>CM060320.1:3761007-3764636 GCA_030674155.1 Stramonita haemastoma
ACTGTGGTTGTTCTGAGATTTACTACATCTTCCATTCAGCCATCTGAGACGCACAGAAGTAACGCGACCTATAGAAAAAAATGCATTTCGCAACAGAACCGCGATAGACAACGGGCCCAAATGTTTCGCGCAAATCGTGAAAAGCAAGCACGTGAAATATCTCCCTCCAACTTGTTTATGCCAACTCCGCCTAGCCTGTGTTACACTACAGATCGTGAGAAGGAAGATTTCCGAAGTGGGCCTGACTCCGACATGTTTACCTGTGCGCCATGCCAGTCTTCCTTACCAGTGTCTCCTAGCCAGCCAGTGGGCATTGATATGCCGCAGTGTGTTACAGATACACAGACAGTGACACTGGAGTGTAACGAAAATACCTGTGACACTTATGGTAATGTAGATGTAAGTACGGAAGAGTTGTGTGAGAGAGAAAAAGTGGAGGATGAGGAAGAGGTGAGCATGTCTGGTTCTGAATGTGCGGAGAGTGTGGCAGAATATTCAGGTGAATCTGTTGAAGGGCAGACGCGTGAGACCGAAGAAACAAAGTTTAGGGAGTTTTTGGACCAGTTAAAAGAGTTCGATAACCAGTTCAAAAAAAGAGTGGACGGTATTACCAGTACACTGAAAGAAATGACAACTGGCCAAAATGCGAAAAAACAATCTGGGTGTAGAGATGTGACGTAGTTACTCCAATGATGTCTGATACATGCCTGAAGTTGTTTCTGCAGAGACCAGCCAGTGAATAGATAATGATTTGTATCTCAGAAAAAACAACAACAAACTATTCATTTTTTGTAATTATTGCAAACCCATGTTGTGGATTTCCATGCCATGTTATTCATTGGGGTTGTCATTGACTGAATTCTCTTTCAATTTATGTGTTTTGTGCCCAGTCCCCATCCCTCTGTCCCCTTGTGAATGGGCGTAAAGCTTTCCACAATAAACTATTGTCATTGTCATTGTCATTGTCATTGTCTCTCTCTCTCTCTCTCTCTCTCTCTCTCTCTCTCTCTCTCCTGGAGTTAACATCAGTGCCGACTCCACTCTCCCCAAAAGTCCTTCGGATGAGACTTTAAACCGAGGCCCCGTGTGCGAACACACGAGAACATCTTGCGCACACGTTAAATCCTGTTCCGCTTTTCGTAAGAGTAGGCCATCGTGTGCCGGTGGGAACAGATGACAATATTTACAAAAAAAACTGCATACACGCGGGGACCGGATGAAAAAAAAGCACAGGATTGCTTATTCTGTTATCCTCGATATAAAAGAATAAATAAATAAATAAATAAATAAATCTCGTGTGTGTGTGTGTGTGTGTGTGTGTGTGTGTGTGTGTGTGTGTGTGTGTGTGTGTGTGTGTGTAAAAGTTCCGGTTGGGTCCCTCTTAGAAAGTTCCCGTTTGTTCAAAAATAAAATGACTCGAATGATTTGGGTTTTTGAGACGGTCTTCTCGATTCTTTGTTATTTCTTGGTTTTGTTTTCTGTTGTTATTGTGGTAATAGTAGTTGTTGTTTATCGTTCTGTTTTTTGTCCTTGTTGATGGTGTTGCTGTTAATGTTGTTTAGACAAATCGTTTACATTGTCGGAGATGATCTTCTCGGCTAGTTGTTGTTTTTGTTGATATCGTTGTTGATTTTGTTGTTGCTGTTACTGTGGTTGTTAGTGTTACTCTTCTTCTTCTTCTGTTCCTGTTGCTGATGCTCCTGTTTTAGTTCCCATCCCCCTACCACACACACACACACACACACACACACACACCGCACGCACGCACGCACGCACGCACACACACACACACAAACAACACACACACACACACACACAAAACTACAAAGAACTAGATATTCTCCCATTTAAAGACAGACTAAAATTCAACAAGTTTTTTTTTATTTTAGTGTCTATGTATGTACAATATATTCAAAGGAAAAAAAAACACCAAACAAAATAATATTGGGGAAAATTTTGCGTCAATAAAAACAGGCCTACTCGTAGGCTGTTTCTGCCCAGGCCCCATAATAATCTCTATAAGTCAAGCCTTACTTATTCAGGAAGAACACTGTGGAATAATCTGCCTCCTTTTTAAAAAATCAGCTCCTTAGAAACAAATGTTTACGAAACATTTGAAGAAACATCTGATGGACTTAATCTTTGACCCTCAATTAAGATCATTTTGACTTCCCACACACACACACACACACACACACACACACACACACACACATAGAGTTATGCACGTTCCCCCTTCATCTTTTTCCCCCTCCATTATTTTTGTGACGGCCTCCGAAGCAGGCTAATCTTGAACATGTGTCAGTTAAGCAATGGCCGCGTTTAGGATCCAGTACATGAGGCATGGGATAAGGATAAAAATCGCCACTGATAAACAGACAACAAAAATAAATAAATATTCGTTGGAGCACTATCAGTGATGCTCAGAATCTATGTCAAAATTCACAAATAAGGCAAAAGAGAAAACGAAAAATTGAAGAGAGAGAGAGAGAGAGAGAGAGAGAGAACTCGAACTCGAACTCGAAAGGTTTATTCATGAAAAAAGGCCACTGGCCCATACATGAAGGGGGTTGCCGAATAACGATAACGATAATTGCTTTAAGCTGACACACAACACCATTCCATGCCATGGAAACCACAGCATTGATTTGTAATGTACATCGAGACACAACACTCTTTACAGTCCAGATATGTTACGGCATTCCGAGCCTTTCTTTCGTCCAGTCATTGTCACAGGCCCTCCGCCTACACTAGCCAAGACAGCGATGTAATAATTCTCTAAGTGTCGCCAAGTCCCTTGAAGCACACGAAAGGGTCTCTGTGTAGTGTGTTCTGGATTCGCTTCCCATTCCGCAAACTGGCGAGTTTGACACGTTCCTCTTTTAACATGTTTTTCTCTTGCTGTTTGACAAACCAGTACACACATACTGGCTCAGTGTCTGGTTGGCATGCGAGCTGGATCACAATGTCATCTGATTCACACGTCACAATATCTACACCATCTGAATGATGTAGGACAGATTTTCTAAAGTGTGTATTTCTTTGTCTGTCTCTCAGCCTTTTCTGTACTGATCTATCAGTTAGAGTAGCCACATACTGTTTGACATTTCCTTTGTCCCAAGCACCAACAATATTATTCGTTCCCCTCAGGCTGCAAAACACACATATCAGCCAGTCACTACAATCAACATACACGGAGGGTTCTAAACAACGATGATGGCAACTTAACTGATGTTTTTTTTGTTGATGGGCCCGGTGTGTGCTGTTGGGAGGCCCATCATGCGTTTCTGCGCTTTCGCATTCTGCTGTTCTAACACTTTTGTCAGGGGGACCGAGGGACTGAAAGACACACACTTTCCACACAAAAAACCTTTCCTGCTTCCTTTATGCTTTTCGAGAGCTTTTCCAAATCCCGCGGGTTTGCGAGTAGGATTTTTCCTTAGTATTGACTTGTGTGCTGCATTCACTGTTGATCCCCATGTTTGGTTGACACTGCGTTCCACTGGTTTAAGGGCGCAAGACAAAAAAAAACCCCGCTGCCCCCCCCTCCCTGCCACTTTTCCAGGGAGACGCATTTTCAGTCAGCAGGGCGCCTAAGGGCCTCTCCACAGCCGCTGGAAGTCCTTGGA
>CM060320.1:3764736-3774736 GCA_030674155.1 Stramonita haemastoma
TCGAGGAACTCAATTGAGTGTCAAACTTCTTCGGGCGGAGACTATAAGACTATAAACCGAGGCCCCGTGTGTGCGAATGCAGCAGAACATATTGAGGACAAACTTCTCCACAGATTATGCCACTTCCTGCCGGTTTGAACGGATGACAAAATTTGAATAACAAAAGATGCATGTACACATAATTATGTGTTTAGACACAATCCCCGAAGTCGGAATACCCCTACCTAGATAGTGGGGTGGGGGTAAGGGGGGGGGGGGGGCGGTGGCAAACACAAAATCTGACCATTGGTGAACCTGGGAGCTATACCTGAGGAACCAGAAAAACAACAAATAGGACACGTGTCTCAGCTGGCTTGCTTCTCTCTGTCCCTGCTGATTATTTCCCTTCGATTCAAGTTATTGATGACATGCACGAGATTTAGAATTCAAGGCATACGAGTATTTCCCTTAGATTCAAGTTATTGATGACATGCACGAGAACCTGAAAAGTGTGTGTGTGTGTGTGTTGTGTGTGGTGGTGTGTGTGTTGTGTGTGTGTGTGTGTGTGTGTGTGTGTGTGTGTGTGTGAATCACTACCCAATTTATCAAAATGCTATATTTTATATGACTTATTTTGTTGATAGATGGTGGTGGATTGATGTTTTTAGACATTCACCTCATCAAATTCTCATGTTTGCTCTTTTTTTCTTTTCTTCCAAATCAAAATCATCATTGATTCTTATTTTTTTCGCTTCTGAATGTGTGCCTTTTTATATCATTACCTTATTATTGCATCTCTGTCCTATTTTTTGCATGCTGTTTGATACTTGGTATGGTTTCTTGCTCTTGTTCTTGGTATTTGGATCATTATTATTGCTGTTGTGCAGTTAGAGGTTTACTTTTATCTTGATGTTATCCCTGAAAAGGGCGGGGACTGGATGTAAAAAAGTACACGAGTGCTTATCTATTAACCTCGAATAAAAGAATTTGCTTTGCCTTGCCTTGCCTTGCCTTGCTGTTTTGTGTTTGGGTGTGGAATACTGATGAAAAACCACAGTATAAACCAACATTCAGTATCATTCTACACATGACTGTCTTACCTTGTTCCTGGCAGTTTTTCATTAAAAAAATATCCACTATGTGAAAAGCATTCAATAAATGACCAAGCAATTATCAGTATAATTATACACGGTAGGTTGTTTGTGTCTGTCATCGCTGCATATTTTTAGCATACAATGTAAAAAAAAAAAAAAAAAAAAATCTTGAAAAAAATATTGAAAAACCTACTAAAGTGTGTTTCCATAATGAGCCAAATAATAACGCAAAAAGACTACACATATAAACAAAACGTAACGATTTCTTTTTGTTTTGTTTTTACATAATTATAACATGAGCAAATGAACGAGGCTGTTCTTGTACGTCTTGAATTTTCTCTGTTCAATGCTCTTTGTTCTTTGAACGTTGTGGCCATACCCACCCCTTCCCCCCAAAAAAACCCAAACAACAACAAATAAAACAACAACCAAAAACAAAAGAGTGCTATCTCAGCACTATTTCTCCAGTTGTGTGAACTGGAGTGAGCCCACACTTCGCAACATGTAAACATCCTCCACATTCATTGGTCTCATTCATCAGATTATTATGTGTTCTTCGCCGTTGTCATAGTTGCGCACAACTTACGACAAGACGGTAAAAGTTTAATATATACCGTACCTTTGCTTGTCATCTTATATATCACTGGTGTTTTACACACACACACACACACACACACACCACACACACACACACACACACACAATCATATCTTGCCCTTTCGTACCAGTTCGTGGTTTGTATTTTTATTCATTTAATTCTAACACACACACACACACACACACACACACACACACACACACACACACACAAACCCTGATGGTATAAGCAAGGCCCTCTATAAACTATACTTATTAGCTCCCCTGTCCTACTAATACTTCCCATACTAATCTGTCTGTATAATCTTTTTACCCTCCAGTTCATGTATAAATCAAAATTAAAAATAAGCATGGCACAAACGTCTCAACCAGCTGACTTTTCCCTGTAGAGGCTGACAAGGTCCAACATTCATTAAGTGCCACATAACTTGTGACATGGGAAGTAACTCCAGTAAAACAAAATATCGACATCTGCAATAAAGAAACAAAAGTTGGGCATCTTTATGTTAAAGGAAATGCATGTATAAATAAAGCTTTGAGATACATGTTCTTAACAAAAAGAAACAACAACAACAGCAACCCAATAACTTAAAAAAAACAAAAAACAAAAACGGGGAGGAAAGGAAGTTGACTAAAAAAAACAACAACAAAAGTCAGAAAGGTAAGCAACTGGGGGTATCACCTATTTCTAATCATGATTTGATTTTTGAAATTATATTTTTAAAGGCAGTATAACATTATTTTATTTGATTTTTGTTTGATAAACGGTAAACTACTTCAGCAAGGGGGTTTAGCCAGAGTCTGCAAAACGTGACAGTTACTTCCCTTTAGCTTTCTTTAAAAAAAAAAAATCAAAATTGCTCTCCCTCATCACTGCCCCCATCCCCCCTCCTCTCCCACCTGTTACTATTATTTTTTGGGGGGTTGGTTGGTTTTAGTTTTGATTGGGGAAGATGGAGGTGGAGGGGGGTTGAAGTGTATTTTGTTTCTTTGCTTTTGCTTCTTTGTTTCTTTTCCCTTAGTGTGTTTTTTTTTTTTGCTTCTTTTAGTTTAAATTTTTTTTTAAAAATAGCTAGCATGCGCACATGCACGCGTGCGCGCGCACACACAACACAATAAACACACAAAACACACACACACCCCTTCATGGTATCAGCCAGACCATTTAGAAGACTATACCAGGGATAATTAGCTCCCCTGTCCTATATAATACTTCCCAAACTAATCTGTCTCCTATAATCTTTTTCCATCCAGTTCATGCATAAATCAAAATTAAAATTAAGCAAGGCATGTCTCAAGCAGCTGACTTTTTCCTGTAGAGGCTGTCCAGGGCCAACATTCATAAGTGCACATAACCGGTGACATGGGAAGCAACTCTAGTAAAACAAAATATCGACATCTACAATAAAGAAACAAAAGTTGGGCATCTTTATGTTTAAAAAAATGCACTTCTAAATAAAGCTTTGAGATATATATAAAACCCAAAAAAACCAACAACCACAACAACAAAAAAACTGAATAGAAAAACAAATGAAGGGGAGGAGGGGAGTTGTTAAAAAAACAAACAAAAAACCCCAAAAACATAAAGTCAGGGGAAAAAACGAAAGGGAAGCAGCTGGGTATCACCTATTTTTAATCTATGATTTGAACTTTAAAAAAAGAGTATATTCTTAAAGGCGGTACATATTAATGATTTTGTTTACTACTTCTTCAAGGGGTTTAGCCAGAGTATGCAAAACATGACAGGGTCACTTCCCTTTAATCAAAATTGCTCTCCCTCCTCACACACACACACAACACACACTCTCTCTCTTCTCTCCCCCCCCCTTTTCCTTTCTCATTTCTTTATTTGCTTTCCTCTTGTTGGGGGAGGGCGGGCGGGTGTTGAATGGATTTTGTGTTTGCTTTGCTTCAGACTGTGTTTCGCCTTTTTAGATCGATTGTTTTTGCTTCATTAGTAAATGTCTTTAAAAAAATAACAGCATACATACATACCCTTCTCATCTCACTTCACACACACACACACACACACAACACACACACACACACACACACACACACACACACACACACACACAACACACACACAACACACACACACACACACAGAGGATTGGTTCGAATCTAGTTCGAGGATTTTTCCTTTAGAGTCAACATCAGTGCTGACTCCATTCTCCCCAAAGTCCTTCCAATAAGACTATAAACCGATGTCCTGTGCGCGAACGCACACAGAACATCTTGCGCACACGTTAAAACCTGTTCCGCTTTTCGGAAGAGTAGACCATTCTGTGCCGAGGGGAACGGATGACAAAACTGCATACACACAGGGATTGGGTGTAAAATAGCACACAATTGCTTATTCCACTTTCTCAATTCAATTCAAAATACTTTTTTATCTCAAGAACAGAGAAATTCTGGCGGGTTGCAAGCCATACATAAAAACGGTAAAA
Organism: Stramonita haemastoma; assembly: GCA_030674155.1. Classification (NCBI taxonomy): domain Eukaryota; kingdom Metazoa; phylum Mollusca; class Gastropoda; order Neogastropoda; family Muricidae; genus Stramonita; species Stramonita haemastoma. Next base: position 3,768,857 of record CM060320.1, read on the forward strand.
CATGTAAAAAAAAATCACGGATACATTATATATATATATATATATATATATATATATATATATATATATATATATATATATATATATATATATATAATACATATACATATATATATAACACACACACAGCACAACACCGGTTCTGAACATCAGCACGCACTCATCACCATATAAACAGCACCCACAAATCAGCAATACATCAGCCAGTTAATGCGCACGCACGCGCGCGCGCGCGCACACACACACACACACACACACACACACACACACACCCACCACACACACACATACTCGCACGCATTTTTATGACACAAATCAAATTGTTATAACACATTTTATGATAAGACATATCAAATTAAATTGCGCATGATTCGATTTCTACAAACTAAACAAGATAAATAAACGAATAAATGAATAAAGAAAATAAAATTCGATAAGGTCACAGCGAAAAAAACCCAAAAACTTTTCAGTTGAAACACAGTCAGACAGAGACAGACGCAGACAACAGTTACTCAAAGTCAAGTCAGTTTATTTCAAAAAACCTTTTTTTTGTGTACATGAAAATCCATACACAAAACCATTGACTTCAGTGAAGGCGATTGTGATCATTTCTAAACAAGCAACCTGACACACCACATACTCAAGCATGCACGCCCGCACGCACACGCACACGCACGCATGCGCGCGCACACACACGCGCGCGCGCGCGACACACACACACACACACACAATCATCCATTTGCAAAATATAAACAGTTTGAACATATCAAAATCAGTTTTGCTATTTAATATACATTGTTATTTCCCCCCCCCCCCAAATATTAACTTTGTCAGGTTTAAGAGAACTTAAAATAAATGTACTAACAATGCACGCACGAAACTTTATGACGTTGGGACGTCTGTAAATATTTTGTTTACAAACTGGTGTACTGAAACCTGGATGGGACAGGATAGCCTAGTGGTTAGAACATTGCGCTCGCAATCTGACGACACCGGAATCCCGTTTGAGGGGATTTTTCTCTGGAGTTAGCGTCGACTCCGCTCTCTCCAAAATCCTTCGGAAGACTATAAACCGAAGCCCTGTGTGCGAACGCACGCAGAAAAGTTAAAACCCGCACACGTTAAAACCCGTTCGGCTTTTGAAAGAGTAGTTCATTGCGTGCCAATAGGAGCAGATGACAAAATTTTACAAAACTGCATACATACGGGGACTGAATGTAAAAAAAACAACAACATATGAGCGCTTATTCCATTATCCTCGACGTGAATAAAAAAATAAATAAATAAAAAAATAAAATTAAATAAATAGATAAATAAATGCAATGGTGAATACTGTAGCATGGTGTTAGACATCACAAAGGCAACATCAACTCTAGCCCGCTCAGTGTTCACTTCGTGCGCACTGCCCTCTCCAGAGTGGTATGGTGGAGGTTTGTTCCTGTGGGTGGGCTCCCTGGTGGGCCACAAGCCAGAGACTGCTCTGCACTACCACTGGGCTCCTCAGCGTTAGTGGGGGCTGCCTGCAACAGAGAGACAAAGGGTGAAACGGAACAACAACAAAAAGCAACAATAACAGGACACCTACAAACTAACCCCCCCCCCCTTACCCCAACCAAAAAAAAAGAAAAAACCTCTAAAGCAACAACAAACCAAAGCCAACCAACCAATCAAGTAAAAACAAGCCACAACAACAACAACAAAGAGACACCTCCCCCCTGATAAAAAAAAACACAACCGCGCATGTGCGCTGCATGCACGTGTGCGCGCGCGCACACACACACACTCTCTCTTTCTCTCTCGTAGAGAGAGAAAAGTCCTTCGGATGAGACTATAAACCGAGGCCCCGTGTGCAAACCCACGCAGAACATCTTGCGCACACGTTAAATCCTGTTCCACTTTTCGTAAGAGTAGGCCATCGTGCGCCGGTGGGAACAGATGACATTTACAAAACTGCATGCACACGGGGACTACATGTAAAAATGCACAAGAGTGCTTATCCCATATCCTCGATGTAAAAGAATAAAATAAATAAATAAATAAAGTAAGGCCTAAGAGATTAAGAGACACGTAAAAACAAAACCTGAAATAAAAACCTGCAGCAGGGGCAACAGCAACAGGTAATAAAAGAGTGAGCATCGGAAGGAGAGAAGAAATGAACCAAGGAGAGATAAAGGAGGAACCAGTGATAGAGGCATCGAAAGGAAAAAAATTACTGAGAAAAAAAGAAAAGGAAAGAAATTGAAAAAAAGAGGGGTGGGGGAAGGGCTGAAAAGAAAAATAAGGATATAAAGTAAGAAAGAGAAGAAGAAAAAACAGGAGAAGGAAAAGAAATAAAGGGAAAAGAGGAGAATGGAAGGAAAAACAAAAATCGAAGGGGGGGGGGGGGGGGGGGGGGGGGGGGGGGGGGGGGGGGGGGGGGGGGGGGGGGGGGGGGGGAGGGGGGGAGAAGGGAGCAAAAGAGAAAAAGCACCTTGGAAACGAAATTTCAAGGGGGGGTGGGGGGGGGGGGTGGAACGAAGAAAAACCAAAGAAAAGTCAGTGGTTTGTAAATAAAAATGCATAAATAAAATTAAGTAATTAATTATATGAATAAACGAAAAAGACGAATAAACCAAGTTAATAAAAGACGTCTTTTCTCGTGTTTACGCTTTCTGATGCAAGAAAGGAGAACGGAACACCGTGACACGAAGAGACACCCAGAGTTGCCTCTCTTGGTATGGCTAGCCAGTGAACTGTCACTGAACCCAGTTTCTCTCCCTCTCTCTCTCTCCCTCCCCCCTTCTCTCCACCCTCCTTTTTTTTTTTTAAATCAGTTTTCTGACTCCCTGCCCGGTTGTCAGTCTTTCCATTTCGTCAGTGTGTGTGTGTGTGTGTGTGTGTGCGTGTGCGTGTTTTAAAGTGGAGTATGCCTAATTTTTTTTTTTTAATAAAGAAAAACATTTTGCACCAAAATTTTTTTCCTGTCAGAGCTGTTTTTAGACAGAATAGCGCTTAAGAATTCCTATTGTTATAATAATAATCTGCATCATCGATATCATTTCTACGGTTACTACTCCGCTTCACTAGTTCTGCCTCTCAGTGCTGCTTCTGGGTGGAGGAACGCGCTAATTAAGTCTGAAACTACCCTTATTATCATCAGTATATCATGACTAACGTAACCATCCATCCGTCCGTCTATCCATCCATCCATCCCTTAGTCTGGCAACCGTGGGGGCACCCCTGAAGACTTGACAACCAGTTCCCTCCATTCCTCTCTCTGTTCTCTCGTAACTTTGATCTAATAAATTCAATACAGTAAACTGATTCATAGGCCTTTGCCCTGCAAACATACGAACTGTTCCACAGTCATAACAGATTTTTCGCCGTCGGCGTCGAATGCTCAGACAGCAACCACGGTACATGTGAGCAAAACTGCGCCTGTTGCACTGCCGTTAAGCGCCTGACAAGTCAGGCCCAGCGCACCCGACTTCGAAATCTGCAAGATCACTTCAACAGGAGACCTGCAAAACAAAATCCCCAACAGCTGAAGTGCAATATTATGACAATTACATGACATCTCTCAAACGTATCATATGCCATTTTTCTTTATATCACAAGGCAATTTTTTTACATCTCTGAAATGCTATTATTACAAGGCAAATTTTGACATCTCTATTATTACTAGGCAAATTTAACACATCTGAAATGTTTTTTACAAGGCAAATTTTGACACCTCTGAAATAAGTTTTTTACAAGGCAATTTTTCCATCTCTGAAATGCTATCATTACAAAGCACATTTTTACATCTCTCAAATGTTTTACATGGCAATTCTGAACGTCCAGATCCTTCCAGGACCTTGTTACAAAAGAGCACTGTACATCAACAATACAAATACTACACACCCCTCTGAAGGCCTTAACCAGGAACAGGAAACTGTCAGAAGACCCCACAGCCTTTCAAAGGCTTTTTTCACAATACAAGGCACAACCAGAAGACCCCACAGCCTTTCAAAGGCTTTTTCACAATACAAGGCACAACCAGAAGACCCCACGGCCTTTCAAAGGCTTTTTCACAATACAAGGCACAACCAGAAGACCCCACAGCCTTTCAAAGGCACAACCAGAAGACCCCACAGCCTTTCAAAGGCTTTTTCACAATACAAGGCACAACCAGGGAGGGTCACTGCAAGGCAGACAGAGACATGGATGGACATTGCTGAAAGACATGGGGGGGTTGCATTACTGAGGCAGAGAAAGACATGGCTGGACATTACACGAAGAAAACCCTTTGCTGCGACTTAGGTATTGGTGCATAGCCCCCACAAATAGAGCGAGTTTTTGTCAGTGCACCCCCCCCCCCCCCCCCACCACCACCACCTTTACAGTAAACGGATTAGTGTAGTGTTTAGCAATGCACGCAATATTCTGCCCAAGAAAATTGCTGCCATTTTCACGCTAGGAATCAAATACCATGCGTAGTGGATTCATTACAGCCTGATTGAATGCACTGATGGCGCAACACCCTCACCGCTTCACTGGGGCCGGCCAGGTCTGCAGCCCGCGGCCTGAGCAGTTGGCCTAGATCTGCTCCGTCACTCCATGCCCCACGCAGAGCACAGTGGCAGCAGGTTTAGCCGCATCAGCTGAGACTAGCAGCCGCACAGCAAAATCAAGGTCGACTTCCATGCAATCGACCCGTTCTTTCTTTCCTTCATCAAGCTTGATAAATTAAATAAAGAAATAAATAAAAATCTATGGGGGGCTGAGCTTGACGGTAAGTCAGCAAAACGTATGAAGGAAGGCATAATCGATGAGCGTCATTCATAAAAGATTCATTCATTATGACGGAGTGGCAGTGTGTCGCGAGCACCGTTTGTGGGTGTCACTGTCGAGTTTACCAACACGGAACAACACATGCACGCAGTCTTCGCCACTCCACATGGGCTGGCTACATTTCGGCACGAGAGGACCCGGCAAGTAGTGCCATTCAGCTGATGTGTAACATTAACATGTAACATTACGCAAAAGAAAAAGTGCCGGATTCTATCAATCCAGCAGACGACAAGCATCGACAGCAGAGTGTTGGATCCATCGCAGAAAGATACTTTTGAAATCAGTCATTTCATGATCGTGGATCTAAAACTTACTGCAATTTTGTGGTAAGTTTATTAATTCGTATTTGTGTGACCCGTGAAAAAAAAAGGAAAAAAAAAGTACACTTTAGGATATGTCCCAGTGACCCTGCATGAATTTGCGTTGACCTAGATACCTCGCGCAATGGTCAGTTTACAAAAAGGACGAAAACTTTATGCATGCAAAGCGCATCCACTGCTATCCTATGTGAAACGTCGATATAGTGCTGCATAAAATTTTTCTTTCCAGTTTCGCTACCCCAACCCGGAGTGGAGAGGGGCGGGAGGCAGTGATCGACAAACGAAAACGCACCAGTCTGAGCGAGCGGCGGACTGCTCGCGACCTCGTCGGTGGTTGACCTCGTGAAATAGGTAAGATGAGGTCATTCTGACATGGCGGAATGCTGACCCGAAAGAAGTTGTTTCTCCCCAAACAGGGCAGAGACAGAAGTCGCCATGAAAACTTGACAGTAAGCAGTGGAACTTGCGTGCCCTGGAATATCTAATCATCGATCAGCGCACTTCTCAGCTCAAGGTAAGTGCCGTTTTTTCTCCCATTTTCCTTCTTTCGGCTAGCTGTTCGGGATTTCTACCGTTCCCCATTGCGCTCGCTCGCTGGGCTATGCCGCTACGCTTTCAACAGATAGGTTTTGTCGAAGCTGCGCGCAAAGAGTCATAACCAGAGCGACAATATACTATACAGCGAATGTGGGTTGCGCCGTGATTAGCTGGCGAAAGGCTGTTGTAGGTTGAGAAAACAGCATGTCCG
>CM060320.1:3784736-3792236 GCA_030674155.1 Stramonita haemastoma
GTGCAAAATCACATCAGTAATATGATACACTGACTGCATAAAGGTCGTAAGTGATAATTTTCATTATGGAAACTGTGAATTATGTGAGCAAGTATAGGTGTGGGGGAGGTGGTCTGTAAAAAAAAAACAAAAAACGAAAACGAAACACAAAAAACCCTCCAACACAATTTTGTTACTTTTTTTGGGGTGGACACCATTTCGTTCTTTGACACTTAATGTCTGTCTGGTGCTGAGTAGTGTTTCGCTTTGTGTTATTTATTTGTTGTTCTTTTGGGGAACCGGTTGGAGTGTTTTTGGGTGGGCTTTTTTTCCTCAGGGAAGCGTCATCATCAGTCATAAAGTGTCATGGCGTTACCGCCACGTCTGTAATCTTGGCGATGTGTTCTTCGCTAATTGCAGCACGAGATAGGCTGGAGAAGCCTCCAGTGCCTGATGGCATTGTCAATGGTGCACACCACGGCCATGGCTGTCCAACTAACATGGTGTCTGTGTAACGCGCTGTACAGTGTTCAACTGAACATGGTGTCCTTGTAATGGTGCTGTACAGTGTTCACACTTCACGTGGTGTCCTGGTAATGGTGCTGTACAGTGTTCACCTTCACGTGGTGTCCTGGTAATGGTGCTGTACAGTGTTCACCTTCACGTGTGTCCTGGTAATGGTGCTGTACAGTGTTCACCTTCACATGGTGTTCTGTAACGGGGCTGTAGGACATTGCGCTGACAATTTGACGACCCGGGTTCAATTCCGGTCGAGGAGATTTTTCTCCTGGAGTTGACATCAGTGCTGACTCCACTCTCCCCAAAAGTCCTTCGGATGAGACTTTAAACCGAGGCCCCATGTGCGAACGCACGCAGAACATCTTGCGCACCCGTTAAATCCTGTTTCGCTTTTCGTAAGAGTAGGCCATCGTGTGCCTGTGGGAACAGATGACATTTACAAAAACTGCATACACACAGGGACTGGATGTAAAAAAGCACACGAGTGCTTATTCCATTATCCTCGATATAAAAGAACAAATCAATCAATCAGTCAGTGTCCACCATCATGTAGCGTCCTTGCATCCGTGTGATGTAAACTGTTCACCTTCCTGTGGTGTCCTTGTACCGGCACTGTAGCGTTCACTGGGCCCCTGCCTCAGGCGTTACACAAGCATTACCTGTGCTGGCCAGGTCATTGAGTGAGGTGTCTGTTCAATTCCCCGAGACAGAAGAAACGGGTGTCTGCTGACTGAGATCTTTCAATAGCACAGTGTGGGTCCAGAACCTCCTGTTGGGCGTTCTCCTGCTTAACACCCAAAGGGGTCACGCAGACTTGGCAGAGCAGATTGACACAATAAGCGAAGGAGGAGACTTATTTTCACTTGTTGCGTTACAGGGAGCAAAGGCGCTCGTTGTTTTTTGTGCTATTTTGAATCCACGCCAAACAAGTTGGTCACATTGTAGTACAGAAACGATGGAGAGAGAGAGAGAGAGAGAGAGAGAGAGAGAGAGAGAGAGAGAGAGAGAGAGAGAAGGAGGCACGAAGTACTTGATCACTCAACCCTCAAATGTGTGTAACCTCAAGGCTTAGCCAGCCTTGGTGACGGAAGCCACACCTCAATGCCCTCACCCCAATCTATGTCGGCCAGCCTTCGGGCTTTATGTAAGCTGGGTACATATATATATATATATATGATTGTAGAGTAGTAGTAGTAGTAGGATATGGTATACAATGCACTAGCTGTGTATGTATATATTTAACACCTTACCATTGCTACCGCCACCAAACCCCATTTGGCTTATTCACACATATATGCCCACATGCACGCACGCACGCGCGCGCGCGCACACACACACTCAAGCACACACACATACCCAAACACACACACATACCCAAACACACACACACACACACACACACACACACACACACACACACACACACACACACACAGGTGTATATATATAGATACAGATAATCTCGCCGAACAGTCCCGGGAGATACAGCCACCCTGCGGTTGATGCAGCAGAGGACTACATACATGGCTGGTGGAGGTCCATCATCCACCCTGTTACCTAGCTAGCAGACTTGAAAGGAGGCGCGACCAGTCCCTAGTTTCCATGATTTACTTATCTATTTTTAATGCCTCTCTTTCCCAATCCACTGTTCTGTATCATACATGTGGTTCCCGACATGGCTTCATTTTGTACATGCCGCGCCACCACCACCACCACCACCCACCACCAAACGACCCTGGAAAAAATTGGCAACCTTCGGCGAGAGGGAAGGGAGAGAGGGAGAGGGGAGGGTAGGGGTGGAGGGAGGGAGGGAAGGAAGGAAGGGGGCAGGCAGGGAGTAGGGACGGCTGCTGCACGTAACATGTAGGCTATACTACGGCACGAGGCCTGCCTGACCCCTACTTGACCATGCCTTGACCCGGCCACTGCCGGTCACTGACATGGCTGCTGATAGAGCGGATTAGCTACGTGAAGCTGACCTCCTTTCGCCCTTGCCCTCTCTCCCTCCCTCCTCCCCCCTCTCCCTCCTTCCCTCCTCCCTCCCTCTGCCCCTGTACAGCCGCCAGACCGATCGTCCATGAGGGAAAGTGGGAAACGGGGCAACAGGCGCTTGCTTGTACACAGCGCAGGGTTTTTTTCTTTTTCTGTTAATGGTAATGATAATGATAACAGTAATAATGGTAATATAGGGAATATTTGTAGTTATGAATCTGGTTAAAGTAAACAAATCAAAGTGTTTGCATTCAAATCATTTGTGCGCATGCAACTGATATCAGGAATATTTTTAAAAAAAAACATATTTAAAAGTTTCACACACACACACACACACACACACACACACACACACACACACACACACACACACACAACTGTGAACGAATAAAATCTTTAACGTATTAAATTGTTTTAACACACACCCACGCACGCATGCACGCGCGCACACACGCACGCACGCACACACACACACACACCACACACACTCACACACACACACACACACACACACACACATAGAGATGGAGGGGGCTGATTGGAAGTTGGGACTGATGTGAGGTGTAATGATGGAGGAAGATCACAAATCCAATGGCATCATAACAACCATACAGTACATCATCATGGACAACAGCAAGGTGAAAGTGTGCTCAGTTTAATGGAAATAGTTTTTTTTTGTTTTTACAAGCAAATGTTATGACGGAAGTTTATGGAAAATGTGACGTTTTACAAGGAATAAATGCGAAATTGGTACTGAAATATAAGTATTCAAAACGGTAGTCAGGGTGGCGTACTATCTTTTAAATTTTTTTTTATATTATTACTTTTGCTGTTGTTTGGTTTTAGTTCGTGTGGTTTGTCAGGTGCTTAAGGGCATTGTGAAGCAAAAATTGTGATGCATTTTTTGGCTTATAACAGACAACAGTAGTTGCTGTCTGAGCATTCCACAATGAAGAAACACACACACACAACACACACACACACACACACACACACACACACACACACACACACACACACACACTCTCTCTCTCTCTCTCTCTCATCACTCCTCTCCTCTCTCTCCCCACTCAACCCCCCCCCCTCCATAACACACACATAATACAGAAAAAAAATCACCCCTGCATGAAACTTGACATAATCCTAAGAGGGAGGGAGAGGGGTACTTGATACCAAACGCACTCCAATAACTGTACACCAGAAAGTCCACAGCAGGCGCCTCTGAGAAAGTCATGCGGCCATGGGGTTCCTAGCCGCCAAGTACTGGTCTGTGTAATGTGTGTGTGTGTGCGCGCGCGCGTGTGTGCAAAGGCCACGACGGCCTGCCTGCCTGCCTGCCTGCCTGCCTGTCTATCCGCTCGCTTGCTGGTTTGTCTGTCTGTCTGTTTCTCTGTACGGGGAGAGTCGTGACCGGTCAGTGACCATTTGGGTTGACTCCCTTGTGCATGTCAGTTCTCTCCCCCTCCCCTTACCCCCTCCTCCCTCTCCCTCCCTGTCTCTCTGTGTCTGTCTCTCTTTTACACCGTCTTCTCTTCTCTTCTGTCTTTTTGCGCTGTTCTGTTCTTCTTCTTTCTTTCCTTTTTCTTGTTTTTTTTTTCTTCTTAATTTTTTAATTTCATTTTTTTCGTGTGTGTGTGTGTGTGTGTGTGTGTGTGTGTGTGTGTGTGTGTGTGTGTGTGTGTGTGTGTTCGTGTGTGCGTGCGTGCGCGTGTGTGTGTGTGTTCGTGTGTGTGTGTGTGTGTGTGCGCGCGCGCACGTGCGTAATTCAGTCTATCTGTCTGTCTGTCTGTGTGTGTGTGTGTGTCTGTCTGTCTGTCTGTCTGTCTGTCTGTCTGTCTCTCTCTCTCTCTCTCTCTCTCTCTCTCTCTCTCTCTCTCTCTCTTGTTTCATATAATTTTCACCATTCCTCACCCTCTGTCTCCCCCCTCCCCCCCAAAAAAAAAAAATCATGTGTACTCCCCTCTCCCTCGGTCATACAGCCCCCCTCCCAATAATACTCCCACCCCCTTTCCCCCTTCCCTTTTTTTCCATCGGCTTCATTTTTCCCCCTCGTCTCTTTTACCCCCCCCCTTCCCCCCATTCCATGTTTTTTCCTCCACAATTTGTGATTGCGCTCTATTTATTTGTTGTTTTATTTCAATTTGGTTTTTTTTTTTAATCATCTAATTTTTTTCAATAGCGTTGAAAAGGCTGATCATTCTCTGTAATAAAATCAAGCGTGCGCGCACACCTATGTACGCCACACACACACGCGCATATGCATGTGCGCGCACACACACACACACACACACACACACACACACACCAAAGAGAGAGAGAGAGAGAGAGAGAGAGAGAGAGAGAGAGAGAGAGAGAGAGAGAGAGAGAGAGAGAGAGTTTTAATTTTGAGAACAGACAGGCACTGAAGAATGTTTTGTCTGTGTGTTTTGTTTAGTTTTTAAATATCAGCTTCTCATTAGGGTTTGCATAATCAAAAGAATCAGCCATGAAACTTGTAGCATGACGAGAGAGAGAGAAACACTTTGAAACACTTTGAAACACTTTTATTAAGGGATAAGAATAAGCACACATAATGGCTTTTTTACATCCAGCCCTCAATCAAAGAAAATCATAACAATGAAAACAAATCGACTGCAAATTTATGAAAAAAAAAAAAAAAAAAAAGGAGAAAAAAAAATTAAAAAATCGTTGTAACATCATAGAAATGTATGTCAAAAAGGAGATTTTGTAAAAAAAAAAAAAAAAAAAAAAAAAAAAAAAAAAATAATAATAATAATAATAAAATAATAAATAAATAAAAGAGAGAGAGAGAGAGAGAGAGAGAGAGAGAGAGAGAGAGAGAGAGAGAGAGAGATGAGCACAGAGGAAAATAAAATGCAATGCCAGACAAGAGAAGATATCATGTGAATGTGCCTGTATATTCATTCATAAGGATCGAATGATACTTGTTTTTAAAAGTATATAAACTAGTATTGACATTTACTGAGGATGAAACATCATTCCATAATAAACCACCAGAGTAAGTAAGGCTAGATTTGAACAGATCAATTCTGGGCAGTGGTAACATTATTTTGTGAAAATAGCGACACTCATTTATCTTAAACTTGTTTATCAATGAAGGTGGAGCAGAGCCAGACATAATTTTGAACATAAAAATTGCCTTATTGTATCTTAACTTCCATTTCAGAGGGAGAATATCAAGCGAGATGTAATCATTACATGACAATGATGATGATTTTAGTAGAAGTACTTTAAGAGCACGTCTGTACATACTTGCCAATGGTTTTAAAGTGTTTTCGCTCGCCGTATCCCAAACTGTGGATACATAATTTATGTGTGGCTCAATAAAAGCATGATAAAACAGTTTACGAGAGTGTGAATTTAGGAAATGTTTTATCTTCCTTAGCTGATAAATCTTTTTTGATATGATTTTACACACCATTCTTACATGTTCAGACCATGACAGATTGTTATCAATTACTAATCCTAGAACTTTATGAAAATTAACTTCTTGAACTACATTACCACTGATGTCCAATGAACCACGTATTTTAGGAAGGTTCTGCCGTTTTTGTCTGGTAGTTATAATCATATGTTTACTCTTATGAGGGTGGATGCTCATGTGATTTGAATCAGACCATTTTATCAGTTGTTCTATATTAGTCTGTAAGGTAGAAATCACGTCATCTAATTTAGTGTGGCTAGTATGTAATGTTGTGTCATCTGCAAACATTTCACAGTTAGCTTTTAAACAGAGGGGTAAATCATTAATATATATTGAGAATAGTATGGGTCCCAAGATGGAACCCTGAGGAACACCGAACAAAATGGGCAAAATAGAAGATTTAGATTCCTCAATTAAAACAAGTTGTTTACGTTTGTCTAAAAACGATGACATGAGTTCTATTGTATTATCTGAAAGACCATACAGTTTCAGTTTTCTTAGAAGAAGCTTGTGATCAATCAAATCAAATGCTTTTGAAAAATCAACAAACAGGACACCAGTAATTAAATTGTTATTTATGTTGGTTAGCCATTTGTCAACTAAGTTCGTTAGTGCAGTGTGACACGAATGGTTTTTTCGAAATCCAGATTGATTGGGATGAAATAGGTCATGCTTATTGAAGTGGCTAAGAATGTGCTGTCTAATGTGATTTTCTAAAGGTTTAGATAAGTTAGATAATATAGAAATAGGTCGATAATTTGCAGGATTAGAACGATCACCAGCTTTATGGAGTGGCAAAACTTTGGCAACTTTGAAAGCTTTTGGGAAACGATTTTTTGCTATAAATAGATTGAATACATAGGTCAATGTTTCTGAGATAACTGGAGCTGCTATTTTTAAGATCTTACCATTGATACCATCTAACCCACATGTGCCTGTTTGTTTTAAATGGGTCAAAGCATTGTAAACTTCATTCACAGACATAAATGGAATATTAAGTTTTGATGAGATGTTTTTAGAAGCACAGAACTCATCTAGTACTTCAAGATTATTTAAGTGAGAGGTGTTAGTTTGGATAGTTGATTGAGCTATATTACAAAAATGATCATTGAGTTTATCTGGCACTATGTCTAAAGGAAGTGAAGATTTAGATCTAAAATCCTTTTTAGTTAAGCGGTTTATGGCATTCCACATAGATTTATTATTAGACTTGTCAGAAACAAGCTTTTGAAAATACTCCTTTTTAGCCTGTCGTTTCAAATATGTGACAAGATTTCTTTGTTTAATAAATTCATCCCTTGTTCCATTGATCAATAACAAATCTCGTAATTTTATTGCATCTTCAACATGTTTAGTCAGCCATGGTGGTTTAGGGTCAGTTTTAACTCGTTTAGTTTTTAAAGGTGCATGTTTGTCATAAACATTCAAAAAGTTATGATACCAAATTTCAAATGCATTATCTGGATCCGTGAACTGGTAAACTAAAGGAAAATGTGAATTATTTAAATCCCAAAGGAAACTGTTTATGTCAAAATGTCTAAGATTTCTGTATTTAAGCCACTTAT
>CM060320.1:3802236-3814736 GCA_030674155.1 Stramonita haemastoma
TGTGTAGACACAGTGGCCAGCAGGACCCAGCATGGATGGAGTGCACAGTCAGTCAGTCAGTCAGTCAGCAGCTTGCCTCTGGCTGTGTAGACACAGTGGCCAGCAGGACCCAGCATGGATGGAGTGCACAGTCAGTCAGTCAGTCAGTCAGTCAGTCAGCAGCTTGCCTCTGGCTGTGTAGACACGGGGTCCCTGAAGGAGGGATTTGTCTGGGAAAGGGGGAGGTAATCCCTCTGCTATCCTGATCACGCCGGCTTCTCTCCTGATATCAGAAGTGACTGTGGACTGGATTGGGCCTAAGGGATTTCCCTCTATAGTTTTCAAGGTTTTTTTTTGTTTTTGTTTTAAAGAAATCATTGCTTTGCGTGTGAACGTGTTAAATGTGTGTGTATGTGTGTGTGTGTGTGTGTGTGTGTGTGTGTGTGTGTGTGTGTGTGTGTGTGTGTGTGTGTGTGTGTGTGTAAAAAATACAGAAAAGAGAGAGAGAGAGAGAGAGAGAGAGAGAGAGAAGAGAGAGAGAGAGAGAGAGAGAGATTATCATAAGTAGTAATAGTAGTAGGAGCAGCAGCATTATTGCAGGATGGGGGAAGAGTAGATAGACATTGAAGCAGCAGTAGCAGCAGCACTAACATTGAAGTTGTCGGATGGCGGGAATTTTCATCTAAATTTCACAATCTACACCTGTTAGGTTGTGTGGTTTTTTTCCCCCCTTTTTTATATTGTGATTGTTTTGTTTTTTTATCGGTGGTGGTGGTTTGTTTTTAGATTGAAAACACCCTATATATATACATCTTTCGTGGTTTTGCTGTAGTGAACCTGATGTGACTGTTATAGTCAGTGTATGTATAATGAACATACTGCAGTAATAACGATGTGAAATAATGTATATTCTGAGAAATAAAAACACCCAACTAATAACCCTTGTTGCAAGCAGGGACAAGCAGGCAGGCAGGCAGGCAGAGAGAGAAAATGTTCCTACACATGTGTATAGCAGTTTCTATGTTGATGCAGACTTTTCTATAAATCTGGGTTCATTAAAATTCTGCCAAGTTTGTATCTGATTTTTTGTAATGGCCTTTGGCCATGCAGTAAACTGAATTTAGTTAGCGGCATGGCCAAGAAAGTGGTTAAATTGAAAGGACTTTTTAAATATTTTTTTTTTTACCAGAACAGCTTAGTTCTCCTGGTTAAACAGGCGAACCTCAGGATGAATTTGTTGCTTTTTGTCTGACATTTGCCCTTGTAGTGGTGTCGTCAAAGGCACAAACATTGGTCCTGTCCTGTTCTTCTGTTACACCAACAGTAAAAACCACAGCAGAAGGAGAACTGGAACAATGAGATAATTAAACAGGTACAACTTCAGTAATAACGAAGTAACTGTTCTCCTCCCCCCCCCTTCCCTCCCCGTCCCCTCTCTCTCTAGGTCTCTTTCAGTCCTCTCTCTCTGTCACTCTCACTCTCCCCCTCTCTTTTTTTCCCTTTGAAGTTTCCATGAAATTATTAGTTGCGGTTATTAATGATAATCCCGACTTAGGCCTTGGTCTAGAGGAAAAAAAGATGTGTCGGTACTTTCTTGTAGCCCATATAATTAACAGTCAATGAATAAAACACTCGCTCTTTCTTTCTAAACACCACACACACACACACACACACACACACACACACACACACACACACACACACACACACACACCACACACACACACACACAACAGAACGAGAGAGAGAGAGAGAGAGAGAGAGAGAGAGAGAGAGAGAGGAGAGAGAGAGAGAGAGAGAGAGAGAGAGAGAGAGTACTGGCAAGCAGACAGATTGGCAGAGTAGATAGATCATAGGCGGATGAAGGGAAGACTGTAATCAAAGGATTGGCAGGACTGGGGATAGAATGCACAGGACACACACACACAACACACACACACACACACACACACACACACACACACACACACACCACAGCAAGATCGCATGTCTGTTCTCCTCTCTGTCTGTCTGTCTGTCTGTCTGTTCTCTCTCTGTGTCTGTCAGTCTGGTCTTCTGTCTTTTTGTCCGTCCGTCCATCTGCCTGACTTTCTGTGTCAGGCTATTTAGATTCATTTGCTTTGGTTTCTTCTTTCTTTTCTTTTTTTTGGTTCGTTCATTTGTTTTGTTTGTTTTTCCCCCCTTTTTCTTTTCTTGATTTGTTTGTTTATCAAGTGTTCTTTTTCTCTCTTTTTTTCTGTCTTTCATTTTGCCTTAATTGCTTTATCTTTTATTCTCTCTGTTTTTTTTCTGTCTGTCTGTCTTGATTTATTTGCTTGTTTTGTTTCTTTCATTGCTTTTTTTCTTTCTTTGCTGTTTTTCTTTTCTTCTTGTCTTCGCTTTTCTTTCTTTCTTTTCCATTTATTTCCACTCAGTTCTGTATTTGGTTTGTCTGTTGATCACTGTGTTGTTGTTATATTTCTAGTTTCCTTGTCACTCTTGTTTTTATTGTTCTACTGCCACCACTTCAACTGCTACTGCTGCTGCTGCTACTTCTAGCACTTACTGCTTCTGTTCCTTTTCCTCTCTGGGTTTCACTATTGGTTTTTGTGTTGCGCTTGTCTTTAGCGAGCCGCTGGTGCTGCTGCTTTTAGAAGTTTGTGTGTGTGTGTGTGTGTGTGTGTGTGTGTGTGTGTGTGTGGGGTGTGTGTGTGTGTGTGTGTTTGGGGGAGGGGGAGTACGCGCACGTGTACACATATTTGAGGTGACAAAGAAAATGGGATGGAGGGAGGAGAGAAGGTACAATCTGTCTGTCTGTCAATATCTCTCTATCTCTCTATCACTATCTATCTATCTATCTATCTATCTATCTATCTATCTATCTATCTATCTATCTGTCTATACTGTAGTCAGTGGTCAGAGCACTTGTTTTCCCCCCAGCTAAGGTTAAGCAGCATCAAGCATGGTTACGAATTGGATGGGTGACCGTCTGCGCCCCTTGGCTTCAGTAGAGCCCCCCAGTTCACCCAGCTGTAAATGGGTACCTGCCCTCTTTAGCACTAGCCGCCAAAGATTAAACTCTGACATGAAGAGTGACAGCAAGCCAGTTTGTATACAGATGCCTACTATCACAGTGAACACTATTAGCGTGGGAAACAATGAATCTGTGCCCCCTGGGAGCTATGGTAAACAGTGAAGTTATGCAAGACTCCTGGAATTGGGCAATTTTGATACTTTAAATCCTCCCCATCCCACCTCCCCTCCCACCTCCCCCTCCCCCATCCCCACCCATCCTCTCCTCCTCCCCCATTGACCTATCCATCTCCCCCCCTACTCTCCCCTCCCTGTCCCCCTCTTCCCTGTCCCCCCCCCCCCTCCTACCTATCCCTCCCCTCCCCTACCTACCTATCCCCCTCCCCTCCTACCTATCCCCTCCCCTCCTACCTATCCCCTCCTACCTATTCCCTGTCCCCTCCCCTACCAAACCCCCTCCTTCTGTTATCCCATCTCCTCCCCTCTCTACTTATCCCCCTCCACCTGCCTATCCTCCTCCTCTCCAAAAAAGAAAAAAAAACACAAACATGGGAAGATAGACAACACATCTCCTCCAAAGCTTGGAGGATTAGAAGTTAGGGGGAGATCCCCGTAGACATCTGCCATTCCTAATTCAAAGCTTAAGTTGTTGCCTTCATAGTTTTGCAACATATTATTACACTAACAATTCCACACTTTACAGGTTCTTTTCCCATGTCTGATCAGAAATTGAAAAAAAAAAAAATCTTAAACATTTCTTGTCACCATTATCTGTTTCAAACAGGTAAACAGCACAGTCTACAATTTTATACAAAAAAATTGCTACTTCATTTACAAAAAATACAGATTTTCCTCTAGACTTCTGAGTAACTTCAAACAATAAAAAGGAACATAACTGTGATGACAGCCTTTGAAGGGGGGTAATATTGCCTTAAAATAACTGAACGTTTTATCAGCATATAGAATGTATCAGAAATTCTAAATGCATGCAGCATAAATTAACACAGGTAAAACAACTTACAGTTTGAAGATAGTTGCCATTGGCAAATTTGTTATCTGGGGCAATGCAGGGACAGATAAGAAATGAAACAGGAGAAAATGTTTATGTTTGAAATAAGTATATCTTGAGACTGGATTGAAAACTGTAATGAGTAGGCTTTTAGCAAAGTGAGAGAGGGGGGTAATTCCAGACCGATGGACCAGAAATAAAGAGAGAGAAATAAACAGACATGCACACACACACACACACACACACACACAACACACACACACACACACACACACACACACACACACACACACACACACACACACACACACACGCATGATTCAAGATTTAATTCCTTTTACCCCTTTTGGGGCATGGAAGATAACAAACGAATTCAACAATACTAATATTAGTATTATCAATACTAACAGGAACTGAAAAGCAACAATTTATTGGAAAATAATAATATTAAAGACTCCAGACATTTTAAAGTATATCAATTTCTGTAAAAGACACACTCACACTTGTGAAAAACAAAAACATGAAATTTCAAGAAAAACCTTCAAGTGTTATGAGCTTTGAGGGAGACAGGAGAACTTTTCAAGACTTACATTTCCACGGACTGCAAAAATAATAACTGGATATGGGTTGAAAAAAATGCTGAGGAATGAAATCTTGTAAGTGTTTAAAGTAGGAAACATTCCATGATAAGAATATTTTTTCCCCTAAAACAGACATATTGCATTTTGAACATACTCTTTCTTCCCGTGGTTTGTTATGGAAACATCCAATCTCAATAGAAAGCTTGTGAAAACTGCAACTAAATTTCATAGGACTGTAAACATCACATCTGGCAGACAAGTTATATATTTTTCCATACTAAAATTGGTTTTATAGTTTTTGTACTAAAAGCATCTACTATTATCCCACAGCTCAGTTCTCCATTCATTTACAAACTTTTCTATTAAGAAGGTTTTGATAGTTACATGAACTGGTAGAATTGATAGTTGAACAAAACGGTCTCAGAGATTTTCATGTAAATCTTTCATCCTCTGGTAAACATTTGAGGATAGCTTTCCAGGATAAAAGTCAAGAGCTACATCCAGAAACGAACCATTGAAACAGAAATAGACAAGGAGTATCTGCCCCCTTCTCCATATACTAACGAATTTGACATCATACGCTTTAAACGAAAAATATATTAATTTTTTTTTAACTGGAACTTATTATTACTACGTTTTCATAACCCCAAATTTCACACCCATACAACAAAACAATGTTACCAAACAATTCAAGTGTCACATGTATAGGTAGTTCTTTTTGCCATGCAGTCCTTATCAGACTAAACATGACTTTAGCAGCTTGATTAAGCATTTTCCTTACATTTTGCAAAACTGCCACTCTCACTGAAAATAATTCCTAGATATTTAAAATAGTTAACTTCCAAAGTTTTCCCACCATATATAAACATGTTATAAGATTTTTTTGGCAAAATATGATTTTCACTCACACACACACACACACACACACACACACACACACACACACACACACACACACACACACACACACACACACACACACACACACACACACACCACACACACACACACACACACATATGCTGTGTGGCTATTTCACATCAATATTACTTCCCTTCAGAGACTATCTTAAACAATTCAATCCCTTTTATTTGTTTAAAGTTGCTTAGAAGTCCAGATAAAAGTTGCCATATCATGGAAAAGAAGCAACAACTTTTATGTGAATTTGTAGGAATTGCTGTTTACCTGTCTTGAACAAGTACAAGGATGAAGTAAATGATTGTGTATATATATATATATTTTTTTTTTCATTTTCAAACTAATATAGGAAAACACCTTCAAAGTTTGGAATTGTTTGTTTGATAACAGTCCATAATAATTAGATTGCAGTAACTTGATCCGAGTTAGGAATGGCAGATCTCTACAGGGATCTCCCCCTAACTTCTAATCCTCTGAGCTTTGGAGGAGATGTGTTGTCTATCTCCTGTGTTTGTGCCTGGAGGAGGGGGAGGAGGCCGCCGCGGGGGTAGATAGGACAGGGGGTGGGGGAGAGATGGGGAGGAGGCGCCGCGGGGGGTAGATAGGACAGGGGGTGGGGGAGAGATAGGACAGGGGGGGGGAGAGATAGGACAGGGGGTGGGGGAGAGATAGGAAGAGGGGTGGGGGAGAGATAGGACAGGGGGGGGGGATAGATAGGACAGGAGGTGGGGGGATATTGGACAGGAGGGGGGGAGAGATAGGACAGGAGGTGGGGGAGAGATATTGGACAGGGGTGGAGAGGGGGAGAGATAGGACAGGAGTGGGGAGAGATAGAGAAGAGGGGGAGAGATAGGACAGAGGGGGAGATAGTGGAGATAAAGGGGTGATACTTGGGGAGATGGACAGGTGGTAGGTAAAGGAGGATTAACAGTGGAGGTTGGGGGATAGGAGGAGGGGATAGGATGCTGGGGAAACTGGGCTTGTGGTTAAGTTGGGAGGGAGAAGAAGGCTATGTTTGGTCTGTAATAAGTGGCATCATTGTCTCAATCACCCTCTGGCAAATAAACATTGATTAATAAACAAGGAGAAAAAACAAACAACCAAAAAAACAAGGAACGCCTCTTTGGCTTTATATTTATAATCACTCATAAAGCAAGTCTGCATGATAGAAAAAATAGTATTTAAAAAGTGGAGAAACAGATGGACAACATGGTGTTTCCTATGCCAGTATTGTTCAGGAGTGTCAAAGTATGTGTATGCTTAGAAACATGCTGTCACTCTCATTTGCAGGTTTTGCCCAATATCCTTGCATAAACCACTGCACTATTTAGGGCAGGGAGGTAAAGCAGCGACGGAGAGGAGATGGGTGCTGCCCTCAATATACTGGCCCCTAGAGAAGCCGAGTTCTCTGATGCCTCGCTCCCCTACATCCACATAGGTTATGGGACACCTTTATCTTTTATTTTTATCCTTTACATGTTTAATCATTCGCTCGTAACCTACGTGAATTTCTGTATTGAGACAATAAAGTATTTGAATTGAGTTGGAATTGCATTACCAAAACTGAAGTACACAGATATGCAAACCAGATACCAGGTGATCAGGGTTTTTTTCCCCCACGAATCGCCATCATCCCCCCCCCCCCACCACTACCACCATCCCTCCCCGCGCCTCCCCGTCTTCCTTGTCGTCATGCAGATGGGAGCGTTGACGACAAGGAGCTCCGTGGATGATGAAAAAAACAAGTATAAAAAAGAGAGAGAAAGAAAGAATTGAAGAAAAGAGGAGGAGTAGAAGAAGAAAGAGGAAGAGAAAGAGGAGAAGAAGAAAGAGGAGGAGGAGAAGGAGGAGTAGTAGTAGTAAGGGATTCTTGCCCGCCGATTATTTTTCAAGGCATTGTTATACCCCGCCATAGCGAGCGTGCACGCAAACACACACGCACGCACGCACGCACACGCACGCACGCTCGCACACACACACACAAAACACAAACACACACACACACACACACACACACACACACACACACACACACACACACACACACACACACACACACACACACACACACAACACACACACACACACACACACACACACACACACACACACACACACACACACACACACACACACACACACACACACACACACACACACACACACACACACGTAGAATCTACAGTCCGACCTTTAAGCGAATCTGCTCACCCCAACTCGCCAATCACCGGGAAGGAAGGATGACTAGACCACCACCACACCTGCCCTCCGCATCCTATCTTTTGGGAGGAGAGAGGGAGGGGGAGAGAAAAGAAAGGAAGAAAGAAATGAAAAAAGAAACAAAGAATGAAGAGTAGGATGGAGTCAGAAAAAAACATCCACCCCCCCAAAAAAAAAAAAAAAAAAAAAAAATCCATCAGAAAAAAACCCAAAACCAAAACCAAAAATCTGTGGGCTTTGTCTGGGAAGCGAACGATGTATTGGAATATGGGGGATTAGTTTTCGCTCGCTCGGGCATCAGTTCCCACAGAGGTGTAAAGACAGGTATCATATACAGCGTCCACTCCAACACTGGACAGTCTACTCCGCGTGCTCATTATCCTCCTGGGGTTGTTTGTTTGTTATTGTTTTTTTTTTGTTTTGGAAACAGTTTCAGTCTGTGTTTCCTTGTTTGACTTGAGTTTGAGATTATATTTGAGTCCCAGCAGAATTATCCGATTTAGGAACTGAGATCGCAAGTTATCCCATTTTGGCGCCTCGCCCCCCCCCCCCCCCAAAAAAAAAAAAAAAAAAGAACAATTCCTGAAGCAACTGTGCCAGGCCCGCGCAAACACAAGAGTGCTGCTTGAATCCGAGGTCTATAATCTGTGTTTCCCCTCATCTTCATTTAGCTGAAAGTTCGTAAGGATTTTATTTATTTATTTATTTATTCTTTTACATCGAAGATAATGGAATAAGCACTTATGTGCTTTTTTTTTTCATCCAGTTCCCATGTGTATACAGTTTTGTAAATCTTGTCACCTGTTCCCACCGGCACACAATGGCCTACTCTTACGAAAAGCGGAACAGGATTTAACGAGTTAGTATTCTGTGTCTGTCTGTAAGTTCATGGTGCACTTTTAGTTTTACCCAGCAGTTTTCTCAGGAACTTTTTTTTTTGTCTCTGCCGGCCACATTATTTCATAGGATGACAGCTTTGTGCTGATTTCTTTGTTCTTTCTTCTGATGTCACTGCTGCAATTTCTAATGGCAACAGTGAAGGGTTCGAAAAGGCAGTAACCTTGCAATGGGAGATAACCTTCTTAACAGTTTGATAAAGGGAAGCTATTACAAAGAATACGGTCTTGATAAGAGGTTATCTCCCACAACACGCACGTTCCTCAGTAGAACGGTGAGAAAGGTATAGATCTGCAGGCCAGTTTCTTGCGTCAGACGACTAACAGTGTAACTATCCATTCCAATCCAGCCATGTTGTTTATAGCTCTGCCGACCACTCAGGCCAAATCAGGGGCTGTCACCTCGTAAAATTTAGATCTCAGATCAAAACTGGGCAACTATATACAGATTAAAACAGGATATAAAACCAGCTCTGATGTCCTTCCTTGTATTAACGACCTGGTCAACCATAAGGGTCAGCCCAGGACGGTCACCGCGTTGTGGGGAAAAAAAAGCCACATTAACCACACATAAAATGAGATAAAACCGAAATCAGAGTCCTTTAAACAACCTTGTTCTTAGAGACTGACTATGACACTTTTACTTATATCAGACGGGAAAAGCCGGATTCCCTGAAGAAGCTGAAAATGGTAACCACACTGGGTTCTCCAGCGTTTGGTTTGGTTTCCCTTTTGTCTGGATGTGGGGGATATTTTGTTTGATGCTGCTCTTGCTCCATTTGAAAGATAATGTTTGATGCTGCTCTTGCTCCATTTGAAAGATAATGTTTGATGCTGCTCTTGCTCCATTTGAAAGATAATGTTTGACCGACGCTATAGCAGAGTGGTTAAGACGGTTCGACTTCAATCCCACAGGGTCCGTGAAGTTCTGGGTTCGAATCTCGGCGGCATGTGGTGAATTGAAGGGGGAGGGGGGTTAAGACATCCCAAGCCAGTGCCTTAATCAGTTCCCTACGTGTATATACAAATGCAGAAGATCAAACATGCTCGTTAAAGATCCCGTAACTCATGTCAGTTCAGTGAGTTACGGAAACACGAACATACCCAGCATGCATCCCTGAAGTCAGAGTCGGCCACCTTCACGTGGGCAAAAACGGTCACATACGCAGAATCTTACCTTTGCTGAACCTCGCAGTGCATTTGCTTTGAGAAAGTGTTATGTAAAGAAATAAATGCAGATAAGTACGCATATTATATGTTTGTCAATTTCCTGGCTGTTTTTAACATAAAATTTCGTCTTCAAGTATGAAAAAGATATTTAAAAACCTGGACCAAAATCCATGAACGAACAAAGAATTTAATTTTTTGTCTCCAGGATGAAGAGAGAGAGAGAGAGAGAGAGAGAGAGAGAGAGAGAGAGAGAGAGAGAGAGAGAGAGAGAGAGAGAGAGAGAGAGAGAGAGTGACAAAAAAGTGGGGGTAAGGGGAGGAGGGGAGAAGAGCAGAGAGTGTATAGATAGATGATACCTTTTTCTTTCCTTTTTTAGGGGGGAGGGGGGGGGTGAGCGCACCACCCCTCCTTTCTTTCCTATCCCTTGTCACCTGCGAGGAGGAGCGTGGGAAAGGTGACAAGGGAGGGGGGGGGACTGACCATCTGCCGGACATAGGTCTAGCTTTGTGTGTGTGTGTGTGTGTGTGTGTGGTGTGTGTGTGTGTGTGTGTGTGTGTGTGTGTGTGTTGTGTGTGTGTGAGTGATGAGTGAGTGAGTGAGAGAGAATTTATGTGTGTGTGTGTGTGCGTACGTGCATGTGTGTGTGTGCGTGCATGCATGTGTGTTTGTGTGTGTGTACGCGTGCATACGTGTTGTGTGTTTGTGTTTGTGATGTGTTATGTGATGTGTATGTGTATGTGTGTGTATGTGTGTGTGTGTGTGTGATGTGTGATGGTGTGTGTGGATGAGTGAGAGAGAGAGAGAGAGAGAGAGAGAGAGGGGGGGGGGAGGACAGGTGGACAATACCAGACTCACCACAACTACCACTGACCACTTATCTTGTCAAGTGGTTCAGGGAGGGGAGGGGGGGGATATTGGTTTTCCATGGGGTCTGTACTAGGGCTGTAGTAGTTATTAGGTTTAAACAGATGTTTTGGTCCATATGAAACATAATATGTACGTTTTTTATTCGGAAAGAAACAAAGAGCACTGCTAGGAGTAAAGAGATGTTTTGATCCATATGAAACATAATATGTACGTGTTTTATTCAGATAGTAAAAAAAAACAGATACCACTAATTGGTTCAGAGAGGTGTTTGGTCCATATGAAACGTAGTATGTGCATGTTTTCTTCAGAAAGAAACGAAGAACATTGATAGATTTAAACATACATTTGGTCCATATGAAACATTGTGTATATTTTCTTCTTCAGAAAAAAACAAATAATGCTGTTTGTAAAAAAAAAAAGTATTAGTCCGTTAAACACAGATGATAAGTTATGTACTTGTTTTATTCAGAAAGAAACAAATAACTCTCTCCGACATGGTTACATACATACATACTACATATACAATTACAACACAAGTACTAAAACATGACAACAACAACATACACACAACACAACAACTACACAACACAACATCAACAACAACATACACCACACCACGACACACACCACACACAAAAACATACATACACAACACACATACAACACAACTACATACATACAAAACACACACACCTTTACACACTCCGCGCCGCACGCATATGACATGCATATTGTGTAATATATAATGTGTGTATATATCTATATATTAATATGTGTGTGTGTGTTTATTTATTATTATTCTTTTATATCGAGGTAATGGAAAGCACTCGTGTGCTTTTTTACATCCAGTCCACGTGTGTATGCAGTTTTGTAAATGTCATCTGTTCCCACCGGCACACGATGGCCTACTCTTACGAAAAGCGGAACAGGATTTAACGTGTGTGCAAGGTGTTCTGCGTGCGTTCACACACGGGGCCTCGGTTTATAGTCTCACCCGAAGGACTTTTGGGGAGTGTGTGTGTGTGTGTGTGTGTGTGTGTGTGTGTGTGTGTGTGTGTGTGTGTGTGGTGTTTATTTATAATGTATGTATGTATGTCACCCATGTGGTACAGCCACACAGTTAATCTCAAGCCTGACCAGGGCATAGAAAATGTCCACTGAAGCGAAAGCGGGTAGAAAGTCTGTAATCTGCAGTAATGCCCAAAGTGCCGGGCGTGTTTGTCTAGGCGGTCCTTTGTTCCCGATTCGTGTCACAACGAATATTCAGATCAGGGGCCGATTGACCATACATAAGTATGGAGAGGGGACAGGGGAAGAGGCTGTTTGTAGTTTCTCTTTGAACACTTGCCCATCTCTCTCTCTCTCTCTCTCTCTCCTCTCTCTCTCTCTCTCTCTCTCTCTCTCTCTCTCTCTCTCTCTCTCTCTCTCTCTCTCTCTCTCTCTCTCTCTCTCTCCTCTCCCATAGTTACCGTAGTTAGAGATCATCCCTCCCCCCTCCCACTCCCCGCCTGGTGATGTCAGTATAATAGCATCCCCACCTTCTGGAAATTCTCAGCTAGAAATTTCATCTTTTCCATCCCTTTCTTTGTTTCTACCTTGGTCCTTTTTCTTCCTGTCACTTTCTTGTCTTTTTTCTGCTTTCTTGGTCCGTTCTCCTGTCTTATTTTTCCAGAAAGACTTAAAACGATAACAATTCTCTCCCACGCCGAAGTCGGGTGCGGAAGGCCTGACTTGTCAGGCGCTTAATGGCATCGCAACGCGTTTTCGTTCATATGATAGACAACAATAGTTTGCTGTCTTAGAGTTCTAAGAAGAAGCGGATAACGTAACGAAAGCAGTTCTGTATCT
>CM060320.1:3819736-3859736 GCA_030674155.1 Stramonita haemastoma
CCTCTCCTTCGTTGCTTTACCTTCCCCAGCCCTAAAGAGGGAAGGTACCCATTTACAGCTGGGTGAACTGGGGGACTGTACTGAAGCCAAGGCGCGCAAACGGTCACCCATCCAATTGGTAACCACGCTCGACGCTGCTTAACTTAACTTGGGGCAAGCGAGCGCTCTGACCACTGAGCTATCCCATATAATAACTGAAAATATCGGCTGACATTTATCTGGATTCCGGTTGTTACTTATGTCTTCTTTCATACCTATTCCTATATTAACATGACGTTTATAATTAGCCTCCTTTGACTGATGGGCTTGTAGCTTTTGTCAAACAAAATTCGTTCATTCATTCCTAGTCTATCCCGTCCCCATACCTAGCATAATCCTGTAAAAGAAACCACAAAAAAAAAAATCCAACAAAAAATAGCTGCTCGGAGTCGGGTGAGGCCAGGGGCAGACCTGCAGAGCTACAAGCAAGGAAAGAGAAGAGAGGAGAAGAGAGGAGAAGAGAGAGAAGAAGAAGGAGAGAAGAGGCACCAGGCACCCCACCCATGCAGGGCAGGGCAGAGGAAGAAGTTGACAGAACATTGCTGCTGTGTGGCCAGACCGTCTTGTGCTTTTTGCCCTCTGTCTGCTTGCATCAACACCATTCCCTTCACAGCGGCGTCGCCGCCTTGTGTGTGGTGTCCTTAAGTAGTTTTCTTGTCCCTAACTGGCTGAAGCAGTTCAACTAAATACTAGCATGAACCCGGTTTAAAAGTAACCGGACATTATCTTTAAAACTGCCCAGTTTATCACTTGATAACAGCACAGATGAAAACATGACCCCAAACTAACAGCAAAAAAAACATTATATATTGATTCCAGAAAATCTTAGTTGAGACCGCGAATTTAGGGGAGGGGGGGGGGTAGGATGGGGGGAAGGGGAGGCAGTTGTTTGTTGGTTTTTTTGGTTTTGTTTTAATCTGTATCGAACCTGTCGAGGGAGAGGAGATGGGCGCCGCCCTCAACATGCTGGCCCCCTTGAGAAGCTGAGGTCTCTGACACCTCGCTCCCCTACGACCGCCTAGGTTATGGGGCACCTTTATCTTTTTTACCTATCGAACCTGTCCACTTTAGACAACAAACCACATAAGGACACGCCACACAGGCATCAAAACGCGAAGAGATTTAGGTCAGCTGAAGATGATGACAACTTGTCTGATGTGCGTGTGTGTCTATCGACTGTGACCTTTTTACGCAATGTCACGTAGACTAACACTTCTCTCTCTCTCTCTCTCTCTCTCTCTCTCTCTCTCTCTCTCTCTCTCTCTCTCTCTCTCTCTCTCTCCTCTCTCTCTCTCTCTCTCTCTCTCTCTCTCTCTCTCATCCCTCCCCCACCTCCCAACTCTGTCTCTCACTCTTGCCCTCTCCTCTCTCTCTCTCTCTCTCTCTCTCTCTCTCTCTCTCTCTCACTCTCCTCTCTCTCTCTCTCTCTCTCTCTCTCTCTCTCTACTCTCTCTCATCCCACTCTCTGTCTCTTTTCTGTCTCTCTCTCTCTAGTATCCCCACCCGACCCCCAACTCTCTGACCCTCATTCTCTCTGTCTGTCTCTCTCTGCATAACTGTAGATATCTCTCTCCACCCCCAACTCTGTCTGTCTGTCTGTCTGTCTGTCTGTCTGTCTGTCTGTCTGTCTGTCTGCTCTCTCTCTCTCTCTCTCTCTCTCTCTCTCTCTCTCTCTCTCTCTCTCTCTCCTGTCAGCTCTTGCCTTCTTTGGGTATTTCTCTCTCTTCGTCTGGTGATGTTGATGATCAGCCTGTCCTTTCTGTGGAAATGGCATCTTGATCCTTTTTTTCTGGGTGTAGAAACGTTTGTTGAATGGATACGAGGGAGGGAGGGGGGAGGGGAGAGAGAGAGAGAGAGAGAGAGAGAGAGAGAGAGAGAGAGAGAGAGAGAGAGAGAGAGAGAGAGAGGATGGGAGAAAGATGGGAGAAGAGGTTGTGGTGTGTGTGTTGTGTGTGTGTGTGTGTGTGTGTGTGTGTGTGTAAGAGAGAGAGAGGAGAGAGAGGAGGAGAGAGAGAGGAGAGAGAGGAGAGAGAGAGAGGAGAGGGGGAGGTGATTGTGTGCAGATTCCAAGCTTATGCACCTCATCAGGAAGCCAGACGAGTCATGGCAGCTCAGTCTCATAATTCAAAACTTAGGGAGAGAGCAACCCAGCCCCCCTCTCCCCCCAACCCCACCCCACCCGACGCACCTTTTAAAAAAAAATTGTCCAAAATCTGTGATTTTCAGTAAGATTCCTTTATTCTCAGTTGTTTAACATTTTGCATTTTGGGTAAAAACTTACTTAATGTAAAAATAGGAATAATTAGGGTCAACCAACTTTTCTACAAACCAGACTGTTTCAGAGGGGATTTCGTCAAAAAGAGACAGCTAGAACTATAGGCTATAATACATTCCAGCCCAAACAAATCCATAGCTGAAACGTCTGATCTAAGGGTAGCACTACACGGGGCGGAATAAGCTTCTCCAGGGGCCAGCATAGTGAAGGCGGCGCCCATCTCTCTCCCTCGCTGCTTTACCTTCCCTGACCCTAAAGAGGGCAGGTACCCATTTGCAGCTGGGTAAACTGGGGGACTGTACTGAAGCCAAGGTGCACGAAAGGTCACCCACCACAAGGCAACCACGCTCAAGGTTGCTTGACCATAGAGCTTGCGGGAAGTAAGTACGTGCGCTGACCACTGAGCTACCCCGCCCCCAGCTGCCGCATCCCGAAGTGATGGAAACAGCGGTGTGGTGAATGAATTCCTCATCGTGTCTGTCGCTTTTGATTCCCGCCCTGCTGTGCTGCTGCTGCTGCTGCTGCTGGTGTGATTTCTGATTACACACGCAGTTGTGAGGCCAGTGGCCTGATGACAGACAGCAGCTGGCTCTCTCTCTCTCTCTCTCTCTCTCTCTCTCTCTCTCTCTCTCTCTCTCTCTCTCTCTCTCTCTCTCTCTCTCTCTCTCTCTTCTCTCTCTCTCTCTCTCTCTCTCTCTCCTCGCCAGGCAGAATTATTATTATTATCGGGATTCTCAAAGGTCACCCTGCTCACTTTGGGATCCAGCCGCGGCGCAGTCAGGTCGAGGTCAGTGGGTGCAAGGCTGGGGAGGTCGATACAGGATGATCAGACCTGGGGTGGAATTTCCCTGGGGTGGGGTGGGGTGGGGGGGATTATTTACGAGACCTTGTGTTTGGAAAGACTTGCGCCCAGGACCATGACGCAAGACAGGGGTGTAAGTAGAGGGAAGGGGAGGGACGGGGAGGACAGATTTTTTATATTGTATATATCCCCCCCCCCCCTGTGTGTGTGTGTGTGTGTGTGTGTGTGTGTGTGTGTGTGTGTGTGTGTGTGTGTGTGTGTGTGTGTAGGGAATGTGGGTTTGTGAAGGAGGTGGGGGAGGTTCAAGAAGAAGGAAAAAGGAGAAGAAAACAAAACTAACCCAACATTGACAAGCTGCTTGTGGACTGCTGACTCAGACACTGCCACAGCTAAACCTAGGCAGGGCTGAGGCGAAGGGATTGGAATCAAATCAAATCAAATCAAATCAAATCAAATCAAATCAAATCAGATCAACTTCTTTTCGAGGAAAGCGGAGCGGCGTGAGGTCAGCAGGGCAGGATTGTCACAGAAGATGGGGGCAGCAACCCAGAGAAGAAAAAAATGCCATCCTTGTTTTGCTGAAGCGATGGCCAGCAATGGTGGGTGGTAAGGATGACATGAATACAGCCAACATGTACCCTGCCACCTGGGAGAGGTCTGGATCTAGCTCTTTTGCCTTAGCTCGCCCAGGCCACAGCATAAAAACTCTCCTCTAGGGCTGAGTGATTCCTCCAGGGCTTGAAGCAGAACTCAAACCCACTTAGCTCCCTGTGACTCCACATGGCCGTGGACGTGGCTCTGGTGTCGCCTGTGCGTGAGGCCAGGAGATGAGTGTGAGGTGGATGGAGGTGGGTCAGTGGTCTGTACACAGCCAACACACCTGTGTAGAAAGCCAGGGGCTGCAGGTTCACTCCCTGTCGGGGAGGGGGTGGGGGAGCTGGGGTGGGGTACTCTAGTGGTTAGGGCGTTGCGCTCATGATCTGATGGCTGGGATCGAGCCTCCACGGGGCGCCTGTTTTGGGGGATTTTCCCCTGGAGTTAACATCAGTGCTGACTCCACACCCATCAAAAGTCCTTCTAATGAGATTGTAAACCGAAGTCCCGTGTACGTGTATGAATGCTGGCAGAACATCTTCCGCACATGTTAAAAGCTTGTTCCGCCTTTTAAAAGCAAAAAGTGAAGAAAAACCCCAACAGAAATACGTATGCCCACACCTGTCGTATTTAGACACCATCCCCAAAGTCAGAATGCGGCTACTTTCATGATGGGCAAAAACAGTCGCATACTTAAAATCTCACCGCTTTTGAACCCCGGAGCTCTAGCCCAGGAACAGGGGTGGGGTGGGGGAGGCAATGTGAAGCAAACAAATTGTCGTCTGAACCCAAACGTATCTCCTATCCACCAGACACGAGTGATGGTGGTCTGTATGTTAATCCTAGGGATGAAGTGATAAACCGAGGTCTTGCATGCAACATGGAGTTAGCGCACGTCAAGTAAGCCACGGCTGTTGCAAGAGCTGAAAAAACTTGTGCAGGAAAACTGAGCCACTCTCCTCAGCTTCAGTACAGTGCTCTGGAAGCTCCTGAAGAAGTCTAAGAAGAAGTCGAGAGAAGTTGGCTGTGGTTTTTCTTGCCAGTGACTCAGGTTGTGAGGTTAATTTGAGTGCGTGCCTATGGGGAGGGAGAGGCTGTGGAGCCGTTAAGTGTGTGAAGCATGTCGTTGTATCGATTCCGACCTTTGCCAGCCAGCTCCATGTCACATACACTCCTGCCAGCCTCCTTTTTGCTCCGGTTTGGGTTTTGCATTTTTGTTTCTGTTACACTTTGCCGTGTGTTAATGCGGTGTGTTTCTGTTTTGTTTCTGCCTGTCTCTGATCTCTGTTTCCTCCTGGTTCTCTGTATTGTTTCTAGGTTTCCTTTGTGTTTGTTAACTTGTTTCTTCCTTCTCTTTCTCGCTCTGGCCCCGTCTCTTTTCTCACCTAGACTTGCAGCATTCTCGTTTGTTGTTGTTGTTGCTGTTGTTGTGCGTGTGTGTGTGTGCGTGCGTGCGTGCGTGCGTGGTGGTGGTGTGTGGTGTGTGTGTGTGTGTGTGTGTGTGTGTGTGTGTGTGTGTGTGTGGGGAGGAGGGGGGGGGGGCTACAGTTAGCCGTTTCTTAGTTTCTTTGTGTTTCGCTCTGTTTTGTCTCTGCGTCTGTCTCTGTCATTTTGCCACTTAGAATGTGGTTGTCCTTGTTTTGCTGCGTTTTTTCCCCGCCTGTTTCATTCAGTGAATCATTTTTCTTGTCTATTTGACCCTCTCTCTCTGTCTCTTTGTCTGCCTCTCTGTGTGTGTGTCTGTCTGTCCCTCACTCTTTTTCTCTTTGTGTGTGTGTCTCTCGTCTCAGTCTTCCTTTGATTCCATGTCATCTAGACTCGAATCTTCATTAGCTGCGTTTTTTCTAAGCTAGAATTAACCCTGCTCCTCTCTCTCTCCTCTCTCTCTCTCTCTCTCTCTCTCTCTCTCTCTCACCCACCCTCTCGTACCCCTCTCCCTCCCCTCACCCCCCCTTCTCTGACTGTTTTGTTTTCCCGTGTCATGACTTGGCGCCCCATGCAGGCATACCGTCAGTCAGGCAGGCAGGCAGCATCGTTTCATTCCGCCAGCAGCGAGCTAATGTCACGGAGGAATGAGCCGATGTCTTCTTCCCCTCTCCTCCACTAAGGATCATTATCCCTGTGCCTCAAAGGTCAACCCCAGGCTCGGGTTTCTCCACCAGGCTCTTCAGCTGGAGGTCAGTCGGTGCGATGGAGAAGGAGAGACAGAGAGAGACAAGTGTTGGAAATCATGAATCACTCTTTGAGCACACGGCGTTCAAAAAACAAAAATCCAACAACAAAACCAAAACCCAGCTCGTTCTTGTTGCGTGTGGAAGAGTCTGCAGGCGGTGACTTCAGCTGGTGGCATGGAGTTCACGGTACATGCCCAGCATGCATGCTTCCTGCAGCCTGGTGAGGTATGGCAGTTCGGCTGTCCTTCCAAGACATACTATACAGCCTGTGAAGAGAAGTGCATGTCTGTGTGGATCAGTGGTCTAGAGGTAACGCGCCTGCCTGACTAGAAAGCGAAAAGTCCAGGTTCAAAGTGTGTGGTGATTTCATCCACGTTTGTGCCCAAAGATTTTCCTTCATCCACTAAACCGTGAGTGGTGGTGTGGGTGCTGGGTTTTTGGATGACGCGATGAACCGAGGTCCCGTGTGCAACATGCATTTAGCGCATGTAATAGAACCCCCACAGTAGCAAGAGAATTGTCCCTGGCGAAAGTGTGTAGGAAAAAAAGCCGACCTGATAGGGAAACAAATACATATGCAGACAGAAAAAGAAAAAAAAGGGTGGCGCTGCGTTTGTGGAGATGCACTCTCCCTGCGGAGAGCAACCAGAATTTTACGTAGAAAAATGTCCCATGACAAAGGGGTATACGCTACACTGCACTGCACTGCACTCCATTGCACCACACTACACAATGCAATACAGTGACTCCTCAGGGAGTTGTGGGAGGGAGAAGTGCAATCACGGCTGCATTGTCTGTCTGATGGATGGGTGGTCTGGGATAGGGCGATGTAGCTGAGATGGACAATAGCCAGATGAAGACAGCTTTGCTATCCTGATGGTCACTAGAAAGATGAAGACAGCCTTGCTGTCCTGATGGTCACCATAGCCAGATGAAGACAGCTTTGCTGTCCTGATGGTCACTAGAAAGATGAAGACAGCCTTGCTATCCTGATGGTCACTAGAAAGATGAAGACAGCCTTGGTATCCTGATGGTCACCATAGCCAGATGAAGACAGCTTTGCTGTCCTGATGGTCACCATAGCCAGATGAAGACAGCTTTGCTGTCCTGATGGTCACTAGAAAGATGAAGAAGCTTTGCTGTCCTGATGGTCACTAGAAAGATGAAGACAGCTTTGCTGTCCTGATGGTCACTAGAAAGATGAAGACAGCCTTGCTATCCTGATGGTCACTAGAAAGATGAAGACAGCTTTGCTATCCTGATGGTCACCATAGCCAGATGAAGACAGCTTTGCTGTCCTGATGGTCACCATAGCCAGATGAAGACAGCTTTGCTGTCCTGATGGTCACCATAGCCAGATGAAGACAGCTTTGCTGTCCTGATGGTCACCATAGCCAGATGAAGACAGCCTAGCTGTTACTGTTGCATAATGGTGATGATAAAGATCCCGATACATTTTTTTTCGTTCCTCTGCTAGAGCTCCGAGGTTTATCAATGGTGAGATTTTGCGCATGTGACCATTTTTGACACCAAGGTAGCCGCATTTCGACTTCGGGGATGTATGCTCAGGGTATGTTCGTGTTTCCGTAACTCACCAAACGCTGACATGGATGACAGGATCTTTAACGTGCACAATTTTTCTTCTGCATGTGTATAATATACCCGAAGGAAATTGAGGCATTAGTAGGTCTGTACTTGAAGTTGATATGTGAGATGGTAAAAAATCCCCACCCTTATGAGATCATACAAATGAGATCGTACAAATCCCCACCCTTATGAGATGGTAAAAAGTCCTCGCCCTTATGAGATCGTACAAATCCCCACCCTTATGAGATGGAAAAAATCCCCACCCTTAATGCACCAGACGCTGCCGAGATTGGAACTAATGACTTCATGGCCATAGCCACAGGCTTGAAGTGGAACAGTCTGACTTACTCCACCACTCTGCTGTACTGTCTGTTCCTCAAACTTGATTGATTGGTTGATTGATTGATTGTGCCTTGTGTGGACCATGCAGTTCCTCCCCCCACCCCTACCCCCAAACCCCCTGATCCCCGCCCACCGACCTCCTGCATTTTTCCTCTTCATTTTTTCTCTGTCCCTTCAGGAAGAATGACAAGAAGGAGGGGGGGGGGGGGCTTCCTTCTTGTCATTCTTTCTTTTTGTCTTTCTGTCAAGCTGTGGTGAACTGACTTGCTAGGGATGCATGCATGCACGAGTGTGTGCGCACACGCGCGCGGTGTGATGATATTTTGAAAAATGCAGCTGGAACCTGATATCACATCCTCATCATAAACAGGGCTGTTTTTCCCTGTATTTTATTATTAATATATTTTTTTAAAACAACGTCATCATACGGAATCTATAATACGAAACCTTTGTGTCTGTTATACGTTTTGTAGATGGCTGAACCCGCAAAGCTTCTGTGCTGTCTGTCTGTCTGTCTGTCTGTCTGTCTGTCTGTCTGTCTGTCTGTCTGTCTCTGTCTCTCTCTCTCTCTCATTTTTATTACCTTATTATATATAATGTTCTATTCCTTTATGTTGTTTGGTACTGCATATAGTTTACTGTTTAGTATCTTTTTATCTGTGTTATCCCGGAAAAGGGGGACTGATTAAAAAAGCACATGTGCTTATGTATATCCTCGAATAAGAATTGTCTTGTCTTCTTCTCTCTCTCTCTCTCTCTCTCTCTCTCTCTCTCTCCCGCTCCCCTCTCTCTTCTCTCTCTCTCTCTCTTCTCTCTCTTTCTTAGAGTGGGTCATTGTGTGCCTGTGGGAACGGATAACAAAATGTACAACACTGCATAATTATACATGGTATGGGGACTTGATGTAAAAAAGCACATGAGTGCTTATTCTATTAACCTTGGTATACAAGACCGAATAAATATATCATTAAATTAAAAAAATCACCATGTGTTAGAGAGAGAGAGAGAGAGAGAGAGAGAGAGGAGAGAGAGAAGAGAGAGAGAGAGAGAGAGAGAGAGAGAGAAGAGTCATCACCACAATCATCATCACCCACCTTTTTTGTCCCCCTAGACAAACACATAAGTAGTCGCATACTTTTCCATCCCAAAAAGGTAGGGAGGGAGAGAGAGGAGGGTGGAGGAAGGGGATAAGATGGGGAGGGGGGTAGGGAGAGACAGACCAGAGAGTGAGAGACGGGGAGAGGGGTTAGGGAGAGACAGACCAGAGAGACAGTGAGAGGTTTCTGTAGCTGTCAACACTGGCACATCAGAGGCATCTCAAACTCCGTCCCCATCCCATTCTCCTTCCCTCCCCTTTTCCTCCCCCCTCCACCCCCCCTATCCCCCAACCTAAATCCCCCTCCTAACCAGTACAGGCCAGCTGGCCGGTGGCCGGTCAGTGCGGCCACAGCCAGGAATGCAGCAGGCAGCGGCCGTCACGTCAGCTACCTGTGTCAGCCAGCTCTCAGAGGACATACACTGCCCGCCTGCCTCCCTCCTGCCTGCCAGCCCGCTGCTAGGGTCAACCCTTCGTGTCAAAAGGGAGGGATGGGATAGCTTTGTGGTTAGAGCCTTGCGCATTGCGCTCGTGATCAAACAGGGATTGAACCTTGACTTTTCGCTGTCTAGGCAGGTGGGTTATGTATAGACCACCGATCCCCTGAATAACTAGTGCAGGTGGAACATTAGTTTGTGCACACGTGAACCCCCCACCCACCTTTGGGAGAAGAGCAGGTCAGCCATGACGAGTGGTATGGATGGCCGGGACACAGGTGACAGACAGACAGACAGAGTAGGGTACCGGAGAAGACTGCTGCACTATCAGAGATTAAATGCTGGCAGGCAGGGTTCAGTGCAGTGCGTGCCCCCTGGACTGCTCTACAGCTGGCTGCAAGCAGAAGCTGTATGGAGGCAGTGACTCTAAGCCAGGTCATCCTAATGATCATGGTGAATGGTTCAAGAGAGTATTCTCCATGCTTATTCTAGCCCACCCACCCCCACCCCCGTACAGCATACTGCGTAAGATTTCGAAGTTGTGGTTTAGCATGAAGACAATACTATTGTACTCGCATAGCTCCTCCTAGCTGCCAAAGTACTTTTCAGTTTGATGTTTTCTGTGTTGGAGCACATTATTCATAAACTATTGCTTGTTGCTACTCTTAAAATCCATTTGTTTGCAATGTAATGATTCTTTCTTTCTTTGTGAATAAAGATTGCATAAACAATAAAGTAATATAACATGACCCGGAAAATGTTACACTTTCGACACTAGCAATGTCTCATAACTGCCGCCCAGCACTACTGGAAAGGCTGGACTTGTGGGCATGGTGTGCTTTTGGCAGTGTGCCTGCTGCCTGCCCGCTCACATGTACCGCACGGCGGCTAGAGCGGTAAGGGAGAGGAGAGGGGGGAGGGACAGGGAGGAGGGTGGGGGTGGTCGGGGTCAAGCGAGGATAAGTCAGAAGGGCGTGAAGTGAGGTCAGTCAAGGTAAAATGTGCCCAGCCAGCCTGGGGTCACAGCTGGGTCATCGCCCACTAAACTTAGACCTTGAAGGGGAAAGGGGAAGGAGGGTAGGTAGGTAGGGGGAAGGGAAGGGAAAGGGAGGGTGGTGGGCTGGCTAGGTACGGTAGGGGAGGAGGAGGAGGAGGTGGTAGGGGTTGGCTACCAACCACTAAACTTGGCACCGAGCCTGTACTACTATACTGCCTGTCACTTGTAGAGCTAGCTAGCTTTTTTTTTCTTTTCATGGTCTCCCTGCCTGTCTGACCCCCCCCCCCCCCCCTACTCCCCTTACCTTTTTTTTCTGTCCCTGTCCCGTCCAATGCCGGCAAAAGGTTGGCCACCGCCGATGACCAGTCGCTGACCCCGCTGGCTCCGCATGCATGTCTGTCTCTGTCTCTCTCGTCTGTCTCTCGCTCTTTCTCTGTGGTCTACTTGGACTGGTCGAGGGTGGTGTGTGTGTGGAGAGAGGAGGTGTGGGGCCAGGGCTCACCTGTACTGACTGGGCAGGTTGGTGTGCTTGAGTGGTGAGTTTTGTGTGTGTGTGTTTGTGTGTGTACGCGCGTGCGCGTGCGTGTGTGCGCGCAAGGATCAGGGTGTGTGCGTGTGTGCTGTGATTTTGGTTGGAGCACACATGTTTATTCATAAAGAAACGTATATGATATCATTCTATGAGAGCATCTACAGCAAAGCCTGTCTATACATTCTGTTCTGTAACCCTTGATAGCAGCTTTTTCTGTGGCAATTATTACCACTATTGTTGTTGTTGTTGTTGGTTGGTTTTTTTTTTTGTGGGGGGGGGTTTGCATTGCTTTTTTTCTTTCTTTTTCTTTCTTTCTTTCTTCTTTCTTTCTTTCTCTTTCTTTCTTTTTTTTCTTTCTTTCTTTCTTTTCTTTCTTTCTTCTTTCTTCTTTCTTTTTCTTTCCTTTCTTCTTTTCTTCTTTCTTTCTTTCTTTCTGTCTTTCTTCTTTTCTTTCTCTTTCTTCTTTCTTTCTTCTTTCTTTTCTTTTCTTTTCTCTTTCTTTCTTTTTCTTTCTTTTGTTTTTTTTGTTTTTACTTTCAGTAGCACACACACCCCTGTGGCCGGGTGGTTAGTGGCCACATTGACCTATGGGCTTTAGGTTTGGTTTTCAGGAACTTGTCCTGTGGGGGTCCTTACCGGTACCCTTCTGCCTTTGATGTTGTGTCAGTTTTAGTGTTGTTGTGTGTTGGTTTTCTAGTATTGTTGCTATTGTTATCTGAATCGTCATCGTCATATAGTAATGGAATAATAATATAATAATAATAATAATAATAATAATAATAATAATAATAATAATAATAATAATAATAATAATAATAATAATAAATGGAGTTCATATAACGCTACATCTTGTACAAACAAATCAAAGCGATCCTCCTCCTCCTCCTTTTGTTGTTGTTGTTGTGTATTGTTACTACTACTACTACTACTACTACTACTATACTACTACTACTACTACTACTACTACTAGCTACTACTATACTACACTACACTGTGCTACACTACTACTACTACTACACTACTACATACTACTACTCTACTACACTACTACTGCTACTACTACTACTACTGCTACTACTACTACTACTACTGCTACTACTACTACTACTACTACTACTACTACTACTACTACTAGTTATTATGTGTCTATTTCAGCATCAGAAAATTAAAATGAACAGCAAGGGAAAATGGAAGAAGCCATGAACCGGGTAGCAGATATCAAAAAAATTCATGGGGTGGCAGAAAGGTAAAGGACAGAAACAGCACACGAGGGAAAGAAGACGAGAGAGAAACAGCAGCAGCAGAGGGGAAAGAGAGAGAGAGAGAGAGAGAGAGAGAGAGATGAAGAGAAGAGAGAGAGAGCAGAAGAATCTGAAGTGAACAGGAGCAGAAAAACATTTTAAAAAAATAACGAAGAGAGAGCAGCAGCAATTAGAAGACAGTTAACAGGAGCAGGAAAACATCAAGGAAAAATTAACGGAGGCAGCCACACAAAAAAACCTCGACAAAGCAGAATATCAAAAGAAAATTCAGCAGTATCAGCAAATACAAGGAAAATTCAGCAGTATCAGCAAAACATCAAAGAAAAATTAACAGGAACAGCAAAACATCAAAGAAAAATTATCAACAGCAAAACTCAAAGAAAATTATCAAACAGCAAAACATCAAAGAAAAATTATCAGAAACAGCAAAACATCAAAGAAAAATTATCAGGAACAGCAAAACATCAAAGAAAAATTAAAAGGATCAGGAAAATATTAAAATCAACAGGAACAGTAAAACATGAAAGAAAATTCAACAGGAGCAAGAAAAATCAACAGGAACAGTAAAACGTAATAGAAACATCAACAAGAGCAGCCCCCCCCCCCCCCCAAAAAAAAAAAAAAAAAAAAAAAAAAAACAAATATTAACAGAAGTACCCAAAAATGAAGAAGAAAAATCAACATTGGCAGTAAAATATTAAAGAAAAATCAACAGTGGCAGTGAAATACAAAAAATAACAGTACAGTAAAATATTAAAGAAAAATTAACAGTAGCAGTCAAATATTAAAGAAAAATTAACAGTAGCAGTAAAATTAAAGAAAATTAACAGTAGCAGTAACATATTAAAGAAAAATCAACAGTTGCAGTAAAATATTAAAGAAAAATTAACAGTAGCGGTAAAATATTAAAGAAAAATTAACAGTAGCGGTAAAATATTAAAGAAAAATTCCACAGTAACGGTAAAATATTAAAGAAAAATTAACAGCAGCGGTAAAATATTTAAAGAAAAATTAATAGTAGGGGTAAAATATTAAAGAAAAATTAATAGTAAGGGTAAGATATTAAAGAAAAATCCACAGTAACGGTAAAATATTAAAAAAATATCAACAGTAGCGGTAAAATATTAAAGAAAAATTTACAGTAGCGGAAAATATTATAAAAAAATTAATAGTAGCGGTAAAATATTAAAGAAAAATTAAGCGGCAGCAAAATATGAAAGAAAAATTAAGTGGCAGTAAAATATCAAAGAAAAATTAAGTGGCAGTAAAATTTTTTAAAAAATTAACAATAGCGGTAAAATAATATTTTTTTAAAGTTAACAGTAGCCGTAAAATATTAAAGAGAAATCAACAGTAGTGATAAAATTAAAGAAAATTTACAGTAGGTAAAATATCAAAGAAAAATTAATATACAGTAAAATATTAAAGAAAATCAACAGTAGCGGTAAAAATATTAAAGAAAAATTAATAGTAGCGTAAAATATTAAAGAAATCAACTATGATAAATATCAAGAAAAATTACAGTAGCGGTAAAAATATTAAAGAAAAATTAATAGTAGCGGTAAAATATTAAAGAGAAATCAGTAGTGATAAAATATTAAAGAAAATTTACAGTAGCGGTAAAAATATTAAAGAAAAATTAATAGTAGCAGTAAAATATTAAAGAAAAATCAACAGTAGCGGTAAAAATATTAAAGAAAAATTAACATTAGCGGTAAAAATATTAAAGAGAAATTAGTCGTAGTGGTATAAAAAAGAAAATTGAACAGAACCAGCCAAACATCAAAGAAAACCTAAAAGGAACAGCAAAACATCAATAGCAAAAATCAACCAGTGCAGCAGTTGTTTGTTTGTTTGTTTGTTTGTTTGTTTGTTGTTTTTAAATTTTAGATCAACAGGAACAGAAAATCATTTAAAAAATCGACAGGAACAGAAAATCATTTTTAAAAATCACCAGCAGCAGAAAACATTAAAAAAAAATCATCAGGAACATAAAAATTTAAGAAAAATCACCAGGAACAGAAAAACATTTAAAGACAAATCACCAGGAACAGGAAAAAACATTAAAAGAAAAATGAACAGGAAAAGAAAAAGAAAAGAATACATAACATACATACATACATACATACATACATACATACATACATACATACATACATACATACATACATACATACAGCAAACAGGAACCTACACATGTCCAATATCAACATCACTCTTGGCATACCCAAAGAACAGAAAAACAATAATTGGATCTATATATATATATATATATAATATATATATATATATATATATATATATATATATATATATAATATATATATATATATATATATAATTTCATGATGCACACGAATGCATACTTGATATGGCAGGCTATAACAAAGAAAAGAACATACACTCATGCACACACACACGCACGCACGCACGCACGCACGCACGCACGCACGCACGCACGCACGCACACACGCACGCACACACGCACACACACACACTCACTCACTCTCTCTCCCACACACACACACACACACACACACACACACACACACACACACACACACACACACACACACACACACACACTCAGAGAGAGAGAGAGAGGAGAGAGAGAGAGAGAGAGAGAGAGAGAGAGAGAGAGAGAGAGAGAACAAGACACATACAAACAAAAGCAAACCCAATCCCAAAGAGAGAAAAGGAAGAGTATGTCATGTCATCCTGTTCGTCTTCTCTCCCACTATCGACCCGAACCTTTGTACCATTGAACCGTCTGACGTTGTGTGTGTGTGTGTGTGTTGGGTGCTGTGTGTGGTGTGTGTTGTGTGTGTGAATGTGTGTGTGTGTGTGTGTGGGGTGTGTGTTGTGTGTGTGGGTGTGGTGTATATGTGGAGGAGAGAGTGTGTGTGTGTGTGTGGTGTGTGTGCACGCGCGCGCTGCGCGCGCGTGCGTGCGTGTTGTGTGTGTGTGTGTGTGTGTGGTGAGTGAGAGAGAGAGAGAGTGTTGTGGGTGGGTTGTGTGCACGCGCGCGCGCGCGGGTGTCGTGCGTGTTGTGTGTGTGTATGTGTGGGTGTGATGGGTGAGAGAGAGAGGGGAGAGAGAGAGAGAGAGAGAGAGAGAGGTGTGTGATGTTGTGTGTATGTGTGGGTGTAGGGTGAGAGAGAGAGGGAGAGAGAGAGAGATGGATGGAGTGTTAGAGAGAGAGAGAGAGAGAGAAGAGAGAGGAGAGGTGTGGTGTTAGAGAGGAGAGAGAGAGAGAGAGAGAGAGAGAGAGGAGAGAGAGAGAGAGAGAGAGGAGATGTGTGTGTGTGTGTCTGCGTGTGTGCATGCGTGCGTGTGTGTGTCAGAGAGCTGATGTAGGTCGTCTTCCTTGTCATCTGTGTGTGTCGTTTGGAAGCAAAGTGTTGAAGAAATTTCATGAGCACTGGAACTTTTCCAGCCAGAGGGAAAAACTTTCCGTTGTCCCCGTTCTGAAGATCAAGAGCTGTTGTCTTTTCGTTTAGTTCAGTTTTTTCTTTCCTTTTGTCTTTCTGTCTCTCTCTCTCTGTCTTGTACATATTATGAAAATAGAACTGTGTCGATACCAAGTCTTGTGGAATGTTTTATGGAAGGTTTTGTTCGCATCGATTCTGGCGGCGATTTGTATTGTATGTGTATTTTGTGTTGTATTTTATCATATTAAGCATGGTAGTAGTGTCCTCTATTTTGTATTGTGATAAGTGTGATATTGCGTTGGGTGCTATATTGCGTTATGCAGAACATTTTGCGCACATTTTAAAATCGGTTCCGCTATTCTGAAGAGTAGGCACACATTGTGTACCGGTGGGAACAGATGACAAAATGTACAAAACTGCATACACACGGGGACTGGGTGTAAAAAAAGAAAAACGCGAACGATTGCTTATTTCATTGCTTTTGAAAAAAGAAAGAAAATGAATAAAGTAAAAATGTTTTGTGTTGAGGATAGCATTCTAATCTTGTGCATGATTTGGTTTTCCATCGTGTGTGTGTGTGTGTGTGTGTGTGTGTGTGTGTGTGTGTGTGTGTGTGTGTGTGTGTGTGTGTGTGTGTGTGTGTGAGGGCGCGCGCGCGCGTGTGTGGGTGTGGGTGTGTGTTGCATTGTGCTGTATTAATCATATTGTAAAGTAATATACACCATTATCAGTAATGGCAGATTATCCTGCCTGAAATTCAAGCCGCTCTCTATGCAGAGAGCACGTCGCCACTAGTTCAGTGCCACTTAAAAAAAAAGATCAACCTCCAGGTATATTGCTTTCCCTTTAGAGTAGCTTTTCTGCAGAACTTTGCCAGGGTAACTCTTTTGTTGTCAGAGATTCTTTAACGAGCACTGATAATACTATATGAATTTTAAAATATCAGCTTATCGTCTTACCCGAAAGACTAGCTCCCATACCACCACTCGTGGCCTGCAGGACGGGGAAGAAGTCCTGTGGGGTTCGAACCCGCAGCTAACCCCGAAGTCAGAATGTGGCTACCTTCATGGTCCTTCGGATGAGACTATAAACCAAGGCCCCGTGTGCGAACGCACGCAGAACATCTTGCGCACACGTTAAATCCTGTTCCGCTTTTCGTAAGAGTAGGCCATCGTGTGCCGGTGGGAACAGATGACAATATTTACAAAACTGCATACACACGGGGACCCGATGAAAAAAAAGCACATGATTGCTTATTCTGTTATCCTGAATATAAAAGAATAAATAAATAAATGAAGGCAAAAAACGGTGGATTACGCAAAAATCACACCATTCCTCGGCGCTGCAGTTGAGGAACAACAGTGATAACAAAAGAATGGTGCAGGAAGGTGGAAAGAGAGGCTGAAAAAAACCAACACAAAATGACGAAGAAATTGATAGGTATCAAAGAAAAGAAAAAAAATATTTAGAAAACAGTAGTAGAGGAAAAGAAGAAATAGAAGAAGAAATAGAAAGAAAAGAAATTATGAAAACAGGGAGAAGTGATAAATGACAAAAAGATGCAACAAAAGAAATGAAAGAAGGACGAACAATGAAATGAGGGCAATCAAAAGAGGAAAAATAACTCGCCAGACAGCACATGACGCAGAAGATAACCAGCATTTGGGTGTTGTGTTCACTAGCCAATACATATCACACATTGGAACAGAATTTTTACTGCTTTCTTTCTGTTTTGTAATAACAATACTGATAGCATATGGAATTTTCATAGCGCAGAACAGACAAACAAATTACAGTTTTTACTCTTTTCTTTGTATTTAGTTATATTAGTAAGAATAATGATGATGATGATGATAAGAAGAATAACAACAATAATAGCAATGATAATAATAATAATAATAATAATAATAATGATAATAATAATAATAATAATGTTAGTCTCAATAATAAAAAATATATGGAATGTTTATAGCGCAGAACCTTGTAAAGCAAGCAAGCGCACGCACACACACACACACACACACACGCACGCACGCACGCACGCACGCACGCACGCACGCACGCACGCACGCACCACACACACACACACACACACACACACACACACACACATACACACTCACACGGCTTAGGCAGGGTGATGGAGATGTCTGTTAATATTAAAAGTAGGAACAGAGAACTCTAGGGAAGGCCATAGGTGGGGAGGGAGTGTGTCTTTGAGGCTGCATTTCAAAGTATCAAAATGATGTGCACTTTTGCAATATTCAGTGAAAACACACACTCTCTCTCATATGTATGTATGTTTGTATGTATTGTATGAATTTATGTATGTATGCATGTAGACTTTATGTATGTATGTATGTATGTATGTATGTATGTATGTATGTATGTATGTATGATGATTGATGATT
This sequence comes from Stramonita haemastoma, assembly GCA_030674155.1. Taxonomy (NCBI): domain Eukaryota; kingdom Metazoa; phylum Mollusca; class Gastropoda; order Neogastropoda; family Muricidae; genus Stramonita; species Stramonita haemastoma. The sequence goes on from CM060320.1 coordinate 3,837,716, forward strand.
GATGTATTAATGTGTAGTTTATTTATTTATTTTATTTATTTATTTATTTATTTAATCTTTTATATCGAGGATGACAGAATAAGCAATCATGTGCTTTTTTTCATCCGGTCCCCGTGTGTATGCAGTTTTGTAAATATTGTCATCTGTTCCCACCGGCACACGATGGCCTACTCTTACGAAAGCGGAACAGGATTTAACGTGTGCGCAAGATGTTCTGCGTGCGTTCGCACACGGGGCCTCGGTTTAAAGTCTCATCCGAAGGACTTTTGGGAGAGTAGAGTCAGCACTGATGTTAACTCCAGGAGAAAAATCTCCTCGACCGGACTCGAACCTGGGTCGTCAAATAGTGTGTGTAGTGTAGTGTGTGTGTGTGTGTGGGGGGGGGGGGGGTCCTTTCTCCTCTTTTTTGTTTGCCTTTTTGTCTGTCTGTCTCCCTCCCTCCCCCCCCCCCCCTCTCTATCTCTCTCTTCCCTACTGTCCCTCCCTCTCTGTACAGACTGCTGTCTTCACTGACCCTGACACATTGCCCTGTGACCACTGACCCTTTGACCACTGCTATAAGTATGCATACCTTCCCCCCCCCCTCTACCTCTTAACTTCTGTCGCCGTCTCTGCTTGTTTGTCTCAGTGTGTTGTGTGTGTGTGTGTGTGTGTGTGTGTGTGTGTGTGTGTGTGTGTGTGTGTGTGTGTGTGTGTTTGTGTGTGTGTGTTGTGTGTGTGTTGTTGTGTGTGTGTGTGTGTGGTGGGGGGGGGGGTTGTGTGTGTGCGCGTGTGTATGTGTGTGTTGTGTGCTCTTTGTGTGTGTGTATGTGTGTGTGTTGCGTGGTGGTGTGTGTGTGTGTGTGTGTGTGTGTGTGTGTGGGGTGTGAGTGCTCTATGGTGTGGTGTGGAGGCCTGAAGATTGCCAAGAGTGGTGGCAGGCAGAGTTCAGAATTGGAGTACAGGTCACAAAGTCGAGGGCACGTCTCCAAAAGAAAGAGAAGGAGAGAGAAAGAAAGAAAAACAAAAGTGGAACGTGACACAGTTCTCTATATAGGACAAACCAGACGCACAAGGGGACAGCATATTATACACATATGATTATGCACACAGACATGTTACAACATATACACTCAAGTCACACTCACACACACACACACACGCGCATATGCACGCACGTGTGGGTGCGCACACATACACACGTAAATAATATACAGAACTCACTCTTTCTCTGTCTTCACACACCACACACACACACACACACACACACACACACACACACACACACACACACACACACACACAGAGCCTCTCTGTCTGTCTGTGTGCTTGACTGCCTGTTTGTTTATGTAGCTGTCTGCCTACCCATCTATCTATCAATCTGTGCATAGATCAGTCGATCAGTATGTTCGCCTGTTTGTCTGCCTATCTATGCATCTCTCTCTCTCTCTCTCTCTCTCTCTCTCTCTCTCTCTCTCTCTCTCTCTCTCTCTCTCTCTCCCCGTGTCCTGTGTCTCTGTCTGTCTCCCTCCCTCAACTCCCCCTCCTCCCCCAAACCTCCTAAATCCTAAACGTCCAAACTTTTCCTCCATCCCCTATCTCCTCACTTTTCCTCCCCTTCCTTCTCTCTGGCCTTAGTCACGGGGACACCAAACTAGTACCACAGCACGGCACAGTACAACACAGGGAGGGAGAGGGAGGGAGAGAGAGAGAGAGAGAGAGAGAGAGAGAGAGGAGTGTGTGTGTGTGTGTGGTGTGTCACTACAGTGGGACTGACTACTGATGTTACCACCAGTGGTAGTAGTAGTCTGTCTGTGCACTGGGTACAGAGTGTCTCTCTGCAAGGGGGTGGGATGGGGGTGGGGGTGGGGATGCTGGTGATGCTGATGAAGGAGTGAGCGGCACAAAGAAACAAGGTCGCATGACGTTGGCTTGCTACTACTGCTGCTGCTGCTGCTGCTGTTGCAGCCATGTGATGGGGGGGGGTGGGGGGGGGGGGGAGAAGATGCACGGGTGGTGGGGGTCGGGGTGGGTGTTGGAGGGTAGGGTTAGAGAGAGAGAGAGAGAGAGAGAGAGAGAGAGAGAGAGAGAGAGGGGAGAGAGAGAGAGAGAGAGAGATTTTGACTCGTATTGAGAAATAACGAACAAATTAATTTCTTTCTGATGAGACTGATGATTTTTTTTTTAAAGTGTTATTAAGAGCGAACAAATTTATGTAGCGTTATGAGAGAGAGAGAGAGAGAGAGAGAGAGAGAGAGAGAGAGAGAGAGAGAGAGAGAGAGAGAGAGAGAGAGAGGATGAAGCAGCCTGCTTTGAGATTAAGAGACGGGGTCAGGAAAAGGAGGTCAACCGGCACTACCACCGCTTCCCTCCCCTCACCACCACCACCCACACCCCCACTACCCCCACCATCCCCACCACTGCCGCCACCACAAACGGACACATGGCAGACTGGACGCTTATACACCAGTAGCTGGTCAGTCAGGATTTGGTAAAAAAAAAAAAAGGAAAAAAAGGTTGTAGTGGTCTATTGGCAGACAGCCCAGTCTCTCTCTCTCTCTCTCTCTCTCTTCTCTCTCTCTCTCCCCAAGCGTGGTGGCCTGTGTATGGCTTGGACAGCCTTGCCCCCCCCCTCCCTCCTTCTCTCTCTCTCCTCTCTCCTTCCCCTACTCCCTCCTCTCTCTCTCTCTCTCTAAACTGTCGCAGTACTTGCTCCACTTGAAAGGACGAACCCTGTGTAACCCCCCCCCCCCCCCCCCCCCCCCCCCCTGTACACTTCACTCATTGTTGTCATTCTTCGTCCACGGCATGTTGTGGGGGGGGGGGGGGGGGTGTAGTGGGGGAGAGGAGAGAGAGAGGAGAGAGGAGAGAGGTGGCAGGCAGGCAGGGTCAGAAAGCTGCTCTGGGGTTGTTCCTGTTATGTATACATGTACTTCATGTACAGTAGCCCTGGAGAGAGAGAGAGAGAGAGTAAGGGGGAGAGGGGATGTGAGGGGGGGTGAGTAGTGTGTCGTCTGCTTGTGGAGTGACCGACCTGCAGTGGCCTGCGGGAGCAGAGCAGGTCTGTTTGGGTGAGTGGTGTGGTGTGGCACCACAGGCATCGGGGTTTCGAGGTCACAGCCGGCCAGAGAGAGAGAGAGGGAGAGGGCCAAAAAACGTGAGGTGGATGACGATGACAGGAATGATGACGACATCAGTGCTGCGGAGTGCTCTCTCCTCCTTCGTTTTCCTCCCTTCCTTCCTCCTTCCTCCTCCTCCTCCTCCTTCTTCTTCTTCCCCCGGTGTCCCCATTTTGTCAGCTTTGACATGTGTGCAGTGCACGCGCTCCCTCCTCCTTCCTCCTCCTTCCTTACTACACCTTCAGCATCAGCGGCAGTGGTGGGGATTGTCTACTCTGCTAGTGCTCTGCTTTCCCCCTCACCTTTCTGCCACAACACAGTTCGGGGTTTTTTCTCACATGAAGTGTGTCGATCTTTCAACATTCAACATATTTTTTTCCTTATTTTTTTCCCCTCTCCACTCTGCCACAGCAAGGTTTTGTGTGTGAATGTGTGTCGGTTTTTTGTTTTTTGTTTTGTTCTTTCTTCAGAGAAGATTCAATCATCGCAGAATCTGTGAGTATTTGGATACTACAACAATCGCTGGAAGTGGAGGAGGTTTGTGTTGTGTGTGTGTTTACCCCCCTCCCCACCCCCCACCCCTTCCCGGCCCGCGGGCAGTGGGTCAGTGAAGAAAGAAAGAAAGCAAAGGAGGGAGGGAGGAAGGCCGGGGCCCAGCTCAGCCAGGCTGAACGGTGCCAGGAAGGAAGACAGGAGACGTATCTGCGCTTCCTGATTTATGTGATAGATAGCCCCGCTGCTACCTGCTGCACAGACATCGAGCCGTCTGCACTCTGTGTCAGTACCGTGTACGTACGTACGTACGGCCTGACCTACTGACGCCACGCTAGCACCAACACAACACTTACTCTCACAATGTCAGCCACAGCGTGACACGACAGCAGTGCCTTCTTTGCCACTAGTTTCATTTTCAAATTGCAGTTCTTTGTCGATATACATTTTTCTCTTTCAAAACCACTTAGTTCTCCCCAAGCGGTCTGATGGAATGACATGGTCCTGATCAGCCAGACGTGCAGACGTCAGGGCGGAGGAGTGACGTGACGTGACGTGACGTGGTGCCAGCCCTGGGCTCGCAGTGTGTGTGTGTGTGTGTGCATGTCGGTGGACAGGTAGTGAGTGAGTGTCGCCACAACCCCGCGCCGCCGCCGGTCAGTGGCAGAAAGAACTGCTCCGCTGGACATGGGGGGACCTGGTGTGGTGACCCTCCCCCCTCCCCCCGTGTGTGTGCCCTGCCCCGGTCACTCCTGCAACAGTTAGTAACCCAACGGTGGCCAGGACACGACGGTGGTGCTTGTAGTTTCTCTGTCCGTTTGTCTGTCTGTCTCTCTCTTCACTGCATGCGTTTCCATTGCAGTTAACCTAGTTATGACGTAGGGAAGGAAACATGGATCCAGTGCCTGTGCTCGTTTTTGTGGCGCTCAAAACGCTGTGTGGCGAAATGTGCCTGGTGGACACTTTACACCAGTTAGATGTGAGGTGAAAGTCAATCCTGCTGACCAGTGACATTTTATTTATTGCTTATTTATCTCTTTCCTTCGCTCTTTTGTTCGGTGTTTTGGGGGTCAGGCAAGTTTGAAACCTCAGCCTCCTCAGCAGCAAGTGGACTGCACACTTGGCTCAGTCACATGGTGGTGTTTGCCTGCTGCAGGTCTGGTGTGGACACGGGCTGTGAACGAGCAGTGGGTGTAGTGGGTGAGTGGTGAGGGGGTTCTGGTGGTGTGTCCCTGGTGTTTGGGGGGCAAGTTGTACCTGGAAAGTGTAAGTATCGCCCACACACATGGTCCAAAGCGTGGAGTTGATTACAAGTGGTGTGTGCATGGAGGGCCTTCTGAGCAGGTCAGTGTTGGATGGCTTACCAGTGCTGTGTCTTCTTCAAATAGTCATCGCTCACTTTTGTTCACAACACTGCTGTTTTGTTGGTTTTTATGTTTTTTTTGTGTTGATGTCCTTTAAATATTCCTCACTCTTTTTTTTTGTTCAGAACTAAAGGCGCACATAACCTGAAATGGTTGATTTTTGCCCTGCTGTTTGTGAAGATTTTTTTTTTAGCAGTTTTTCTTTTTTGAATAATGTAAATTTCTGGTGATAGCAGTGATATCAACTGCAGCACTGTAGAAAGCCTGCAATTCAAGTCCAATCTAATTTGTACATGGAAAAGTTTGGATATACTGCATTCAGTTATATAGGCAGGGAGTATTTTTGTTTGATGTTTTTTTTTTTTCTTTGGTTGGTTTGTTGGCGCTGTTGTTTTCTTTTTGTGTTTAAAAGTAATTGTATTTTATCCATCTTTTGTTGGTCCATGGTCCTCTTTGCCCCAGTTTCACTGGCGTTTGTTCCTTTAAAAACATATCTGACAGTCTTGATGCACAGAATCATACCCAGCATGCACATTGTGAACTGGCGAAGGACTGACTCCACCAAATTTAAGTTGCCCATGACACACTTCTTGGAAAATTGTGTACAGTGGCCCCTGACTGGTCAACAAGTAGTGAAGCAACTGTGTGTGTGTGTGTGTGGGGGGGGGGGGGGTAGGAGGGGTGCCTTGTTGTGAGGTGGCTGATGTGTTCTGGATGAGGAGGGAGTGGGGGGGGGGGGGGGGGTGGTTCTGTCTTGGGTGTGTGTGTGTGTGTGTGTGTGTGTGAAATTATTCATTCAGAAAGAAATCAAACAAATATTGAATAACAACAGCAAAGTTCACCACAGCGTCTTACCTTTAAAAAAATCACTTGAACTGAGAAAAAACCCCATCTAAAATAGAGAAGTGAATATATACAGCAGATAAATGGACAAAAGCTAAAAAATAGCAGCAAAAAATGACGGAGAAAAACTGAAAACTCAGCAAAGGGAAAAAGAAAACCCACTGAGAAACTCCCCAAGCAAAGGAGTAAAACACATAAACAAACCCAAGCCATGGGGCTGAAGGGCATGGCTCCTTCCTTTACCTCATTGCTTTAAAACAATACTGTGTTCAAAGAAATCATACATATACACTTTTAGTCTAGAGCAACAACCAGCTTAAAACTGACAGTGTGCTGAAGCAATCCAAGTGCCAGTCTTTACATTTGGCAGCTTGTAGACACCAAGTTGTGCAAACTGTCAAGGGATTTTTTTTCAAAACACCAGTGACAAAAGACAGGTTTAATTTTTTTTAATTCTTTATTTTTATTATTCTATTATTATTATTATTATTATTATTATTATTATTATTATTATTTATTATTATTATTATTATTATTATTATTATTATCATCATTATTTATCATTATTATTATTTTTACAAAAGACAGTTCTAATTTAAACTATCCCTCCAAAAGTCACTAGACTTAAACATATTGTAAGGAAGGTAAGAACAATGTAGAAAAATAGATTTCAAAAAATACATTAAGAAATAGACAGTATGAAAGAACAGGAGTGAACAAGGGAGTAATTGATACTGAAGAAAAGCTGGGGAAAAAAGATAAATAAATACAGAGACCAAGGGAGAAAACACCCTCTACATGTTTACCTCTGTTCCCAAGCACCAAGTAGGTCAGGAGTGACACAAGGCAGCCCTTTACAAGTAGGTCAGTCAAGCCTCACTGACAGTGAGCCATGGATGTCCAGTATTTATTTATCAGTCCACGTTGAAGTCAGTAGAAAACAGAGGAGACACAACAAACAGCAGCATATACCATCAGTAGTTGTTAAAACCAGTTTGGTTTTGAAAGACATTTTTGGACTTTTTCAATATCAGGACATTACTCTCTGTACAAGCAGTAGTTTCAGACATTGCAGACAAATATAAGTGTCTGTCTGGAATGGCTTGCTGTGCCATATAAAAGTAACTGGGCACAATTGTATACAATATTGGGGCAGCTGCACACTATTATCAATAGGGCTGCATTGAAGAGAGGGCATGATATGATAATACACTGTTCTGCTGCTTCCCTCTTGCTGCCACATGCACAGCCTGGGTCGTCCTTATTCCTATTCTCTCCTTCGCTTTCACTGTACATGTGTCTGGGGAATATAATGGCATGTCCTTTCCAGCTCCTCTCGTGGGCCGCACAGCTTGGTCTGTAGGGTTATCTCCGTCAGCCACACTTTCTTCCTCAGGTCACTGAATATCGTACACCTCTGAAGGATGTGCTCGCCTGTCTGGTTTTCTTTACCACAGGCACACAGGGGAGAAGGAGCAAGTTTCAGCTTTGTGGACATATGGTGGTTTATGATAATAATGTAATGATGATGATGGTAAAATTAATAATGACAACGATAGTTGATTTGAACAAAGTGATGATAATAATAACAATAATGATAATAATTATAACAATAATGATAATAATAAAATGAATTAATGATAATGGTGATGATATTAATAATAATAACAGAAACAGCAATATTTAGAACATCTTAAAAGTTGACTTCTGTGTCACTGAACACTATATATATATATATATATATATATATATAGAGAGAGAGAGAGAGAGAGAGAGAGAGGAGAGAGAGAGAGGAGAGATGAGAGAAACGAGTAAAAGAAGTATAATATAATAAAAACAAAACTACAAAACTACAATAACAACAATAATAACAAAATAATAATAATAATAAATAATAATAATAATAATAATAATAATAATAATAATAATAATAATAATAATGTTCCTCGGCTTGAGCTCCAAGGTTCCTTTAATGGTGAATTTGCGTTTGTGACTGATTTTGCCCACCATGAAGGTAGCCGCTCTCCGATTTCGGGGATATAGTAATGGCAACGGTAATGAGTAATAATGAAAATAATGATCACGATGGTAGTCACAGTAACAGTAGCAAGTTAACTGCATTTTGAAGCTTCAATTCTGTGCACTCAACACCAGAGTTTGTTTTATTCTGTACTTGAAAAAATTAAAGAAGAAAAGAAAACAACATTCTGTGGTTTTTTTATTTTTTTATAGAGTTAAACAAAAAGTTATGAAAGAATGGCCAGATGAATAAATGATGAAAAGTCAAGAAATGAAAAAAAAATTCTGTTTTTAATCAATCTCAAGTAAATTTGTACAGATTTGTGGCTGCGCGTGCACTCGCGCGCGCACACATACACACACGCACACCTACATGCACGACACAGAGCTAGAGGGAAGGGTTGATGTATTTTTGGTTGTTTGGAGTTTGCTGTTTGTGTCACCATATTAATCTCTAAAAATTTTGAATTATTAAATGTCTCTTATACCAACAATAACAAAATTAAAGAAAACTTTAAAATCAAGGCGAAAAGCCAAGTTCGTAGCAACAACACCAATAAAAATAATGATAATAATAATAATAATAATAATGATAATAACATATAATAATAATAATAATAATAATAATAATAATAATAATAATAATAATAATAATAATTTAATAATGATGATGAATGATAATTAATGAGAAGAATGAATAAGAAGAAGAAGAAGAAGAAGAAGATGATGATGATGATGATGATGATAGTAATAATGAAGCAATAGTCGTGTTGTTTGTTTGCTAGCATTTTTGTTGTTGTTGTTTTTCTTGAGGGTGTGGGGAATGATTTTTGAATTTCTGTCTAGTTTGTTGGTTTATTTGTTGTTGTTGCTTTTGTTTATGTTTTTGCCCTTAGCATGATTTTAGTTAGTATATTTATTGTATTTTTAATCTTTTATATCGAGGATAATAAAAGATGAATAAATGAATGGATAAACAAGGTATTTTTCCAGGTAAATATGAAGTAGAATATAAATTAATTAATGATGATAATGATACATGGACAATGCCGAAGAGTATAATGAAATATTAAGTAACCTCTCCCCCATCTGAATAAGAAGTATTCTTGTTTTTATAAGTGGGATGATGGATGTTATTTATCAATAGTTTTTGGTCTTTTTTATATCCGTTTTGGAAGAAAATTTAAAAAAAAAAAAAGGGGGGGGGGGGTGGGTAGGGATGAGAAAAAATAGGGAAAGATACTAGGAGAATGCAGTAGCAGTGATATTGATGGCCAATGGGTTACCTCATTGTTTGCGGTTAGTTTACTGTCAGTTTTCTTTTTTTATATTTAATGTATAAAAAAACTGAAAGGATATCATGGGAAATATCGCCATGGCACAAAGCTTAAACGGTTATTGTAACATGGGAATAAAAAGATTTGTAAAAAAAAAGGGAAACGAAAATTTAAAAAAACAAAAAAAAACGCTTGCTGCCCCACTTCTCTTAAAATGACCAAAGTGGCACCTCCATCCCTGCTATTATTATTATTATTATTATTATTATATTTAATTATTATTATTTATTCATTATTATTATCATTATTATTATTATTATTATATATAAAAATTAACAAAAATTACCCCAACAAAATACCCAACCACCCTACAAAACAACAACAAAATAAAATTTATACAAAATTTTAAAAAGAGGAAACGAAACATCATAATAACCAAGACACCAAAACTGAAATAGTAACCAAAACAACATAGGCAAGACAAAGAAAGAAAACCAAAAGCGGAAACAAAACGTACTTTTGGTCAAGATGAGAGCGTACCAATTAAAAAAAAAATCAAACAACACGCCCTTCAAATAAAAACAAAAAACATAAAAACCGAGCAAATAAAACAAAATAGGGAAAAAAAAACCCTAGATCTCTGAAACTGATTTTTATCGGAAAATGACTGAAGAAATCTAATCTAGAAAATTGTCTCCCTGAAAAAGTTGGACGCTTTCATTGTTTTCGTTTTGACTCAGTTTTGATAATTGCTTTTGAAAAAATTATTTTTAAAAAAAAGTTGTTCCTTAACTAGAGCCCTAGGTTTCACCAGTGGTAATATATTAGATATTTTTTGTATGCGACCGTTTTTGCCGACCATGAAGGTACCTTTATTTTTATAAAATTTAAAGAGACAGGCTGTACATGAAATACACAAAGGCCTAACCAATTGTTTGTTAGGCTGGTTTTTTTTTATTTTTTTTTTTTATTTCTTGGTTTTGTTTTTGGTGGTGGTGGTGGGTTTGTTTAGGGTTTTTTATTGGGGGGGGGGGGGGTTCTAAAAGAGAAAACCCTTATAATTATTTTTTACTTCAAGTCAATGGTTTTGTTCAACCTCCTAACTAGCATACAAGTAAACAATGTATTGTGTTGTTGCTTTTTGGTTTGAATAATGTTCATTCAGATGAGAAAGAAACATACATTACGTACAGATTAATGTTGAGAGCAACAACAAGCACACAGCTATTTATTAGTGCCCTAACACAAAAACAATACATTAAACTAAATAATACTTTGGCACCCAGCAGGCATGTGTTCATATGAAACGAGTTATGCTTATTAATACAGTTCCAAACAATATGACAAGTCCCGATTTTACTGCAGCCACATTTCGGAAAGAAAGTTCTGATTTAAAAAAATGGTTTGTAATTATATTATATTATTATTATTATTATTATTATTATATTATTATTATTATTATGATATTATTATGATGATGATGATTATTATATTATTAAAATGTTATAGAAAACAAACACATCAAAAACAAACGGGCAAAGAATTAGCGCAATTTCCAAGAAAACTAGACCAAAATGAAATCTTCAAAATATAAGAATAACCGTTTAGAAAAGTAGATAAGTTGTATGGTTTTGTATTGTGTTGTATGATTTTGTATTGTGTGTTGTATTGTAACGTATAATTATGATGATAGTCGTCAACATATAATAATAAATAATAAATAATTAATAATAATATAATAATAATATATAATATAGTAGATAAAATGTGAATATATAATATGATGAGATAATGTTATGATAAAAAGAGTAATAATAATAAATATGTGACATATAACAAAACAACAAATATATAAAAATATATAATAATAATATAATAATAATAATAATAATAATATAATGAATAATGATAAATAATATAAATGATAATGATGAGGAGAGGAGGAGGAGAGGAGAATAAAGTAAGGCAGGGTCAAGTTGGCTATTACACATCGTTTTATATGTACACCGATCAATTAATTTGTATGGGTTAAAAACTATTTTTAATGGAATAATAGCACATCAGATACATATATTAATCTTTTGCTTTTAATCTTATCGTATGACGTGTTGTAATAATTTGTGCGTAACAATACTCTGTGTGTGTGTGCGGTGGCGTGCTGCGTGTGTGTGTGCGTGCGTGTGCGCTCGGGCTCGAACCAGGCACGGGCGCACGCGTGTGCATACACTACTTGTAAAGGTTTTCCTGTTCATTGTTTAATGCCTGGCTTGTAACCCACCTGACTTTCTGTATTTTAAACGACAAATTATTCGTCTTCATATCATTGTGTGTCCCTTTTCTCCGTAATTGGGGAAACAACAGTGACATCTGTGACTTATTTAATACTGAACACACGAGTAATAACGCCTTTTAATGGTATTCTGTTCTGCATGCAGTGGGGTTTTTTTGTGTTGATTTTTCTTTTTTTAAATGCAAAGTAAAACATTCACTCTGCTAAAACAGAAGCTGTAGGGGGCATTTTCTGTTTGGAGGAGAAAGACAGGTCCTTTGGACATTGTACTAGTTAATGAGTATTTGTGTAATATTGTGTTCAGATTTTACTTTTATTTGCACGTGCAGCCTGTGAAGTTCCAATTATTCAGAAAAATATAATTGTACGAAACGGCGTATTACATAAGTAGAAGGAGATCCAATCTTTCCATTTTCCCTTTGTTGTTTGGGGTTAAACAAATCCAGTTCACATTCTTTATCATTTTCCTGTCATCTCCTTAGGGACATGGAGGATTGAACATGACACCAAGAAACAAATCATAACCGAACAACATCTTCGTTCTATATAGCTAGATATGTAATCACAGTACCATTACAACTATAAAAGAAATACATGTTTACATAATTTCAATTTTTAAAAATATGGTTTACATTTCATTTCCGATAGTATTAATCATTTAAACAGCACTGAGCAGAGTCTACTTATTTGTTGGAGAAAAAAGTTTTTCATTCTTCAAAGTGTTTGGATGTTTACTGTGATATTTTGGTAAACATTTTTACGAGTTTCTTTCAACTATTGGACAAATATAATATAAAAAAAGATCATGAATTTTGTCCTCAATATCACCACTATTGCATTTTGTTCAGTATCTTTCATTTTTTGTATTCATTCAAAATTGGGGATATTGGTAAGAATATTATTATTTGTGTGAAACTGGACACTTGGATTTTAATATGAGTATATTTTGTATTATTCATTTATTAGATATTTATACATAAAACCCAGATCGTGCACAGATCCATGTGGAACACCAACAGGCTCACAGTGCGTGCCAGCATCTGACAAAGGAAATCAGTTCTTTGGCCGCTGAATAGCCTGGCATCATAACAATTAAACAATCCCTTTCAAGCTGGAAAGATTAATCGATCAAATTCATTCTTTCTATCTCGCTGCCTTCACACAAGCCATTTTTACAGAAACGTAGAAACTAGAAAAGAAGAAGAAAGCTGTCGAGAAACGGGGAGGAAAAATCCGCTTGTCATGACTATTATGATTGTCAGATACTGATGATTATAAAGTACAGAAACGTGTACTAGAAATAGTCATCAGGGAATGCATCAGGCTATGCCTTTTTTTTTTTTTTTTTGAATAGATCTAAGTTTGTAAAGAGTAACTGACCGCCACTTAAAAAAAAAAAAAAAAAAAAAAAAGCCAAACAGAAAACAGACAAACCAAACGTGACAGAGAACTGAATCTGAAAGCAGTTAGGAATATCAGTGTGGGCTTTTTTTTTACCTTTGGGTTCCAGGGCTACAGCCCCGAGGTTACACCAATAGTAAAATTTTCTGTATGCGACCGTCTCTCCCCCCCCTTCCTCCCCCAGCCAATATTTAGGCAGCTGTATTCCAACTTCAGGGATGTCAGTTATATTCCACAGGTCTGGCAGTCTGGGCTGCCTGTAAAGGGGAGGGGGGAGGTGTGCCTGAAGACAGTGAAGGATGTAGTGGTAGTCAGACAGTGTGTTTATTAAGTGTATTTATTTATTTATTTATTTATTTATTTATTTATTTATTTATTCTTTTATATCGAGGATAATGGAATAAGCACTCTTTGCTTTTTTTTAATATCCAGCCCCCGTGTGTATGCAGTTTTGTAAATTTTGTCATCTGTTCCCACCGGCACACGATGGCCTACTCTTCCGAAAAGCGGAGCAGGATTTAACGTGTGTGCAAGATGTTCTACGTGCGTTTGCACACGGTTTATAGTCTCATCCAAAAGATTTGGAGGGGAGGGGGGGGGGGGGGGGAGTAGAGTCAACACTGATGTTAACTCCAGAGGAAAAATCCCCTCGAACGGGATTCGAACCAGGTCGTCAAATTGCGAAGCGCAATGTTCTGACCACTGGGCTATCCCGTCTCCACTGTGTACCGAAACGTGAGCACGATAAAGAATCGAAGCCAGGTCTTTTCTTCTTCGCCATGAAGACCTGGGGACCGTCTGTCAGCTAGTTATGCTGACCTAGTGTCTACAGACAGAGCTATGGCACATGACTATGGTCTGACAGACAGAGGTATGGCACAGACTATGGTCTGACAGACAGAGGAGTGACACAAGACTGATGGTCTGACACAGGAATGGCACAAGACTATGGTCTGACAGTCAGGAGTGGCACAAGACTATGGTTGACACAGAATGGCACAAGACTGTGGTCTGACAGAGGAGTGGCATAAGACTATGGTCTGACAGACAGATGTATGGCATAAGACTATGGTCTGATAGACAGATGTGTGGCAAAAGGCTAAAGTCTGACATATGAATGGCATAAGACTTGTTAGTTTCAAATCATGTTTCTGTTTTGTCCCATAGTACAGTTGCGTTAGTTCGCCCACTTCTTTTTATTACAATACCCATTATCGTCACCATTAGTATCAGTATTATTATCATTGTTCTTATCATCATCATACTAATAGTAGAAGTAGCAGTATCGTTATTATTATTATCATCATCATCACCATCACCAATCACGGTCGTCGTTGTTGTTTTTTTAGTTGTTGTATAGTTGTTGCTGCTACTGCTTATTATTTTTTGTCTTTCAGGACAAATTTATGTTATTTAATCTACTCTAATAACTTTGATAGTAAAGTCATTGCTTAACAAACTTATTCAGTACAATACAATGCAATACAAATAACATTACAACACAATACAACACATGCATTACACTACACTACACTACACTGCACTGCACTGCACTGCACTGCACTGCACTGCACTGCACTCACTACACTACACTACACTACACGACAATACTCTACAGTGCAGTGCACCACAATGCACCACATTACACACACACACACACACACACACACACACACACACACACACACACACACACCACACACACACACACACACACACACACACACACACCACACACACACACACCTAGAATTTAAATGTGTTCTGAACATACACTTTTTTGAAAGGGGAGGGGGGGGGGGTCCTGCTCCTGTAGCAGGACTGAAGAAGTGAAGTGACCCGTACAGGCCATGCACACACAAGGTTGGCAGACTGGGAAAGTTGGGGCTGTGAGGGAATTCCTTTTGAAACAGCTTTGAGTTCCAGTGCTTTTTTTGACATTTCATTGCAGTTTGATCTGGTGTTTTATCCGTTTCCAGTTCAGACCCATCTTTTATCATTTTTGTGGTCTGGGGGAGTAGATTAAACTTTTTTTTCTGGCGATTTTTCTGGATTTTTTTTTTTTTTACTGGTTAGAAACCAATGGGGCAGTGAGGGCTTTGTATGAAAGCATGGTAGACCTTTGGAAAACTGCTCTCCGGGGAAATCAGGATGTGTTCCCTCCCTCTCTATCTCACGGCTTGTCTCTGTCTGTCTCTGTCGATCTGCTGTCTGTTGTGTAGTCTTCTGCCTGTCTCTCTGTCTGTCTTCCTCTTCTCTCTCTCTCTCTCTCTCTCTCTCTCTCTCTCTCTCTCTCTCTCCTCTCTCTCTCTCTCTCTCTCTCTCTCTCTCTCTGACCATGGATTATTTATTAGTAGTAGTATTATAACCATTATGATCATCATTATTATCTAGACTAATAGTAGTCATGTTACAAAAAATAATGATAATAAAGATGAATATCATTTTTGTTATTGTTATTGTTTAGAATAATTATGATAAAGATGAATATTCTTTTTCTTCTTCCTCTTTCTTCTTGTTCTTGTTCTTCTTCTTCTTCCTCTTGCTGTCTTAATGGAAGTCATGTGTGATTCCCGTTCCCTCCCCTTTCATCTTCCTCACTCGCTCCGATGTTGACACGCACAGTAAAACACAGCGATAGCGTATTGTAAGAGGTAAAACTGAGGAGTGATGACTATGTTTGAAAGACAGCTTTGGAGACAGTGTCTGTAACCAGAGGAATCGGAATGACTTTTTGCTGGGTTCCTTCTCGTTGTGAACTTGTTCCTCGATTCTGTCTATCTATCTATCTATCTACTATCTACTATCTATCTATCTATCTATCTATCTATCTATCTATCTATCTATCTACCTACCTACCTCCTACCTACCTTACCTACCCTGACTTACATCCTATTCCTATCTTATCTATCTTTCTAAAATCTTGTTGTCTGTCTTCGCTGTTCTGTCTCACCCTTAGCCTGGCACGTGGGCCCACTCTGAAGGTCTTGCAACCCAGTTCCCACATTCCTCTCTCTGTTTGCTTTTCTCAAAGTTTTGTTGAGTTCTAGGCCTGACCCATTCGCTGATGTTGATCCCCCTATCCTCTTCCAGGTACTGCCATCTTTATTCTTCACTCGTTTGGAACAGTGCGTAGCAGTCTTGTTCCACAACCTCGGAATACTCAACCGCTAATAAAAAGCGTGACATCTGAATCGGCTAGATATGGAGTACTTCCTTCTGAATTACCTTTTTTATGTCTCTTGTAATCAATTCGAAATTAACCTGGTATAGAGTAGAAACACTTTGAAAACTTTTTTTTCAAACGAAATTATTTCAGAAATAATATATGCAGATAAAGACAAAAATTTAATGTATGAAATACTAAATATCCTTTAAAAAAAAAGTAACATGCTGCTGTTCTAATTCTGTTACAGTCAGCTATTAGAGTGCTTTTGAGATATTATTAATGAATTCGTTTTTGTATTAGTTTGTTGGGTAATTGCATAATTCTAGGAGATGTCAAAAAAAAGAGGACGAACTCTTTCAGAAATAGACAAAAACAGTCCTGAAGAACTCCACGACTGTCAGCACATCTTGACAGCAAATTGTCCTTTCTGTTCTGGAGTTTCCTCGGCCTAATGAAGCTACAACGAAGAAACGAAAAGTTGCTGGTATGACGAAAAAGATGACGAATCTGAACACATTGCCTGCTTTTTTGTCTCTCCTCTCTCTCTCTCTCTCTCTCTCTCTCTCTCTCTCTCTCTCTCTCTCTCTCTCTCTCTCTCTCTCTCTCTCTCTCTCTCTCTTCGTTGTACTTTCAAAAGCCCGCCCACGCATGCACTCAAGCAGATAATTTAATTTATGCTTACAAACACACTGAATTATAGATGCAGGGCATTAATGGAGAAGTGTGGAGCTGGCGTGATCAGACCGTTCAGTCAGCACTGTTGTCCACTGCACCCCTGTGCTGACTGCACATTTTAAAATTTCATTCTTTTATATCGAGGATAATGGAATAATCACTCGTGTGCTTTTTTCATCCAGTCCCCGTGTGTATGCATTTGTTTTGCATGCTGTTTCATCATCCCTGTGTATCATTTGTCCTATGTTCCCACCGGCAACAATGGCCTACTCTTACGAAAAGCCCCTGACAAGCTATCTGTTTCAGAGCGTTCAGCCAACACACACACACACACACACACACACACACACACACACACACACACACACACACACACACAACACACACACACACACACACACACACACACACACACACAACCCAAACAAAACAACAACAACAACAAAAAAACCCGAAACCCCAAACATGAGGACAAACTGAACGCATCTCGATATCTGATTAGAAAGTAGGACACGGGGGGAGGATGGATGGGGGAGAGGGAGAAGGGACCAGAGAACACCAGAGGAAGGGGAGTGGTTGGTTGTGGGGGGGGGGGGGGGGAATCAAGTTCAGAGCAGTGGGTCAGTGTCACGTGTTATGTGCCCCTGACACAGACTTGACTCTTGTTCCTGGGAAAGCAGGATTGGTGGGGCAGTGTTGGGCACTGGCACCGTCCTGTTTGGTAGTGTTGGGAATCAGTCATGTTACGTTCCTTCCGCCATTTTGTTTGCTTTCGTTTAGTATTTGGTTTGTATCGGTTTGGGTTGGGGTATTGGGTTGTTTGGTTGGGGTTTTTTGGTGTGTTTTTTTTAAGGTACAATGGAAACTAAGAAGGGGCTAATATGCTTTCCCTTTTTTGTTTTGTTTGGGTTGGGTTCTTTCTTTTCTTTTTTTTTTCTCTTCAAAGATTGTGTGGACTGATCTGCTTGATTGGTTCACCAGTTGTTGAATACAAAGAGCGAATTTGGACTGGTGGCTTTGAAGTTGGAATTGCTTTGTATCCTTGTTCTGTCAGCTTTTTACAAGAAATGAAATGGAATGAAGTGCCTGAACTATGAACCAAATGCAGATGTAATTCTTTCATTGTAAATACCAAGAAACAGACACAAGTGATTAGACGAGATTTCTGGAATGAATTATCTTTTAACCAGACAGAACACAATGGGAAGTCACTATGAAAAAGCTCTTTTAAAATTTTTAAAAAGTAAAATACATCACAACAATAATTATAGTGATTATTGAAATTGAATAGGGGAAGAGAACAGTTTATATTTTTTTTCTCAGTTATTTTATATATATATATATATATATATATATATAATATATATATATATATATATATATATATATATATATATATATATATATATGCTAGACACTTTTTGTCCAACATACAGTAAAAGGAATCGCGATGTATTGTCTGTACAGGGAAGTGCTGGGGAGAAACGCTCGGAATTGTCATGTACATGCGTACGCGCACACACCTACTCACAAAATTCAATCCATCACACACACACACACACACACAACACACACACACACACACACACACACACACACACACACACACACACACACACACACACACACACACAATATAAAATGTTTGTGCGGTGAGAAAATCACAGTCACATAATTTTTGAATGTAAGAGTCTAAAACCATTCTTACCTTCTTTCTCGGAAAAATCCTTGGATAAGATTTTTAAAAATCTGAATTTGGCATTTCGTATAACAAAATCTTTAATGAATAGTTCTTTAGGAAATTTGTTATAGTTTTAAGTCGTACTAGCAATTGTTATGTATTTACTTGTTGTTATCACTGTTTAGCCCAAATTTATGTACTGTATACTTTATTAAGAAAAAGACACCCATTTTACTGCACACATCCATCAACATACTAGACCCTCCCCTTCCCTTCCCATCGTCTAATATCACTTTGAGTGAACAGACGTAAAATCGAAGCAACAACAACAACACACATATTGACGTCCAAGGACAAGTTACCTTTTTTCCCCGAGGCACAACAAAACAGATAAGAGAGTCTGTTTATAACACCCCCACCACCATCACCATCATCATCACCACCAACTGCACCATCACCACATCATTATGATCATCATCAACAACAACAACAACAAGAACAACAATAATAACAGCAGAACTAGGACGGAAATTGAAAGTGGAAAAGAAAAACAGGATCTTGAAAGGTGGGGTTGGGGAAGTTGTAGAGTCTATTTTCTCCATCAAATAGAGGTGTGTGTGTGTGTGTGTGTGTGTGCGTGCGTGCGTGCGTGCGTGCGTGCGTGCGTGCGTGTGTGTGTGCGTGTGCGTGTGTGTGTTGCTGTTTGGTTTATTCTCCTGTTGAATTCTTCTGTAATACCCCATACCCCAAAAGGGGTGAAAGAGTTCAATCCTGAAATCTAAAATCTTGTGTGTGTTCGTGTGTGTGTGTTTTGGGATGGTGGTTGGTTTTTGGTTGGGGGGGGGGGGGGGGGGGGGGGGAGGGGGGATCTAATTTTTGTTGGGGAGGGTTTTTCCCCCCTCTTTTGTTGGTGATTTTTTGTTGCTGTTTTTTTTTCTGAGTGTTGTTTGCTAATTTTAAGTTTTGAGGTCAGTTTTTTTAAAATATTTGTTTGATGAAGGAATTTTGTTGTGTGGGTTTTGTTTTTTTTTGGAGGGGGTCTTTTAGTTTTCTTCACACCCCTAGACAGTGAGCCCCTATCCCTGAGGGGCGGTAGACGTGGTTAGGGTGGGGCGGGGCGGGGCGGAGAGAGGAGAGAGGCGCTGTGATGTGAGGGCCCCAGTGGACGCCACAACTGGCCAGACCCTTTCTTCTTCACTTAGCACAGCACAGCACAGCACTGCCTATTTATTAGAGCCTAGCCTAGCCTTCAGTCTCTGGGCTCTGGGAGCCAGCAATGATGTGTGCGTGGGGATGGCTGTGTGTGTGTGTGTGTGTGTGTGTGTGTGTGTGTGTGTGTGTGTGTGTGTGTGTGTGTGTGTTGTGGTGTGTGTTGTGGTATGTGGGTCAAGTCAAGTCAAGTCAAGTCAAAATGATCTTTATTGAGGGTAAAAGATTAAGTTTACACAACTTTTTTTCATCCTGCCCTCACTAAAAAAAATCATAAAAAATCATGGCTCTGTGTGTGTGTGTGTGTGTGTGTGTGTGTGTGTGTGTGTGTGTGTGTGTGTGTGTGTTGTGGCGCGCGCGCGTGCGTGTGTGTGTGTGTGTGTCTGTCTGTCTGTGTGTGCGCGCGTGCGCGTAGTACATATACTGGCAAAGGATGGAGGAGGGGGGTTAATAGGAAAAAAAGTGTCCATGTCAGGCTTGGCCTCTCAGGTCATTCTGACCGTCACGTGACCTACCCTCCATTTTTTAGGGAGGGAGGGGGGTCTTTTACATTGTTTTTCGGTTGGTCTGTTATTATTGTCTTTGATGCTTATCTTCAAAGAGTATTGTGGAGAGGGAATTAGTTTGGGGGGAGGGGGGGGGGCATGTTATCAAAGAGAGATGGTTTTTGTGTTTCTTTTTCTTCCCTAAAACAGTCTTCTTCTTTTCTTTGTTCCTTTGTCTTTCTGATATTTCTTTTGTTGCCCCCACCCCACCCCACCCCTATTCCTACCCCCACTGCGGCTATGGGGTGATGGTAATTGTCTTTCTTTTGGGTCTAGTTTAATCTTTGTCTTTGTGTGTGTGTGTGTGTGTGTGTTTGTGTGTGTGTTTGTGTGTGTGTTTGTGTGTGTGTTTGTGTGTGTGTTTTGTGTGTGTGTGTGTGTGTGTGTGTGTGTGTGTGTGTGTGTGTGTGTGTGTGTGTGTGCCTGAGTGTGTGTGTGTGTGTGTGTGTGTGTGTGTGTGTGTGTGTGTGTGTGTGTGTGTGTGTGTGTGTGGTTGTGGTTGTGTTTGTGTGATTGAATGTGCATGTGTGTGTCTGTACCTTTGCATGTGTATGTGTGTATGCGCCCTGTCATACCATAATTGGGATTATGTCAATGAAGGCAGAGGGAAATGTGCCGTGACTGTAAAGTGGCACACCTGTTGTGTGTTGTGTATTCTGCATACCACTTTGAGTTCAGTCTGCACCTTTGTCTTAATTAATTAACCTTGACACTGCTGTAACCCAACCTCCTCATCTGTGACATCACCTACTGGTGCTGCTGTAAAGTGTGTGTGTGTGTGTGTGTGTGTGTGTGTGGTTGTGGGTTGTGTGCGTGCGTGCGTGTGTGTGTGAGTGTGTGTTGTGCGCGCGTGTGTGTATGTGTGTGTGCGCGCGTGTGTGCGTCCCCGCCTGCGTGTGTGTGTGTGTATGTGTGCAGACGCGCAATGTTCTAACCACTAGTATATCCCGTCCCCCTTATAACTTTAGTGAACACGAGATAGGTGTTTTACCTGTAGACCACCGATCCCCAACTCCCCCCCCCCTCTCCCCTACTTTCCACTACAGGCTGGTGGTGATGGGTGTGATGGTGGTATCAGGCCTGCATCCTCTGTGTAGATTGCTCTGGACACAGCATGGCTTTTAACAGGGAGGGGGGGGGGAGGTGTGGGTGTCCCCGTCCAGCCATGGCGGACTAATGGAATCAAACTGATGTTTCTTCTTCCCAGAGATGAAGTGGTGTTGTG
Source organism: Stramonita haemastoma (assembly GCA_030674155.1). Lineage (NCBI taxonomy): Eukaryota > Metazoa > Mollusca > Gastropoda > Neogastropoda > Muricidae > Stramonita > Stramonita haemastoma. Next base: position 3,859,004 of record CM060320.1, read on the forward strand.
TGCTGTTGGCTTTTTTCCTTTTTCTTCTTCATGTTGTTGATTTGCTGATTGAGTTGTGTGTGTGTGTGTGTGTGTGTGTGTGTGTGTGTGTGTGTGTGTGTGTGTGTGTGTGTGGTGTGTGTGTGTGTCTGGTTTTTGTTGTTGTTGTTTTATATTGTTTCATCTTGTTGATTTGTTGTTTGATTTGTGTGTCTGTTTTTTCCTGTTGTTTCTGTTACTTCTTCCTCTTTTTGCGTTCTTCTCCTTTGCACTGCTGTCCTTCTTCTTCTTCTTCTTCTTCTTCTTCTTCTTCTTCTTCTTTCTTCTTCTCTCTCTTCTTCTTCCTTCCTCCTCCTCCTCCTCCTCCTCCTCCTCCTCCTCCTTCTTCTTCTTCTTCTTCTTCTTCTTCTTCTTCTTTCCCTCTTCTTCTTCTTCTCTTCTTCTTCTTCTTCTTCTCTTTTCTTCTTCTTTTCTTTTCTTCTTCTCTTCTTTTCTTCTTCTTCCTCTTCTTCTTCCTTTCCTTCTTCCTTTTCTTTTCTTTCTTTCTTTCTTCTCTGTCTTCATCTCTGAATCTTTTTTGTTGTTGGGGGCGGGGTAGTGTTGAAGCTCAGGGTCTCTTGGGACAGAAATGTACACTGTGATGTGACGGCATCAAGTGACTGAAGACATCACGCTTTGCTGGTTTCTTCTGGTCTTTTTCAGTGTTTGTTTGTTTGTTTTTTCTTCTGTCCTTCTTGTCCTCTTCCACACCAAC
>CM060320.1:3864736-3867236 GCA_030674155.1 Stramonita haemastoma
TGTGTGTGTGTGTGTGTGTGTGTGTGTGTGTGTGTGTGTGTTTTCTTTTCTTTAGAGACTGAATAGAGGCAGGGGCAGGTGTGAGTTTGATTCCCATCTGGTTGGTTAGATGTGGTGACAGGGCTGTGAGGCGATGAAGAGGAAGATGATAGACTACTGCTCTTTGTGCTGTGTGTGTGTTGCTGTTGTCCTCTCTGCATGCTCCTTTCACTTCTCCTGGATGCTGGCTATGTAATAATCTCCGTCATCGTCTTCCACCGCCCACCATCCCTCTTTCTTTCTTTTCCTCCCTTCTTCTTTTCTTCTTCTTCTTCTTCTTCTTCTTCTTCTTCTTCTTCTTCTTCTTCGTCCTCCTCCTCTCCTTCTGCCTTGGAGATGGATACCAGTCACTGTTTTTAAATACACGAATATTTAGTTATACCGAGTATACAGTTTAGAAAACTGTGCTGATGACCGTGTTTCTTCGTGGTTTTTTATTTTTTATTTGTGTTTTAATTCTTCAACAAAGCAAATGTATTCCAAATTAATTCATGAAAACGTAATTGATTGAAAACAAAGAACTAAGAATCAATTCAGGAAAAGACAATAATTGATTGAGAACAATGAAGAGGTGACCAAACCAAAGTGAGGAATTGTCGATTGAACTGGAGAAAGCTTAATAAGCTAGAGGATTAACATGGAGAAACTATAGAGAGAACAAGTGCGGACATATATGTTATATATTCCCCAAAGTCGGAATGTTGCTACCTTGAAAATTCACATTACACATTAATGACGCGTCAAATCATCAACTTTTTTTTAAGATAAGAAAAATTTTTGCTGCTTTTCCAGAGCTGTAGACATAATAGGAAAACTTGCCCAGCAGTGATACTTACAGTTAACTGAATCACAAGGCTTGTCCAAATCATGTGCTAACTCCAGGTCAGTTCTGAACGACTTAATTACGTATTGTGCCAGGTGCAGTCAGAAACTATCCCTATGCATGTCCTTGTATGTGTGTGTGGTGTGTGTGTGTGTGTGTGTGTGTGTGTGTGTGTGTGTGTGTGTGTGTGTGTGTGTGTGTAGGGTGTGATCTTCATCAGTCTGTCTGGTCAGTATTGCTGTATGTTGTGTGTGTGTCATGCATAACTCTCTTGTTGCTGTGGGTTCCCTATTTTGCGCTAAATCCATGTCGCACACAGGACTTTGGTTTATTGTCTCATCGAAAGAAAGAAACTCAGACCACTACTGAAGATCTGGTGATGGGGGAAAAGTGAAGATACAAAATTAATGGGGATCAGACCTGTGACTTGTCCGTTTTTAGATACCTGAGGACCTCAGATCCACATGCGTGCGAGTGTGTGTGTGTGTGGTGTGTGTGTGCGTGTGCGTGTGCGTGCGTGCGTGCGTGCGTGCGTGCGTGCGTGCTGTGTGTGTATTCCTTGATAAAGTATGTGCAAAAACTTTATGAAAAATTGCTAAGTTGAAACACAGAGGTAACTTTTGCAATCTTTTTCCTGTTTTTTTTTGTCCCTGTTTTTTTTTTGCCCTTTTTTCGGTAAAAAAAAGTTAACGAAGGAGCAAGACAGCCTATCCTGTCCCTGCAAGTACACACAGGATCAGGATTGAAGGGAATCCCAACCGCCACATAACCGCTACAAACATCACACTGAAGGTCAAGGTCGCTAGCGCACCCACACTAAGTAGCACCCCCCCCCCCCCCCCTTACCTTTTTCCCCTCACCACCTTTCCCTCTCCTCCCTCCCCCCGTGTCCTTCATGCAGGTCTAGACTGAACCACCACCACCACTATCCACTTTTTGTTGTGTTTTTTATCTAGGCCACCGTGACCGACTTTGGCGCCATTCTCCTTCACCCCATCCCATAATTATTTTTGAGCCAGTAGTGCATGGAGGAGGTGTGCCATGTATTGTGCTGAAGTCTTCACTAGAGCTGCTTAGTCCTTCTGGGAACCACAACACACACAGACACAACACACACCCGCCACACACCACACACACATACATACACACACATACATACACACATACACACAACACACACAGCGACACACACACACACACACACACCGCACACACAGAACACAACACACCCACACACACACACACACCACACACACACACACCACACACTCACCCTCCCCTTGGGATGCCGGGGACTTAAATAACATTCCCACCTTCCAGAATCTGTCCTGGCAATTCCCTCTTCATCTTTTCTATCCCTCTCTTTGTTTCTGCCTTGTCCCCTTTTCCCTGTCATCTTCATGTCTCTATTTTCTGCCTTCTGGTCCATTCTCCTGCTGCCGTTTTTTCTTCAGAAAGACTCAAACTATACTATTTCTCTCCCATGCCGAAGTCAGATGCGCTAGTCTGACTATATAAGTTCCATGTATTATTACTTGTCAGGCACTTATTTCACTGCAGCGGCACAACGCATTTTCGCTCATATGACAGACAACAATAGTTGCTGTCTGAGCGTTCGATGACGAGGAAGAAGTTTAG
>CM060320.1:3869736-3874736 GCA_030674155.1 Stramonita haemastoma
AGTTGACCTGGCAGATCGGGAAAGATCCCTCTCACCCCTAACTCATCAGACACCACTACCGGGATTCGAACTCACGACTTCATGGACACCTGGGATTGAAGTGGAACGGTCTTAACCACTCTGCTACAGCATCCACCCGGCAAATTTTATTTCCCAGGGATCGATGTTGGCCTGCAGTGTGTGCCACCCCCCCCCCCTATCCAGCCTCCCCTCCACCCTCAACCCAGTCCCTTCTCCATCATGTATGTGGTTGTCCCAGTGTGTTGTCTGTTATGATGTGATGTCAATGATCTGAATGCTATGTGCACTTCAGCTGCAATATCAAAACATATCGCATTAACTGGTTGAGACGTCTGTCGACAACAAACTAATCGCTCAGTTGCAGCGAGAGATATGTTTTGGTTAGGGGCTATTATTTTTGGGGGGGGTGGGGTTTTTTGCGGTAGTGGTCTTTTTTCGTTTTTTTTTTTGTTTTCTTTTGGGGGGTGGGGGTGCTTGTTTGCGATTAAGTTTTAATATCAGAACCATAGCGGTTGTAGAAAAAGCGTCCAAAACCGATTTAAAAGGAAAAGATTCGTGTCATTAAGAATCATTCAGTGTTATCGTAATTTAAACAGTATGGTTGTGACGTGATGACTTGCACGAACTGGTGTGTGTGTGTGTGTGTGTGTGTGTGTGTGTGTGTGTGTGTGTGTGTGTGTGTGTGTGTGTGTGTGTGTGCGCGCGAGCGTGCCGCGCACGTGCGCGCGCGCTCCCATCTTTTTTTCATTCCTCGGCTACAGCTCCAGGGGTTACCAATGGCGATATTTTGCATATGCGACCAGTGTTGCCCACATGAAGATAGCCGCATTCCGACTTCAGGATTATGTATGAACACAACTCCAGTGTGGATGTGTTCTAAGAATTGCTATCATCAGTTCCTATCGGCACACAGTGGCCTACTCTTCTGCAAAGGTGGACATTTTTAACATGTTCGTAAAATGTTCTGCATATGTTTGCACATGTGACCTTGGTTTATAGTCTCATCCAGAGGACTTTTGGGGAGAGTTGAGTCAGCACTGATGTGAATTCAGGGAGTGGAGTCAGCACTGATGTGAATTCAGGGAGTGGAGTCAGCACTGATGTGAATTCAGGGAGTGGAGTCAGCACTGATGTGAATTCAGGGAGTGGAGTCAGCACTTGATGTTAACTCCATGGGGGAAAACCCAACAACAAAACACCCTTGAACAGTGCTTCGGTCGTGGCTCCAAACGGGGCCGTCAGATGATGAACACCAACCACCAACCTAACTCCACCCCCACCTCCCGTTCCCCCTCCCTTATCTATCTCTTTATCTATCGATCGCTGTATGATACATGTATACACAAAGAGAAAACTGACGGCACAACAAAGAAAGCCACGAACATAAAAAAGCAACAACAAATTAATATTTGACGTTGCAGCGGTGTAATGATGGCCACGATGCCTGGACTGTGATCCTAAGCCGATAACATTCACTACCCTCCCTATCCGCAGTCAGGCATGTAGGGGCTCCCTGATCATGTGGAGCGGGCATGCATGCATGCATGCGTGCATGCGCACCGCGCGTGAATTCATTTCCTGCGCACGCATAATGAGGGCGGGGTGGTGGGTGGGACCATTGATCCCTCCCTGCCTGCCTGCCTGCCTGCCTGCCTCACTCAAGTGGTCCAAATCACAGGGCCACCAACGAAAAATCGATCATTTGAAATAAACATGTTGCGGTGACCTGACTGAGAAAGATCTGTGTGTGTGTGTGTGTGTGTGTGTGTGTGTGTGTGTGTGTGTGTGTGTGTGTGTGTGTGTGTGTTGTACACATGTGGACATCTATGTAGGTAGTATGTGTTCTTGTGTGTGTGTGTTGTGTGTATGTGTGTGTGCGGCGTGCGCGCATGTTTGTGTGTGTGTGCACGTGTGTGTACATTCAGGACAGATGTACATATCCATGTGTGTGTGTGCATGTGTTTGCCGGCGTGCTTACATACATGGGTATTTTTATACATGTGTGTGGTAAGTCTGTTCAGTGCAGGGGAAGGGAGACAAGGGGAAAAATCGGTCACTGTGGCCTGAATGAGCTGGTCCACCAGACTGAAAAAGAAAAGTCGTTAAAAAAGGAGAGGGGTGGGTGGGTGGGTGGTGGTGGTGGTGGTGGTGGTTAGGCACCTACCGAGAAAAATAAAGAGGAAAGGTGTTAAACCTAAGGTGTGTGTGTGTGTGTGTGTGTGTGTGTGTGTGTGTGTGTGTGTGTGGTGTGTGTGTGGTGTGTGCGTGTATGTGTGTGTGTGTGTGTGTGTGTGGTGCACTGACGACCGTGACTTGGTGATAGTGAGGCTGTTGACTGCCCGGACCTTTGTGTTTGGAATTCTACAGTAACAAGAGAAAAGAAAAGAAAGAAGAGAAAAGAAAAGAGAAACGGACTAAAGAAAGAAAGTGCATCAAAGCGTTGTGAAACATGGTTTTGATGAAAGTTTGATATGTGATATGGTGTGTGTGTGTGTGTGTGTGTGTGTGTGTGTGTGTGCGTGCGTGTGCGTGGTGTGGTGCGTGCGTGGTGGTGCGTGCGTGCGTGCGCGCGCGCGTGTGTGCCCGCCCGCCCGCACGAGCGTGGTGCTTTGAAGTATTGTGGAACAGGATTTTGATGAAACTTTGATAATTGTGTATGTTTGTGTGTGCACGCGTGCGTGCGTGCGTGCGTGCGTGCGTGGTTTTGTGTGTGTGTGTGTGCGTGTGCGTGTGTGTGTGTGTTGTGTGTGAAGGGATGGGTCAGACCATCCCGGCCTGTCAAGTGAGGTGATGTGACTGTGTTATACCTTCACCACCACAATGCCGGCCGGCAGTGGTACGTGCAGGGTCCCACTCTGCTCTGCTCTGCTCTGCACTGCTAGGTGTAGGTCTTGATGATTGGATGGGAGATCATTTGTTGGGGTTGGGGGGGGGGGGGGGGGAGTGGACCCACGACAGAGAGGGAGAGAGGGAGATGTGAGGTTGAAAAAGATATTTATTCCCTTATTTTTATTATTTTTTTTTTTTATTCCCCATCCACTGGCGACCTTCCCAATATAGGCTTTGGGAAGGATAGGCACGTACGCATGCACGCATCCACAGACGCACGTGCTCTCCCTCCTGTCTCCTCCCTCTCTCCTCTCTTCTCTCTTCTCTCTCTCTCTCTCTCTCTCTCTCTCCTCTCTCTCTCTCTCTCCTCTCGTCTGTCATTCATTCATTCATTCATTCATTCATTCATTCATTCATTCATTCATCATTCTCTCTCTCATGGCATGAGAGAGAGAGAGAGAGAGAGAGAGGAGAGAGAGAGAGAGAGAGAGAGAGAGAGAGAGAGAGAGAGAGAGAGAGCAATAATGACGATAGGGATGGTCCTTTCTGTGGTGGTTGTGTTGAGTTTTGCTGCCTCGTTCTTTGTGACTTTCTTCTTATGTCCACCCCCACCCCGCTCCTCTCAGTCCCTCCTCCCCCCCTGCCCTGCCCAGATTCCTGGTGTCTCCTCCGTGGGGCCGGATCAGAAGTCCACAGGGAGCCCATCAATGTCAGGTCGCCATGGGGCCACCAGCCAGATGGGCCCTGCACTGCTGCTGGGTCACTTTTTTGGTGTTCAGTGGTGCCTGTTCTGAGTTAACATACCAACTACTTAGCCCCCTACTAAACGACAGTATTAGCTCAGTCGCGGAGCCAGACTGAGTGAGTCACCCACCTGAGGTGGCGACCACCACAACGTCCCTTTAGCGACCTTCTCCCGTGAACCTCCAACCCCAAAGGCTTTGACACAAACTCACCACAGGTGCAGAAGTGTGTGGGGAAACTGAATCTGAGGTCACCATGAGAGCAGAACAACAGGGACCGCCGAATCAGAGACAGTTTTGTGTTATTGTAGGAGGGAAAATCGCCTGGAAGGGGCGTCACGGTGGTGGGTCTAACCGCCACGCCACCCTGTCCCCCTCCCCCCCTCCCCCCCAACACTTTCCCACAGAGGGATGGGCCAGCAAAGGCCTGTTGGATGGAGTACAAGAATATACCCAGCATGCTCCTGATATCGGGAGATGTATAGGCTCCGCCAGGGCAGCTTGTCCACAACACGTGCACACTGCCTGCTCAACTCGCTACCAGTGGAAAAAATCACGTTTTAGTGGAGAGACGTTAAAACACACACGTTACAAGGGCCCTCAAAGCTTCCCAAGGAGGTATGGGAGAAGTCAAAATCTCCTGAAAGACTAGTATCCAGACCGTCAAGAATCTGTGTCTTGCAGTGTGCAGTTAACGTATGCTTTAGCAAGAGGCGGTATTTAAAAAAGAACGAAAGAAGGAAGGAAAGAAAGAAAGAAGAAGGAAAGAAAGAAGGGAGAAAAGAAAGAATATTAAGGGTCGTTTGGTACAGCAGTCCTGAGAAAGAAGAGTTAGGAGTGAGAGAATGAAGTAGAGAGAAGAGAGAGAGGGGAGACAGAGACAGACAGACAAGACAGACAGACAGACAGACAGACAGACAGACAGACAGACAGACAGAGACTGAGAGATAGAGATCGACAGACAGACAGACTCACACACACACACACACACACACACCACGCACGCACGCACGCACGCACGCACGCACGCACGCACGCACGCACGCACACGCACGCGCGCCACACACACACACACACCACACACACACACAGATGATCTTTGAGATAGTAACAGATGTTGGTGTGTAGCTGTTTGTGTTGATGGTTGTCGCTGTTGTTATTGTTTTCGTTGTGGGCTTTGTTGTTGGTGGTGGTTACCCACTTGTTATTGTTGACATGGCTGAGAAAGGGCTGCCGGATAAAACTGTCACTCCCCTATCCCAGATGAGAGGGAGGGGGGAGGTGGGAGGTGGGGTGTGTGTGTGTGGTGGGGGGGGTAGGTATAGTAGGCCTAGACTGCTGTGTCTACCTGCTCGGCTTCCGTGATATGGAGCTGAGGTCAGACCATCCTGGCCCGACCTGTTGTAT
>CM060320.1:3879736-3887236 GCA_030674155.1 Stramonita haemastoma
CCTGCCTGCCTGTGTGTCTGCCTGTCTGTCTGTCTGTCTTCCTGTCTGTCTGTCTGACCAATGTCTGTCTGACTAAAGTCTGCCTGTCTGTCAGACAGTTCCTGCCAGTGTGTGTCAGTATGATGATAACAGCATTCCCCCAGCAGTGGTCAAAATCCTTATCGTCCTTACGGTTCAGAGGACTTTTGAGAATTGGAGATCTATCTATGCAGATCAAACTTGAAATGTTTTCTTCAGGACCTTTGTGTGTGTTGTGTCTGTCTACATTTCTCTCTGTCCTTGTCTCTGTCTACATGTTAGTATGCCTGTCTGTCTGTATATCTCTCTCACACTCTGTCTGTCTGTCTGCATGTATGTCTCTGTCTCTTTCTGTCTCTGTCTCTTTGTCTGTCTCTCTCCCTCCCTTTCTCTCTGTCTGTCAGTCTGTCTGTCTGTCTGTCTCTCTCTCTCTCTCTCTCTCTCTCTCTCTCTCTCTCTCTCTCTCTCTCTCTCTCTCTCTCTCTCTCTCTCTCTCTCTCTCTCTCTCTCTCTCCTCTCTCTCCATTCTCATCACTCACCCATTTCCCATCCGATTTCACCTTCTCTTTCTAGCCTATGGTTTATTGTATTTTTTCTCTCCTCAAAACGTCCTATGCTATAGGTATCGTCATGCTGTGATGGTGTTGTGTGTTTCAGGGTGTGTGGATACCCCCAGCAGTAACATGACCAGACCCTCTACAGGAGCAACTCGCTGCTGACTTCAGGAATACACTCTTCTGCAGTGAATGTCCCCTCACAGTGGAGGTGGGTGTGTTTGTGTGTGTGTGTGTGTGTGTGTGTGTGTGTGTGTGTGTGTTGTGTGTGTGTGTGTTGTGTGTGTGTGTGTGTGTGTGTGTGTGTTGAGGGGGGGGGGTGTAGGGTGTGTGTGATTGTGTATTGTGTTGTTTTGAGGGTGGGTGGGTGGGTTTTTATTTATTTTATTTATTTATTTTGGTGGTGGTGTGTTTGTGTGTACGAGTGTGTGTGTGCGTGTACGTACGTGCATGCGTGTGTGTATGTACGTGTGTGCGTGTATAGGGTGTATGTGTACATGTGTGTATGTGTGTGTGTGTTTGTGTGTGTGTGTTTTTGTATGTGTGTGCGTGAGAGAGAGAGAGAGAGAGAGAGGAGAGAGAGAGAGAGAGAGAGAGAGAGAGAGAAGAGAGAGAGAGAGAGAGAGATGGAGAGAGAAAGAGATAGATAGAGAGGAGAGAGAGAGAGAGAGTGAGAGAGAGAGAGAGAGAGAGAGATGAGAGAGAGAGATGAGAGAGAGAGAGAGAGAGAGGATACATGAAGTAACGGCCCCATTCATCATCATGGAAAAGGGAATGATGGGTTCTGATGCTGCCACTGCTGCAGAGGAGGGAGGGAGGGGGTGTATACACCGTGGATGCATACATAAGTCAGGTCTGAACATGTTTGCACTTGGTGAACTTTCTATAGCTCCTTCATTTGTTGACAAGCAAATCCATTAGAGAGACAGACAGACAGACAGACAGACAGACAAATAGACAAATAGACAAATAGACAGACAAACAGAGATTGAGAGAGATCTGTCACCTTATCTATCCCGTAGTCCCATGCACTGTAGAGGCACCAATGAAGATTTTGCAACCAGCTTCCTCCACTCCCCGCCGTCCTCTGCTTTCCGTAGCAAATCGTTCTACCCAGAGAGAGAGAGAGAGAGAGAGAGAGAGAGAGGAGAGAGAGAGAGAGAGAGAGAGAGAGAGAGAGAGAAGAGAGTGAGAGCTCAGTTTTATGGAGCAACGGAAGAAGATGGCTATCGTGCATTTTACATTCACATTCTGGCTATAAAAATCGAAAATTAAAAATCCCCTGTTCCCCTCTCCCCCCCCCCCCTTCCCTCTTTACAAGAAACGGAAAGGAAAAAAAAAGAGCGGAAAGCAAAACAAGAATTACCATTCAGTGGCCATGAAAATGTATGTAGATGTATGTATGCCGAATACAGACAAAGCAGGCAGGCAAGCATTCAAAACAAAGAGCCCACTTGAACAACGAAACAAAGGAGGTCAGAATAAAACACAACAAAAACAGATAAGAATAAACTAAAACAAAACAAGTCTGTGCTAGGAATTCCCTCTTTTCTATCCCTGTCTTTGATTCTGCTTTTGTTTCTTTTCTTCCTGCCACCTCCTGGTCTATTTCCTGCCTTCTTGGTCCATTCTCCTGGAGTTTTTTTCCCTCAAGAAAGACTTAAAAAAAACAAAAACAAAAAACGATTCTCTTCCATGCCGAAGTCAGATGTGCTGGGCCCAACTTGTCAGGCGCTTAACGGCAGGGCAATGCATTTTCGCTCATGTGACAGACAACAATAGTTGCTGTCGGAACGTTGGGCGACGAAGAAGAAAAAGACATTTTCCATAACTGCCTGGGGAGGAGTCATGGGGCACTGCACCGACATGCCATTATTTATGTATGTATGTATGTATTTATTTATTTATTTATTTATTTATTTATTTATTCATTTATTTATTTATTCATTCATTTATTTATATTGAGTATAATGGAATAAGCACACATATGCTTTTTTTTACATCGAGTCCCCATGTGTATGCAGTCTTGTAAATCTTGTCATCTGTTCCCACCGGCACACGATGGCCTACTCTTATGAAAAGCAGAACAGGGTTTAACGTGTGTGCAAGATGTTTTGCGTGCGTTCGCACACGGGGGCCTCGGTTTATAGTCCCATCCGAAAGACTTTTGGAGGGAGTGTAGTCAGCACTGATGTTAAGTCGAGAGGAAATATCCCCTCGAACGGGAATCGAACCCCGATGGTTAACGGCACTGTGTCGTGAGCAGGTTAAGCCTGGTGGAGCCCACCCCGCTCCCAGGCACAGGCTGCATGCTGGGTATGTGCGTGTCGTCCATGTCAGCTGACATAGCTGGTCCATTCTTCCAAGAAAGCGGCATGGGGTTTGAACGTGTGTACTTGACGTCGTGTGTGCGTTTGCACGCAGGACTTCAGCTTACTGTCTCTTTTGGTAGACTTTATGAAGGCATTTGATATGAGGTAAACAATAGCAGAAACATTGGTTTAACAGCTACAGAGAGAGAGAGAGAGAGAGAGAGAGAGAGAGAGAGAGAGAGAGAGAGAGAGAGAGAGAGAGAGAGTATGGTGGGGAAAAAAAGAAGGAATAGACGAAGGTTGAAAGAGCAAGAATCCTAATCCTGTTGATTGCTGTTAAAGCTTTTCTAGCCATTCAGGGATGCGTCATTAATGCAGGCATTCAAGTTTTAGTCCAATGTTTTATGCAAGGATATTGGGCAAAACCTGCAAATGAGAGTGACAGCATGTTTCTCAGCATACACATACTTCCGATACTCCTGAACAATACTGGCATAGGAAACGCCATGTTGTCCATCTGTTTCTCCACTTTTCAAATACTTTTTTTCTATCATGCAGACATGCTTTATGAGTGATTATAAATATAAAGCCAGAGAGGCGTTCCTTGCTTGTTTACTTGTTTGTTTTTTCTCCTTAGTTTATTAATCAATGTTTATTTGCCAGAGGGTGATTGAGACAATGATATCACTTATTATAGACCAAACATAACCTTCTTCTCCCTCCCAACTTTACCACAGGCCCAGCTGTCCTATCTCCCCCCTCCTGTCCTGCCTCCCCCCTTCCTGTCCTATCTATCCCCCCCCCCCCTTCCTGTCCTACCTCCCCCCCCCATCCTACCTCCCCCCCTCCTCTCCTATCTCCCCTCCTGTCCTAGCTCTCCCCCCAACTCCCTGTCCTAACCACCCGCAGCAGCGGCGGCGGCCTCCTCCCTCTCATCCAGGCACAAAACAGGAAGATAGACAACACATCTCCTCCAAAGCTCAGAGGATTAGAAGTTTGGGGGAGATCCCTGTTGAAATCTGCCATTCCTAACTCAGCTCAAGTTACTGCAATCTAATTTTTATGGACTGTTATCAAACAAACAATTCCAAACTCTGAAGGTGTTTTCCTATATTAGTTTGAAAATGAAAAAAATATATATATTTTACAATCATTTTCTTCATCTTTTACTTGTTTAAGACAGGTAAACAGCAATTCCTACAAATTCATATAAAAGTTGTAGCTTCTTTTCCATGATATGGCAGCTTTTATCTGGACTACTAAGCAACTTTAAACAAATAAAAGGGATTGAATTGTTTAAGATAGTCTCTGAAGGGGAAGTAATATTGATATGAAATAGGCACAGTGTGTGTGTGTGTGTGTGTTGTGTGTGTGTGTGTGTGTGTGTGTGTGTGTGTGTGTGTGTGTGTGTGAAAATCATAATATTTTGCCAAAAAAGATCTTATAACATGTTTATATATGGTGGAAAAACTTTGGAAGTTGTCAACTATTTTAAATATCTAGGAATTATTTTCAGTGAGAGTGGCAGTTTTGCAAAATGCAAGGAAAATGCTTAATCAAGCTACTAAAGTCATGTTCAGTCTGATCAGGACTGCATGGCAAAAAGAACTACCTATACATGTGACACTTGATTTGTTCGATAACACTGTTTTACCTGTTTTGTTTTATGGGTGTGAAATTTGGGGTTATGAAAACGTAGTAATAATTAAAAAGTTCCAGTTAAATTTTTACAAATATGTTTTTAGTTTAAAGCGTACGATGTCAAATTCGTTAGTATATGGAGAAGGGGGCAGATACTCCTTGTCTGTTTCTGTTCCAATGGTTCGTTTCTGGATGTAGCCCTTGACTTTCATCCTGGAAAGCTATCCTCAAATGTTTACCAGAGGATGAAAGATTTACATGAAAATCTCTGATTCAATCAGCATGGCTTAATAAGATACAAAACATTTTAGTGCACAGCAGATTTGACTTTGTGGGAAAGACAGTTTTATTCAACTATCAATTCTACCAGTTCATGTAATTATCAAAACCTTCTTAATAGAAAAGTTTGTTAATGAATGAAGAGCTCAACTGTGGTATAGTAGTAGATGCTTTTAGTACAAAAACTATAAAAACCAATTTTAGTATGGAAAAATATATAACTTGTCTGCCAGATGTGTATGTTTACAGTCCTATGAAATTTAGTTGCAGTTGTCACAAGCTTTCTATTGAGATTGGATGTTTCCATAACATACCACGGGAAGAAAGAGTATATTCAAAATGCAATATGTCTGTTTTATGGGAAAAAAAATTATTATCATGGAATGTTTCCTACTTTAAACATTTACGACAAGATTTTAGTCCTCAGCATTTTTTTTCAACCCATGTCCAGTTATGATTTTTGCAGTCTGCGGAAATGTAAATCTTGAAAAGTTCTCCTGTCTCCCTCAAAGTTCATAACATTTGAAGCTTTTTCTTGAAATTTCATTTTGTTGTCTTTCACAAGTGTATAGTGTGTCTTTTACAGAAACCGATATACTTAAAAATTTCTGGAGTCTTTAATATTGTTTGTTTATCATTTTGCAATGAATTGTTGCTTTTCAGTTCCTGTTAGTATTGATAGTACTAATATTAGTATTGTTGAATTCGTTTGTTATCTTCCATGCCCCAAAAGGGGTGAAAGGAATTAAATCTTGAATCATGTGTGTGTGTGTGTGTGTGTGTGTGTGTGTGTGTGTGTGTGTGTGTGTGTGTGGTGTGCTTATTTCTCTTTCTCTATTTCTGGTCCATCGGTCTGGAATTACCCCCCTCTCTCACTTCGCTAAAAGCCTACTTATGACAGTTTTCAATCCAGTCTCAAGATATACTTATTTCAAATATAAAAATTTCTCCTCCTGTTTCATTTTTTATCTGTCCCTGCATTGCCCCCAGATAACAAATTTGCCAATGGCAACTGTCTTCAAACTGTAAGTTATTTTACCTGTGTTAATTTATGCTGCATGTATTTAGAATTTCTGATACATTCTATATGCTGATAAAACGTTCATTTATTTTAAGGCAATATTACCCCCCTTCAAAGGCTGTCATCACAGTTATGTTCCTTTTTATTGTTTGAAGTAACTCAGAAGTCCAGAGGAAAATCTGTATCTGATGCGAATTAAGCAGCAATTTTTTTATATAAAATTGTAGACTGTGCTTTTTACCTGTTTGAAACAAGTACATGGTGACAAGAAATGTTTGATTTTTTTTTCTTCAATTTCTGATCAGACATGGGAAAAGAACCTTTAAAGTGTGGAATTGTTACTATGTTAGTGTAATAATGTGTTGCAAAACTATGAAGGCAACAACTTAAGATTTGAATTAGGAATAGCAGAACTCTACGGGGATCGCCCCCTAACTTCTAATCTTCCGAGCTTTGGAGATGTGTTGTCTATCTTCCCATTTTTGTGCTTTTTTTTTTTTTCTTTTTTGGAGAGGAGGGGGATAGGGATGGGGAGTAGGGGGATAAGTAGAGAGGGGGGAGATGGGATAGACAAGAAGGAGGGGAGGAAGGAGGGGGAGGTGAGGGGGTATAGGGAGGGGGATGGGGGATAGGTAAGGGGGAAAGAGGAAGGTGGGGGGTGGGAGGGAGGGTAGGTGGTGGTGGGGGAGGAAGGTGGGTAGGATAGGTAGGGTGGGGAGGGGAGGTAGGTAAGAGTGGGGGGGAGGGGGTGGGGAGGGGGTAGGATGAGGTGGGGAGGGGGAGGGAAGGTAGGGGGGGGGTAGGATAGGTAGGGGGAGGATGGGGGTATGGGGAGGATTTAAAGTATCAAAATTGCCCATTTCCAGGAGTCTTGAATAACTTCATGTTTGCCATTACCCCCAGGAGGCACGACTATCATTGTTTCCCACGCTAATATTTGTTCACTGTGATAGTAGGTATCTGTAACAAACTGGCTTGCTGTCATCATCTTCACGTCAGAATTTAATCCTTGGCGGCTGTGTTATTTAGCAGTATCTGAAAAGCAAACAAACGAACAAATTTAGCACAGGGTCAAGTCAAATTCTTTTATTTCGAGGATAATGAATAAGCACTGACGTGCTTTTTTTTTTTTTTACTTCCAGTCCCCGCCCTTATCAGGGATAACACCAAGATATAAAAAAAAACCCACAAACAACAGTATTAATAAACCAAAACCAAAAACAGGAGGCAACAAGAATAGTAACAAACAGAAGACAAAAAACAAGGACAGAAAGACAATGATTAAATATAACAACACACACACACACACACACACACACACACACACACACACACACACACACACACACACACACACACACACACAGAGAAATGAAAAAGAAATAATCAATCAAATGATGATTATAATAAAAAGACGCTAATAAGTAAGTAGCAAACAAGAAAAGAGGACAAGTTAAGCAACTCAAAATATCATGCCACCACCATCTGTAAAGCAAAATGTCATTTAAATCATAAAATTGGGTGAAAAGGAGGAAGAAACTTGATCATTATCCTCAATATGGGGAAACAGTACTACCAATAGCAATTACATGAAACTTATGTCCCAGATTCCAAAGAAAAAAGCATAACATTTAAAAAATTGCATAATGACTCCCACCACTCTCACCCATCACTC
>CM060320.1:3894736-3907236 GCA_030674155.1 Stramonita haemastoma
TCCAAGAATTGTCTACAAGGAAGGAGGGGGGGGATATAATATATATATATATATATATATATATATATATATATGGAGAGAGAGAGAGAGAGAGAGAGAGAGAGAGAGAGAGAGAGAGAGAGAGAGAGAGAGAGAGAGAGAGAGAGCGCAAAGACAAGACTGTTTTTGACACATTTTTCATTGGTCTGCACGCACAGCAGAATGGACATTCCATGTCTGTCTGTCTGTCTGTCTGTCTGTCTGTCTGTCTGTCTGTCTGTCTGTCTGTCTGTGTCTTTCTCTCTCTGCTCTCAGGCTCTGTCTCCCCTCCCTACCCCCCCCCCCCCTCTCTCTCTCTCTCTCTCTCTCTCTCTCTCTCTCTCTCTCTCTCTCTGTCATTTGTATGGGTATTCGGCTTATTTTAGTATCATGATGTATCCCTAAGGGTGGGGACTAGATGTAAAAAAGCACATGGATGCTTATTCATTATCCTTGAAATAAAAATAGTGATTTAATCATTCTCTCTCTCTCTCACACACTCTCTATCGCTCTCACTCTCTCTCTCTCTCCTCTCTCTCCTCCTCCTCTCCTCTCTCTCTCTCTCTCTCTCTCTCTCTCTCTCTCTCTCTCTCTCTCTCTTCTCTCTCTCTCTCTCCCCCTCCCTCTCCCCACCCCCACCCCTTCACACATACGTCAAAGTTTTCTGTTTGAACTTGGGGGGGGGGGGGGGGGAGGGGGGGATGACTAGGGACGGAACTTTTCTCTTCTCCTCCAAGGGTGACCCAGTGCCGCGCTGTGTTTGTCTTGTATTGGCCTGCAGCAGCAGCCACAGTCCAGCGCCACTGGAAGTGGTGAGTGTGGAGGCAGTGGGGAGGGGAGTGAGGGGGAGGGGGATGATTGATTGTCGTTCAGTCAGGGCTGATCGGTGGCTTTGATCAGTGGAGTGAACACTGATGCCCAGATTACAGCTTTTTTCCCCGCTGTCTCTGCCTTGCTGGCTGGCCTGCCTTTTAGCTTGGCTTGGGCTTTTTAATTTTTTTTTTATTTTACCCCTCGGGGGTGGGGTGGGGTAGGGTGGGGATGTGGGTGGGGGTGGTGGTGGTGGTGGTTGGAGGGAAGGGGGGTTCTTTTGGTGCTGTGTGTGTGGTTTGGTGCACTAGTTCGCTGTCTGTCTCCCTGTGCCAAACTTTGTGTCTGTCTCGTTTTGTGTGTTTATTTTGTTTATTTTGTTTGATTGTATACTTCTTTTTCTTGCCTGTCGGTGTCTCTGTCTCCTTTTGCCTGTCTGTGTCTCTGTGCACGGGTTTCTCTGTTTTCCAGGCTTTACGTTCTTTCTTTTCAGTCTCTTCTTTTTCTTCGTGTCTTTGTCCTCTCCACACTTCTTCTCTAGCTCTGTCTCTATCCTTCTCTGTGGCTTTGTCTGTCTCCCCTCCCCCCGACTCTCTCCATCGCCTTTCTTCAATATCTTTCTGCACTTTCTGACTCTAGATATTTAAAGGGGACATCAAGTCAAATAACAAGTTAGTCCCCAAGTAACGATTTGAGAAATGGAAACTACATCTTTGTCTTGAAAAACAGAACGAAAAAAAAATCCAATGGTGATTATTGTCGGTATAAAAACCGAAAAGCCTTTTTAGTGAATGATGCAGGCCAACAGAAGTTGAAAAAAAAAAGTGGTGGTGAAGAGCACCTGTAACTTCACATAGAGAAAACAATGTGCTGTGAACTGGAGGTGGCACAAGTCACACCCTGCCACAAGCGATATCTAAATATCTGCGTCAAACTGATGTTACCAATATTTCGGATAAAACCTTTTTTTTTTAATGTTTCGTCGGGAGAATGATGTCATTGACAGTTGCTTGTTTGGAGAACATACCGATCATATTTTTTTTCAATCATTGATTGACTTTGTTTACTAACAAAGGTATTGTGCTGTTTGTATACTGCTATCGCTGTAAAAAAAATCATAATGGACTAACTCCTTCTCCCTTACCCCCCAAAAATGATATGACAAATGCTCTCTGTCTCTCTCTCTCTCTCTCTCTCTCTCTCTCTCTCCTCTCTCTCTCTCCTCTCATCTCTCTCTCTCTCTCTCTCTCTCGGGGGGCGGTCACGAGAAGTGAAGCGGACAGGGCGTACATTTTCTGTGAGCAGCAGTAAAACTAGAAATTCATTCAAAAATGCCAGTTACTGGACTTCCAGCGGCTGTGGAGAGGACCTTAGGCGCCCTGCTGACTGACAATGCAGTTTCCAGCTGGAAAGTGGCAGGAGAAGGGGACAGCGTGGTTGTCTTGCGACTGAAACCAGTGGACACAACAGTGTCAACCAACATGGCGGATCCAACAGTGAATCGCATCACACAAGCACAGTACTACAGGAAAAAATCGTTTTCTCAAAGACAACGAGATGTTGAACGGTCTCGAAAGCATAAAGAGAAGCAGGCAAGTGTTGTGTGTGAAAGTGACTGTGTCCTCAGTGCCTTGAGTCTGCCTGACAGTGGAGTAGAACAGGGGAATACAGCATGTGTAGATACACATGGAATAGACCTACCAACAACACACACACAGGACATCAACACAAAAACATCAGTTAAGTTGCCATCATCGGTTGATTTAGAACCTCCCTGTATGTCTGATTGTAGTGACTGTGCTGATATGTGTGTTTTGCAGCCTGAGGTGAACGATGATAATATTGTTGGTGCATTCGACACAAGAAATGTCAAACAGTACGTGGCTACTCTAACTGATAGATCCGTACAGAAAAGGCTAAGAGACAGACAAAGAAATACACACTTTAGAAAATCCGTGCTACATCATTCAGACGGTGAAGATATTGTGACGTGTGAGTCAGACGACATTGTGATCCAGTGCGCATGCCAACCAGACACTGAGCCAGTATGTGTGTACTGGTTTGTCAAACAGCAAGAGAAAAACATGCTAAAAGAGGAACGTGTCAAACTCGCCAGTTTGCGGAATGGGAAGCGTATCCAGAACACACTACACACGGAGACCCTATCGTGTGCTTCAAGGGACTTAGCGACACTTAGAGAACTATTACAGCGATGTCTTGGCTAGGCCTAGTTAAATCCTGTTCCGCTTTTCGTAAGAGTAGGCCATCGTGTGCCGGTGGGAACAGATGACAATATTTACAAAACTGCATACACACGGGGACCGGATGAAAAAAAGCACATGATTGCTTATTCTGTTATCCTCGATATAAAAGAATAAATAAATAAAATAAATAGATAAATAAATCCTCTCTCTCTCTCTCTCTCTCTCTCTCTCTCTCTCTCTCTCTCTCTCTCTCTCTCTCTCTCTCTCTCTCACTCCCTCCCTCAGTGACTAGTTTAGAGATATTATCACGGGGAGAAGTTTGATACAAGTTATTTGATGTGCTGTCCCCTTTAAGTTGAGATGCTATCATTGTGCGGAGCATGGAATCTGAATATGCTGGACAGGAGGCTGCGCTCTTTTCTCTGTTTTTCTTTCTTCTTGTCTTTCTTTCTTTCCTCTCTTTCTTCTTTCTTTCATCATATTTTATCTTCCATTTCTTTTTCATCCATCCTTCTTTCATCATTCATTCGTTCTTTCTTTCTTTCATTCTTTCGTCGGGGGTTTGTGCGTGTGTGTGTGTGTGTGTGTGTGTGTGTGGTGTGTGTGTATGTGTGTGTGTGTGTGTGTGTGTGTGTTGTGTGTGTGTGTGTGTGTTGGACATTTATCTTTTCTTTTTTCCTTTTTTTTTTCTCTTTTCCTTTTTTCTTTTCCTTTTTTTTTCTTCCTTCATGGCTTTTTTTGTGTTTTTTGTGTGTTTTTTTTTGGGGGGAGGGTTTTTTGTTTTTTTTTTAAGTTCGTTTGTTTCTTTTCCTTCTTTCTTCCTTCTTGTCTTCGTTCGTTCTTTCCCTTCTCTATTTCATCCTTTCTTTCATTCCCGTTTTTCTTTCTCTTCTCATTTCTGTTTGTGTTTCCCATGTCTGTATTTCTTCCTTCCTTCTCTCCTCCCTCCATTCTGTCATTATCCCTTCTTACTCTCTGAATTTCCAATCCCTACCTTTCATCCTTTTCCCCTTCCTTCCTTCTTTCCTTCCTTCCTTCCTTTCTTTCTTTCTTTCATTCTTTCATTCTCTTTCTGACTGGCAACCCCATTAACCAATACTGGTTGTGAAAAGCCCCTGAAAGGAAACTCGGACCATGCTCTTTCAGTGCCTGAACCCCAGGAAATAAAATAAAAAAAGACCTAACCTAACCGACCACTTGCTGAGGATGAAAACGATGTGGCAATCAGCCTCCCTTCTCTCTCTGTCTCTCTCTGTCTCTGTCTCTCTCTCTGTCTCTCTGTCTCTCTCTGTCTCTGTCTCTGTCTCTCTCTCTCTCTGTCTCTCTCTGTCTGTTCTCTCTCTCTCTGTCTGTCTGTCTCTCTCTGTCTGTCTGTCTGTCTCTCTCTCTCTCTCTGTCTGTCTGTCTCTCTGTCTGTCTGTCTGTTTGCCTCTCTCTCTCTCTCTCTCTCTCTCTCTCTCTCTCTCTCTCTCTCTCTCTCTCTCTCTCTTCTCTCTCTCTCTCTCTCTCTCTCTCTCTTCTCTCTCTCTCTCTCTTCTCTCTCTCTCTTCTCTCTTTCTCTCTCTCCAACCCCCCCTCTCTCTCTGTCTCTGTCTCTCTCTGTCTATCTCTTTGTCTCTCTCTCACTCCCCCCTCTCTCCCTCAACCATCTCTCTCTCTATCTCCCTCTCTGTCTCTGTCTCCCCCTCTCCCTCTCTCTGTTTCTCTCTCTCTCACTCCCCCCCCTCTCTCTCTCTCATACCCCCCCCCCCTCTCTCTCTCTCTCTCTCCCTCTCTCTCTGTCTCCGTCTCTCTCTCTGTCTCCGTCTCTCTCTCTCTCTCTCTGTGTCTCTGTCTCTATGTCTGTCTGTCTGTCTCCCTCACTCTCTCTCTCTCTCTGTCTCTCTCTCCAACCGCCCCTCTCTCTCTCTCCCTCCCTCCTCTCTCCCCCCTCCCCCCCTCTCTCTCTCTCTCCCTCTCTCCCCCCCTCTCTCTCTCCCTCTCTCTCTGTACTCTAAGGTTCCAGTCAGGCAGGCAGGAGGTTACAGCGTGCAGAGGGAATTCTGTGCACTGCAGTGCCCTGCCCTGCAGGATAGCACCACAGTGCCTCCCTCACACTCAGGGCTGAGAAGAATGGAACCCTCGGGCCATAGAGGGGAGATGCAGGGATTTTAGTGAGGATTGCACTTTGGCCCTGATGAAATGTAAACAGTCGGATGGAGTGTCGCTTTAGCTTGGCATGCATGTACATGTACCTGTGCACCGCATGAAAAGCGAATGGGGATATTATTTTATAGAAAAATTGTTAAAAAAAAAAAAATATATATATATATGTATGCATGTGTATTTCTCCCCTCTCTCTCTCTCTCTCTCTCTCTCTCTCTCTCTCTCTCTCTCTCTCTCTCTCTCTCTCTCTCTCTCTCTCTCTCTCTCTCTCTCTCTCTCTCTCTATATATATATATCTATTCTCTCTCTCTCTCTCTCTCTCTCTCTCTCTCTCTCTCTCTATATATATATATATATATTATATATAAGAGAGAGAGAGAGAGAGAGAGAGGAGAGAGAGAGAGAGAGAGAGAGAGAGAGACACGCGCATGCTCTCGCACAATAAGTACGCATACACACACACACATAGTCACGCAGAGACACATAATTATAATACATGTACGCATGCACACGTGCATACACATTATACGTGTGTTCTCCCTCTCTCTCTCTCTCTCTCTCTCTCTCTCTTTTCTCTCTCTCTCTCTCTCTCTCTCTCTCTCTCTCTCTCTCCTCCACACACACACACACACACACACACACACACACACACACACACACACAACACAGAGAACGTGCACGCCTGCTTTTCAGATGCTGATTGCAGTGATTATGATAAATATTCCAAGATGACAAGAACGTAATCTTGACGCCAAGGGGGAATGATGAGGAGAGAAACAGAGAGGAAGGGGAGGGATGGAGGAAAGAAAGGGGGGGGGGGGGAGAGAGAGGGGGAGGGAGGGGGCGCGCGGCGCGCGCGCACACACACACACACACACACACACACACACACACACACACACACACACACACACACACACACACACACACACTGATTGCTTGATTGATTTGATGGATGATCTTTATTTCCGAGAGTGGCAGATAAGTATCAACATTTATTTTTCATCCAGGCTTTGCACAGAGAGAGAGAGAGAGAGAGAGAGAGAGAGAGAGAGAGAGAGAGAGAGAGAGAGAGAGAGAGAGGAGAGAGAGAGAGAAAAGAGAGACAGAGACAAGAGACAGACAGACAGACAGACAGACATGGAGACAGGCAGAGATGGAGACAGGCAGAGGATGGGGGAGACAGACACAGACAGACAGAGGGAGAGAGAAAGAGAGATATAGATAGAGAGAGACAGAGACAGGCAGACAAGACACACAGACACACAGAGAATCCCCACTTCCACCACCACCACCACGACGAAGAAGAAAAAAAAAAGCCATGATAGAAAATAGCAACAGGGCCAGCACTTCAAGTGCACAGCACCGGTTCACCTCTCTCTCTCCCATCAGTGCAGCGTTAGCGCAATACAAGGCTATGATGCCATTCAAATCAACGCGAGCTGGCGGGTCAGCCAAGCGAAACTTGTGGCGCTGCCTTGTGGCGCAGAGCGTGGCGACCCGACCCCACACACAGGTTGTAGGAGCTCCTCCACGAGTGTGAAATTCGTCTCGACTCAGTGGCTGCATCAGTGAATGCAACGCCTGGTGTTGCAATGATGATGTTGCTGATTTTGATTTGTGAAGAGTAGCGGATAAAAGTGTGAATTGACGCAGAAGGAGAGGAGAGAGGGGGGGGGGGGGGGGGGGGGGAGAGAGGGGGGGGAGGAGAGAGGAGGTGAGAGAGAGAAAGTGTGTGTGTGTGAAAAATAAGCAGTTTAAGAAGCAAAGTGGCTGGACGATTTATACATTCACTTGTCCAACAAGAAAACTGTGAGGTTCTGGGTTCGAATCCAGCTTGCCCTCTCTTCCAATTCCCTGTTCGACAGGAATGTGAATGTGGTAACAGTACAACAGGGAAGTATAACAGTACAACAGGAAAATGATATGATAACAGTACAACAGGAAAGTATAACAGTACAACAGGAAAATGATATGATAACAGTACGACAGGAAATATGATAACAGGACAATAATATAACAGTACAACAGGAAAATGATACGAAACAGTAAAACAGGAAAATAATATGGTAAACAGTACACCATGGAAGGAAATATTTTGTATCCCCCTCTACCGTAATGTTAGGCCCTGGGGCGGACCGTCAAGTGGTCAGAGCGTCGTGTCCGTGGTCAGAGGGTCACGGAGAGAGCAGCGGGTTCGAATCTCCACTGAGGTGTGTGACCAAAGGAGTGTGTCCCTGGAGTTTTTTCTGGGCCTGCACTTCTCACGTCTCCACTATCCCCTGAAATAAGCGCAACATTCATGACACCTTCATTCACACCACTCATGTCACAGCAGATTTCACATGACACCTTCATTCACACCACTCATGTCACAGCAGATTTCCCTGCCTGAAATTCGGGCTGCTGTCCCGGGGAGAGCGCGTCGCCACTAGTGCAGTGCCCACCCATTTTTTTGTTTTTCCTGTCTGCTGTTGTATTTATTTCCCCATCAGAGTGGCTTTTTTTCCTACAGAATTTTGCCAGGGACAACCCTTTTGTTGCCGTGGGCTCTTTTACGTGCGCTTAATAATGATGTGTAACACACAAGACCTCGGGTTTATCGTCTCCTCCGAAAGACTAACACCCAGACCACCACTCATGACCTAATGGATGGGGGAACAGTTTTGGGCCCAAACGAAACCTTGAAACTGAGCTTCCGTGTGCGAACACATGCAGAACATCTTGCACATACACGTTAAAATCCTGTCCGTGTGCGAATGCATGCAGAACATCTTGGACACACACGTTAAAATTCTGTCCGTATGCGAACGCATGCAGAACATCTTGTGCACACACAGTTAAAATCCTCTCAGCCGTTCTTAGAAGAGTAGGCCAGCTGTGACCGGTGCTATGATACACCAACATACCCAGCATGCTTCCTGATTCCGAGAGATTGATGGGCTCCGTCAGGTTCAACTTGTCCGTGAAACACTGTCAGAAAACTTCAGGCATGTGCCCCAGTGACTTCGCAAGGAGTGAAAGGAGAAGTCCATCAAAGTCATCCAGGGGGTAAGATACGCGGAGGGGGTCAAGTTTTTCTCCTGCACCGCTTTCACGTAAAATTATTTCATCCACAAGGGGTGGCCGGGTTGGGGGTTGAACTGGTGCTGTAATATTTGCTTGTTTGCCTGCAGCCACTGTCCAGCGCCACTGGAAGTTAGTGTGGAGGGAGGGAGGAGAGAGAGAGGAGGGAGAGGCAGGATGATTGTCGTTCGTTCAGTCAGGGCTGATTGCCTCCTTTGATCACTGAAGTGAATGGAGTGCATGCGATGAGTGTTGGTGTGTGGTGTGTGTGTTGTGTGTGTGTGTGTGTGTGTGTGTGTTGTGTGTGTGTGTGTGTGTGTGTGTGTGTGTGTGTGGTGTTTTCTTTTGAAGATGGAGGTATTTCAGCAGTATTTTGGAAAGGGTGGGGGCATTGGGTGCGCTGTGGGCTGTGTAGTTGGGTGCGCTATTTCCTGTTGGGATCTCTCCACTTTTCCTGCCTGTCTGTCTTTCACGCTGACGTTTTTCTGTCTGTCTGTCTCTCTGTCTGTCTTTCCGTCTCTTTTTGTTTTTCTGTCATGTCTTTCTGTGTGTCTTTGAATCCCAGTCATGTGTGTCTGTGCGTCTCTCAGCCGTTGTGTGTCTGTCTTTCATTCTGTGTGTCTGTCTCTTTTTCTCTTTCTCTGTCATTCTTTGTGTCTCTCTCTTTCAGTCTGTGAGTCTGTCTTTCTTTGTCAGACTTTCGTGTCTTTCTCTTTTAGTCTGTGTGTTTGTCTGTCTGTCTCTCTCCCCTCTCTCTCTCTCCCCCTCCCCCCTCTCTCTCTGTCTCCTCTCTCTCTGTCAGTGTTTGTGTCTGTCTCTGTCTCTGGACCTTTGAGCTAGGAGTGGGTTGGCACAGGGAATAGTGGTGGAAAGTCTCCTTCAGATCTTTCACAGGACTGGAGTCAGACAGTCTATTATCTATCTATCTATCTATCTATCTATCTATCTATCTATCTATCTATCTATCTATCTATCTATCTATCTATCTACTATCTATATCTACCTATCTATCTACCTACCTACCTACCTACCTACCTACCTATCCAACTATGTATCTATCTATCTATGAAGAGGGAAGGTGAAGAAGGAAGGTGGCGGGACAGTTTGGACCTTCATCTGCCTAACAAGTGAACTGTGAGGTTGTGGGTTCGATTCCCAGTCTTGCCCAGTGGAACTGAATGTCAGAGTCATTTGTGCAAAGAACTCGCAGGGGATTGAAGCAGAACTTATGTTAACTCATGACGGGAAAAATCTTCTGAAACAGACATCTCTGTGGACATTTCAACTTACGGTCCTAAAAAAAGCTGTCAGGTCACGAATTAATCTATCTGCCTGTCTACCTATCTCTATGTATCCATCTATCTAAATATCTTCTCTATATCTATCTATCTATCTACATTATCTATCTATCTACTATCATCACATCTATCTATCTATCTATCATATATTATCTATCTATCTCATCTATCTACGTCTCTATCTATCTATCTTCTATCTTTCTATCTATCTCTATCTATCTATCTATCTATCTATCCCTTAGTCTAGCGACCTTGGGGTCACCCTGAAGCCTTGACAACCAGTTCCCTCCATTCCTCTTCGAATTAATATTCTAGCCAACAGTATGTCCGCTCCGTATACCCTGTCATTCTACGTTCCATGGCAGAATGATAAAGACAGGTTTGTACTAACCAACAGTCATCGACAGACACTCTGACAGGGAAGTTGTACAATCCTCAGATTTCAAGTTTTACCAGCTTCTAGTGGGTTATCTCCCATGGAGGAGTTGTACACGTTTTCTGATAAAGGGTTACCTCCCATGTAAGGAGAAGGTTTTCAGAAATTAAAGTGCTGTGTGTTGGCGGATTGAGGGGTGAAGAGGCTCTTTGAGTGTTAATGTTCAGCATCACTTCCTTCCGCTGTGGTGTGGGATGGGGCTGCATCTCTCTGTGACTGGGATGCCTGAATAAGAAATGAGATGGAGAGGATCCTGATCAGTGTATCCACAATGCCATTCAGTCGGCTTTCTGTGTATCAGTAGTGATAATCTCAAAGCGTATTTAATTTATAATATAATATTTTATTATTATTAATATATTTATATTATATAATATATTTATAGTATCTAGATTTATTATATATATTATATAATATATATATTTTTATATATATATATATAGAGAGAGAGAGAGAGAGAGAGAGAGAGAGAGAGAGAGAGAGAGAGAGAGAGAGAGAGAGAGTATAAAAAACCCATAAAATATCAGACAAAATATATCATGTTACAAATCACCAATACTTTCAAGTTCATACTTTATATATTTTAAAAAATGGGGAAAAAACTAAAAAAAAAAAAACAAAAAAAAAAAAAAGCCAATAAAAAAGAAACAAAACCAAAAAATAAGCAAACAAGCAAACAAACAGTAAAACGAAGAACAGAACACCAAAAAGTACTTGGCATTCATTGCTGTTAGCATTGAAAAAATTGTCAGCAATGACATCCCTCCTCGAACGTATACTCATAAGCGCTCATACTCTTAAAGTAGTGTTGTTGTTTTTTTCCTGACATTAATATATCTATACAGTAACAATCAAAACAGACAAAAATCATCAGACAAATAAACCAATAATAATGATAAATATAATAATAATGCAATATATATATAAGTGATAATCACCCATCGCCACTTACAGCAACAACACAACAATAACAGAAAAAAGCGACGGGGAGGGGGGAGGAGAGGAGGAAGGGGAAAACACGAGCACTAAACAGAATAATAATAACGATATAAACAATGATGATAATGATGATCATATTACCAAGTAAAAACACCCACACAATATCAAACAACAAAAGGCCCACAAACAAGTGGACTATAAAACCAAAACAATATTAGTATGATAGTGCTATTAATCAGTCGTGTGTGTGTGTGTGTGTGTGTGTGTGTGTGTGTGTGTGTGTGTGTGTGTGTGTGTGTGTGTGTGTGTGCGCGCGCGCGCGCGTGCGCTTGCATCTCTCTCTCTCTCTCTCTCTCTCTCTCTCTCTCTCTCTCTCTCTCTCTCTCTCTCTCTCTATATATATATATATATATATATTATATATTATGTAAGTGATTGTGTTGATGTATGTAGGTTATCAAGACATGTCGAGTGCCAAAGCCGCTATCATATCAGCCAGACAGTCAGCGACCTTCAACAGGTGTGATAAAAAATGTCGATATAAAAACCTCCAGTGCCCTGCACCTGATGCCTGCATACTGCCGTACCTTCCTCCCTCACCGTCAGTATCCAACACTGCTGGAAAAACTACACACACAACAACAACAACAACACAGAAATAAAAACCGTTCGAGCACAATGTGCGTGCACAGAAACGCACACACGCGTTGGAGGTTGGGAAGGGCTCTCTCAGTGTCTCTGTCACACACACACACACACACACACACAACACAACACACACACACACACACACACACACACACACACAACACACCACACACACACACACACATATCCTCAATATAAAAGAATAAAATAAATAAAATAAACACACACTCATACACACACACTTCTCATGCGCGCGTGCGTCTGTATGTATGTGTATGTGTGTGCTTGTTTGTTTGTGTGGTGTGTTTGAATTTGTCAGTGTATTGTTTAGTTGTTTTTTTTTCTTCTTATTGAATTTAATTGTTTTTGGTTGTCGTAGTAAGGTTGTAATCAAATATTGATGAAGTTTTTGTTCGCAAATAGATGGCTTGATGAAAAAAGCAAATGCGTATTCAATATACCATCTGGAAAAACAAATTTGACTTTACTTGATTTGACTTCGCTCACGCGCACGCCACACACGCACGCGCGTGCACTTTCCATTATCTTCGAAGTAAAAAAAAATAAAAGGCAAAAGTATTTTTACAAGCAAATAACAAAACAAGCTGGCAGCAAAACATTGTTTATCAAAACACAAAACAGCGATATTATAGTTGGAAAAACCACTATCGGAGTATGAACTATTACACTGCACAGAGAGACAGAGACAGAGAGAGAGAGAGAAGACAGACAGACAGACAGACAATAGACGGACAGACAGACAGACAGATGCATAAGAGGCATAAAGAGGAGAGAGAGAGAGAGAGAGAGAGAGAGAGAGAGAGAGAGAGAGAGAGAGAGAGAGAGAGGAGAGAGTCAGTCAACATCCGTGCTTTCAATTGTATTGTGTCGCTCGCTATATTAGTTAGTACTGCAGTGCGGTAAGAGAGCTAGCAG
>CM060320.1:3909736-3915459 GCA_030674155.1 Stramonita haemastoma
CTCAACGCTGCTTATCTTGACTGGGGAAAAGCGAGCGCTCTAATCACTGAGCTATTCCGCCCACTTGGGTACAGCCTTGAAATAGTTTTCTTGGTCAGTGGGGCTGTACACATTGTGGAGTAAAGCGTCTGCAGTTCAGATATATAATGATATACCGGGGTGAATAATGAGGAAGGCATGGGAACAGCAACATTGAGAGTGTCTTCAATGTCAAAGAAAACTGACAGAAAACCCAGATAAAATGAACAGACAACCAAAAACAAAAAATAGAAACAAAAGGAGTGGTAATGATAGTGGTATTGTTGTTGTTGTTGTGTGCTGCTGCTGCTGCTGCTGCTGTGTGCTGCTGCTGCTGCTGCTGCTGAGGATGATGAGGATGATGAGGATGATGATGATGAACAACATTCTTCCAGTCTTTCCCCTTGATAACAGCATCATCAACAACAACAACACAACAGCTAACCAACCAGTCACAAAAACCCAAACCACAACAGTTTCAAAATGTGGCAAAGCAAACCAACCAGTAATCTGGATAGGCAGCAAAATAAGGAATAGAACAGCAAAGGAGGAAAAAACAGAAAATACTCTGTTCTTTTTACTGCGAAAGAATATCCTACTTTTTATTTTATTATTTATTTATTCTTTTATAACGAGGAAAATGGAACAGGCACTCATGTGCTTTTTTTTTTCTTTTTTACATCCAATCCCCATATGTATACAGTTTTGTAAATTTTGTCATCTGATCCCACTGTTTGGGTTTTTTTTTCCTTTTTGTTAAAGTCTGTTAAACCTCAAAGGAAAACTACAAAGGGGAAAAATGAAGGGGGCGGGGTATAAGAATGAGGTACACCGGTAAGCCGGCAGAAGAGATACAGTGTATGTGTGTTGCTGTGTGGCCTTGCATCACAGGTGAGGAAACTGTTCTTCCTCAATAACATTGCCCCCCCCCCCCCCCCCCCTCTCTCTCCTCTCTCCCCCCCTCCCCCTCTCTCTCTCTCTCTCTCTCTCTCTCTCTCTCTCTCTCTCTCTCTCTCTCTCTCTCTCTCTCATAGTCCCTACTCCGGACAATAACCTGATAAAAACAGTATGTTAAAACTTATGATCTGTCATCCCTGAAAATAAAATCATCCATCCATCCATCCTCATCCATCCTCTCTCTCTCATCTCTCTCTCTCTCTCTCTCTCTCTCTCTCTCTCTCTCTCTCTCTCTCTCTCTCTCTCTCTCTCTCTCTCTCCTCTCTCTCTCTCTCTCTCCTCCTCCTCCTCCTCCTTGCGTCGCGCGCGTGCGTGTATGTTTGGTGGTGGTGTTGGTTGTGTGTGTGTGTGTGGTCGCGCGTGCGTGCGTGCGTGCGTGCGTGCGTGCGAGTGAACGTGTGTGTGCGCGCGTGCGCGCACCTACACGTACACACACTTTTGTCATATTGAATGTCTCTTCACCCATAGTGATATGCGTGAGCTTGTTTGCGCGCGCGCACACACTACACTACACTACACTACACTACACTACACTACACTACACACTACACTACACTACACTACACCACACCACACCACACCACACCACACCACACCACACCACACCACACTACACACACACTACACACACACACTACACACACTACACACATACACACACTACACACACACACACACACACACACACACACACACACACACACACACACACACACACACACACACGTACCACACACACACACACACACCACACACACACACACACACACACACACACACACAACACACACACACACACACACGTCCGTGCTCGCGCGTGCACTCACACGGCATGCATGCAGTGCCGGTTGGCAGGCAGGCAGGCAGGCAGCAGGTTGAGCAGCCGGAGCCCTGATGACTGCAGGCAGGCAGGCAGGCAGGCAGGCAGGTCAGGTTAGAGTGGGTTTTCCCAATGACTGACACCGGCAAAAAAAATAAAATAAAGGATCGTCTTTTTCTGTCTTTCTTTGTTTTGTTTTTTTCTTCCCTCGTTCTCTCTCTCTCTCTAGCTCCGGGTCATATTGATCTAGGTGAAGTCATGCTTTGAAGTGCGTGTGTGCGTGCGTGTGTGTGTGTGTTTTGGGGGGGGGGGGGTATGTGTGTGTCCTTACACACACACACACACACACACACACACACACACACACACACACAGGAGGGAGAGAGAGAGGGAGGTACACACACACACTTACACACACGCACACGCACACACAGAGGAAGGGAGGGAGAATATCAAGGGGTGAGAGAGAGAGAGAGAGAGAGAGAGAGAGAGAGAGAGAGAGAGAGAGAGAGAGAGAGAGAGAGAGAGAGAGAGGAGAAGAGAGAGAGAATTAATGAACGTGATAAGCAAAGGTAAAGATTTTAAATCGAGCCTAACCTTACAGTCTGCCCTTGTAAACATACATAGAGAAACGCGAGTCCGTGTGTGTGTGTGTGTTTGTGTGTGTGTGTGTTGTGTTGTGTGTGTGTGTGTGTGTTGTGTCTGTGTCGTGTGTTGTGTTTGTGTGCATGTGTGTGTCTGTTTTGTGTGCATGTGTGTGTCTGTGTGTGTGTGTTGTGTGTGTGTGTGTGTGTGTGTGTGTGTGTGTGTGTGTGTGTTGTGTGTGCGCGTGTGTGTGTGTGTTTGTGTGTGTGTGTGTCTGTGTTTGTGTGCATGTGTGTGTCTGTGTTTGTGTGCATGTGTGTGTCTGTGTTTGTGTGTGTGTGTGTGTGTGTGTGTGTGTGTTGTGTGTGTGTGTGTGGAGAGAGAGAGAGAGAGAGGTGTGTGTGCGCGCGCGCGCACGCGTGTGTGTGTGTGTTTGTGAGTCTCTCTCTCTCTCTCTCTCTCTCTCTCTCTCTCTCTCCTCTCTCTCTCTCTCTCTCTCTCTCTCTCTCTCTCTCTCTCTCTCTCTCTCCACATCATCTGTCCCTTCTTCCCTTTCACCACCACCCTCTCCCCCCCCGCTCCCCTCTCTCCTCCTCTCAGTCGCTGTCATCCTGGCTACTATTGCTACCTCCCCCCCCCCACCCCCATCACCCACACTCACCCACCCTCTCCCAATCCCCTTTGTAGTTGTTAATTTTTTTTCACACGGTTATCTTTTCTCTCCCCCCCCCCTCCCCACCCACCCAACCGCCCCACCCCCTTCCTTCCCTCGCTCTCCCCTCACCCCCCATATTTCAGCCACTGTCATGCCCCCCCCCTCCCCCTCCGCCCCTCCCGCCCACCCTTACTACCCTTTACGTTTCCCCATCCCCACCCGTCCTACTTTCCACTTCCGTATTTTTATTTTTACTTTTTCTTTCTTCTCTCTTTCTTTCTTTCTTTTTCATTTTTAACCAAATTCTGGAATTTTACTACTGCTACCTGCAGTTGATTTGAAGGGCGAAAATGGCGGAAGGAGGGAACGGGAGGGAGGGGGGAAGGGGGAAGAGAAAATGGGAGAGACTTTATTGGTTGAGAAGTGATGGTAAGCTATGGTGAACCTTTGGTCTCGAAAGGTGGATGGTGGATTAAAAAAAGAAGAAGAAAAACTGCTACTACTAGTTCTATTGCCGCGTCTACTACTACTACTACTACTACTACTACTACTACTACTACTACTAACTACTACTACTACTACTACTCTACTAATCTACTACTACTACATACTGATGCTGATGCTACTGCTGCTATTCTACTTGTGCTACTACTGCTACTGCTACTATACTGCTGCTGCTGCTGCACTACTACTACTACTACTACTACTAACTACTACTACTACTACTACTACTGATGCTGATGCTGATGCTGATGCTGATTTGTGCTACTACAACTGAATATAGACCTGAAGTGATAGTTGTTTTTATGGATCACCCAGTCCTTTGTTTCTGTGTATGTCTTTAAGTCAGACTCTCTGTCCAACCAAGTTTGCTCTTTGTCTGTCTCTGTCTCTGCCTCTGTCCTGTCTGTCTGTCTGTCTGTCTGTCTGTCTGTCTGTCTTCTGTCTCTCTCTCTCTCTCTCTCTCTCTCCTCTCTCTCTCTCTCTCTCTCTCTCTCTCTCTTCTCATCTCTCTCTCTCTCCTCTCCTCTCTCCTCTCGATGAATCTATTGAAGTACAGACGTGTAAGACATAACAGAAATCACGTTTGGAGATATTTCGAAACGTTTTTAAAACCTTTGATTATCATATTAGAAGTGGAATGGACACTCTTTTCCAGTAAACTAAATCCAGTGACAACAGCCGGCCAAACTGCTGGAGAACAAACAGTTTGTGTGTAGAGATGTGTGGTCGTTACTCCAGTGAGGACTGAAAACAGTGGGACAGTGTTTCATGAGACACAGTGCTGTCAAAGATAAGCATAAAACAGAAACCAGTGAACAGATAGTGATTTCTATTACAGGTAATATGTTTATTCAAACTGTTCAATTATTGAAAACCCATGTTGTGGATTTCTGTGCCATGTTGTTTCATGTGGGCTGTCATTAACTGTGATCTTTATCAATGTCTGTGTTTTTGTGCCCAGTCCCCGTCCCTCTGTGGCTGTGTGAGTGGCGTAAAGCTTATGGCCATAAACCATTGTCAGTGACATTGGGTCTCCTTCCTTCCTCCTCCCCTTCCCTTCCCCCTTTCTCTTCTAATCATCTTTTCCTCCCCCCCCCTTACCCCTCTCCATCCCTACCTCTCTCAGTCGCCACCATTACTTGCTACCATCGCTCTCCCCCACCACCCCCCCACTCCCCATCCCGATCCAGTCACCTATCCTCTCCAAATGCCTTTATGTGTTTTTTTCAACATGATTATCTTTTCTTTCCTTCCTCCACCCCCTCCCCTTTCACCACACCCCGCCCCTATTATTAGCTCATCCCCCACCCCCACTACTACTACTACCCTTTTTCACATAATTTTCCCCATCTCCAACCCCTCCCTCCCCCTACTTTTCCCTTCCCACTTTTTTTCCTTTTTCTTTTTTCTTGTTTTCCTCTCTTATTTTTAACCAAATTCTGGGGTTTTACGTCTGCTACCTGCAGTTGATTTGAAGAAATGGAAAGGAGTGGGGGGTAGGGGGAGAGAGAGAGAGAGGGAGAGAGAGAGAGAGAGAGAGAGAGAGAGAGAGAGAGAGAGAGAGAGAGAGAGAAGAGAGAGAAAGACTTCAGTGGTTAAAAGAAGTTATAGTCATCTGTGGTGTATTTTTAGAAACGAAAGATACCCAGTGGAAAATAAAGCAACTACAACTACCACACTAGCTACATTAGCTGCAGCAACTTCTGCTTCTGCTTCTGCTCTGCTGCTGCTGCTGCTGCTGGCTCTACTACTACTACTACTACTACTACTACTACTACTACTACTACTACTACTACTGCTCTAGCTGCTGCTGCTGCTGCTGCTGCTGCGACTGCTACTACTGCTGCTACTGCTACTACTACTGCCACTAAATACCACCACTGCTATTACTACCACTACTACTATTGCTGGTTGTTGCTGCTGCTGCTGCTACTACCATCACTACTACTAGTACTGCTACTTCTACTACTACTACTACTACTACTACTACTACTACTACTACTACTACTACTACACTTCTACTTCTACTACTACTACTGCTGCTGCTGCTGCTGCTGCTTCTACCACCACCACCACTATCACCACCACCACCACCACCACTACTACTACCACTACTACTCCTCCTACTACTACTACTACTACTACTACTACTACTACTACTACTACTACTACTACACTACTACT
>CM060320.1:3915559-3925559 GCA_030674155.1 Stramonita haemastoma
TCTCTCTCTCTCTCTCTCTCTCTCTCTCTCTCTCTCTCTCTCTCTCTCTCTCTCTCTCTCTCTCTTCTCTCTCTCTCAATCTCTGTATTTTTCCCCTAATAAGAACGGCTTTTTTTTTCTCACAGAATGTTGTCAGCAACAACTCTCCTATTCCTTTAGGTATTTTTTAAGTGCACTTAAAATACGTTTGCACAAGGGACCTCTCTTTATAATCTTCTTCTCTTCATTGAACCCTCAGACAGCAACTATTGTGCCCTGTATTATGAGCGAAAATGCGTTGCTCTGCGTTTAAGCGCCTGGCAAGTAGACCCAGAGCCTCCGACTACGACGTCGATTTATGGTCTTATTCAAAAAACTAGCACCCAGACCACCACTCAAGGTCTAATGGATGGGGGAAAAGCTCTGGTCAGACGGGAACCAAACCCGTGACTTCTGGTTTTCTTCACTGGTATGTTTCGTCTTGGCCACCATTCCACTGACAGAGAGAGAGAGAGAGAGACAGAGAGAGAGAGGAAGAGAGAGAAGACAGAGACAGACGAGGACAGACAGAGAGAAAGAGCAGAGAAGAGAGAGAGAGA
The DNA here is from genome assembly GCA_030674155.1 of Stramonita haemastoma. NCBI lineage: Eukaryota > Metazoa > Mollusca > Gastropoda > Neogastropoda > Muricidae > Stramonita > Stramonita haemastoma. The sequence continues at coordinate 3,916,138 of CM060320.1, forward strand.
GAAAGACACCAGACTTATGCAAAAAAAAAGGCCGCCCCAAATCATAAAGGATAAATTCTGACAGGAAATGAACACGACATCAATGCCTCAGGCTAGCCAAGACCATTAAGGAGGGTGTGTTGTGTGTGTGTGTGTGTGTGTGTGTGTGTGTGTGTGTGTGTGTGTGTGTGTGTGTGTGTGTGTTCCTTGTATTTACCTACCACCGTTGGTTATAAAGATGGAGTTTTTTGTTTGTTTGTTTTTTATTTGAAGTGTTAATCTATGTGTCTTTATTTCTTAATGTTGATATATTTTCGATGTCTCTTATTTTCCAGTTGTCTTCCTTCATGTGTGTGTGTGTGTGTGTGTGTGTGTGTGTGTGTGTGTGTGTGTGTGCGCTCTCTCTCTCTCTCTCTCTCTCTCTCTCTCTCTTCTCTGTCTCTTCTTCTGCTGTCTCTGTCTCTGTGTCTCTCTCTGAACCAATATCTTAAACAACTCCCTCCCCTCTTGTTTAAACTATATATTTAAATCCAGTATGGTACGCTCACTCACGCCTTCCCTAGGGTCCAAAGCCTTCCAATGAATTTTGGTATTTGTAAAGTACTCGTTCTCTGTCTGTCCTTCTGTCTCTGTCAGTCTCTGTCTCGTCTGTCTGTCTGTCTGTCTGTCTTCTGTCTCTGTCTCTCTCTCTCTCTCTCTCTCTCTCTCTCTCTCTCTCTCTCTCTCTCTCTCTCTCTCTCTCTCTCTCTCTCTCTCTCTTTAATGGACTTTTGAGCGTGGTGCAATTTTGATGAGGATGTGGCGTGTGGCGGTACCATCGAGTGGGTCAGTATAGGGTTTGTTGGCGGGAGATGGGGGCTTTGTGTGGCCGTTTGCTATTTGGAGAGGAAGTCAGATTTCCCCGTCCTTATATCATTATGTAACCGCTGAAGACAGGAGGGGGGCTGCATGCATGCATTCATGCACGCGTACTACACTCAAACAACACACAAACACACCGCGCGCGCGCGCCACACACACACACACACACACACACACACAACACATACACACGCATGCACGCACACACTCACATACTCACTTACACACACAAACGCACGCACGTGCGCCGCGCGCACACACACACACACACACACACACACACACACACACACACACACACACCAACACACACATTTGCTCATGAGTGTGGGTGCTGGTTTATGCACGTATGCATGGAAGCAGGCGGGTAAGCACGCACGCGCGTAGGTATGTTTGCACGCACAAACTCACAAACAACACGCACACTCATGTACAGACATGTGCATTCACAGACTGTTACGAACGCACATACAGGTGCGAGGAGAGAGAGAGAGAGAGAGAGAGAGAGAGGAGAGAGAGAGAGGAGAGAGAGAGAGAGAGAGAGATTTTGTTCTTTGACTAAAGCTTCGAGGTTTACCAATGGTTGTGGTGATGTGAAGATGAAGAGGATGCCCTAAAGAATTTGGGGGGGGGGGGGGGGGGGGGGTAAGGGGAGGGGGCCCACAGGGTAGGGAGGAGATGCACCCCAGGATTACTTGACTTCTTGGACTCCTTGAGAAGGCATTGGACCTGTGTGCTGATTTTTTGTTATTTCAAGCAGCATGCATTTGGGAAGTTAAAGCTGGTAGACCCCCATTCTCCTCCTGGATACAGTATATAAGAGATATGAGAGCCTCTTTTTCTATCCAATGTGACTGCGTTTCAGCACGGGAACGAGACGTCACGCATATGTTGGCTTGTTAATTTTTATGTAAACGTTTGCATGCGCGTGACTAATTTGAATGAAAGCGCTTTGATTTATGTACTCTGCAAGATTCAGGGCTATATTAAGGATTAAGGATTAATCTCATCCACAGGGCTGACGAAGGAATGGCATCGAACCAGTGTCAATTCCAAGGGGAACATCCCCTATGGCATGGGAACCAGTGTCAGTTTTAGGGGATAACTTGGGAACCAGTGTCAGTTTTAGGGGATAACTTGGGAACCAGTGTCAGTTTTAGGGGATAACTTGGGAACCAGTGTCAGTTTTAGGGGATAACTTGGGAACCAGTGTCAGTTTTAGGGGATAACTTGGGAACCAGTGTCAGTTTTAGGTGATAACTTGGGAACCAGTGTCAGTTTTAGGGGATAACTTGGGAACCAGTGTCAGTTTTAGGGGATAACTTGGGAACCAGTGTCAGTTTTAGGGGATAACTTGGGAACCAGTGTCAGTTTTAGGGGATAACTTGGGAACCAGCGTCAGTTTTAGGGGATAACTTGGGAACCAGTGTCAGTTTTAGGGGATAACTTGGGAACCAGTGTCATGTTTTAGGGGATAACTTGGGAACCAGTGTCATGTTTTAGGGGATAACTTGGGAACCAGTGTCATGTTTTTGGGGATAAGTTGGGAACCAGCGTCAGTTCTAGGGGATAAATTGGGAACCAGTGTCAGTTCCAAGGGAAAATGCCCTGACTGAGTGGAGACTGGAACCCGAACCCTCAGTCACCGTCAGATCAGTAGATGGACGCTCTGACCACTAGGCCCTTACCTACCTCTTGCAACAGGGGAGGGGAGGGGGAGGGGGAGGAGATGGGGGGGGGGGGTGAAGTGAAGGTGGCAGGCAAGCAGACTGGCCATCTCCTGTTCTCCTCCATCTTTTTTCTGATCACCTCTGTTTGTCTGTCTGTCTGTTGGTCTGTCCGTCTGTCCGTCTGTCTGACCATCACCAAGAGAGAGAGAGAGAGAGAGAGAGAGAGAGAGAGAGAGAGAGAGAGAGAGAGAGAGAGAGAGAGAGAGAGAGAGAGAGGACGTGGAGGGGGGAGGGGGAGAAAAGACAAATCAGTTTAAATGTACGGTCTGTCTGATGTCTAGACAGCCACTTCAGCTTCTTCCAGTTTGTCCCCCCTTGCCCCCCCCACCCCCACCCCCATCCCACCTTATCCCTCTTCCCCACCATCTTCTCATTCTCCCCTGCGGCCTCCCCTCCTCCCTCCCCCCAAGAGACCTGTCCCCCCTGTCTCTATCCCGTCTTTCCCTTACCCAGCGTTTTGACTGACCAGACCACATCCCTGGATGGAGGGGACAGGGGGGGGGGACAGTCCCAGTATAGCTGAAGGAGGCTGAACACTGAATACCGTGTGAGTGGGTACACTGGTCTGATTGTAAACACACGCACGCATGCACACGCACGCACGCATGCACACGCACACACGCATGCACACGCACATAGGCACACACGCACGCACATAAGTAGCACGCACGCTAAAATGAAAAATATTATTTAAAAAAACAACTAAACAGATTATATCAGGTAGCATTATCACACATTTGTATCTTTCATACATTTTTTTTAAAAGTATATATACTAGGCATTCATTTCCGTCGGCATGATATTCCTCTGTGTATGTGTGTGTGTGCTGTGTGTGTCTGTGTGTGTGATAAACTGATTGATTGATTTTTTCATATATTGGTTAGGAGTTGAGCTGCAGCAGGATCATTACAGCGCAGCTACAGGTTACAAAGTGAGAGCTGAAGAGGGCAAGAAGTGTGAAATGGGAGATAACCTCAGGAAATATTAATTACTTCCCTGATGAGTGTTCTCAATGCTGTGAAGTTACATCTTCATGAAGGGAAAAATAACTTTTGTTTGATGAATTTACATTTCATTTTTTATCTTTCCTTTCTTTCTTTCTTTTCTTTCTTTCTTTTCTTTCTTTCTTTCTTTCTTTCTCTCCTTGTTTTTAAATAGAAATTCTGCTAATTATTCACCACATATCCCTACCACAACTCTATTTCCTTTTAAGTGTTAAAAAGATGGACTTCGACCTAGAGAGTCTAAAATAAGTCACTGAGAGCTTTGAACTCCCTACCCCCGCATCTCTCTCTCTCTCTCTCTCTCTCTCTCTCTCTCTCTCTCTCTCTCTCTCTCTCTCTCTCTCTCTCTCTCTCTCTCTCTCTCTCTCTCTCTCTCTCATGTCGTAAATGTATACTTTTTGTGCATTTGCTTTGCCAAAGATATGAATGAATCCTTTGTTGCATCCCAAGCCCAAGACATGTATTGTGGCCCATGGCCAATGTATATAAAATCATTTCAGAGTTCAGAGTTCTCTCTCTTCCTGTATTCCCTATTATGCCCCCCCCCCCCTTCTCTCTCTCTCTCTCTCTCTCTCTCTCTCTCTCTCTCTCTCTCTCTCTCTCTCTCTCTCTCTTCTCTGGTGGTAAAAAAAACCCCACTCTTTTTATCAAATGGATTAAAAAAAAAAAGTTTTAAAAAAAGAACTCCAAACCAAATAATTAAAAAAAAACCCAAAAAAGATCAAGTTAGTGGTGTGAAGACTGATCCTGTGTCCTCAGTCTGCTATTGTTTTAGGGGGATTAGTGTTGTTGGCTGTAATCATGTCTGCTTTCCAAGCCTCTCTAATACCTGGCATCTTTTTCTTCTCAGCTTACACACTGTCTGACTCTGAGGTTCTACAATTTCAAACTGAAGCAGACGATTTGGATTTTTTTTCTTCGTAGTTTTGCGACGATTTCTTCGGGTTTTTTGTGTAGAAAGACACACTTACACACCTGCACGCAAGCCTGTAGGTATGCACGTGGTTTGCATACACGTGTGCGTGTTCATGCTCACAGCATACACGCACACCCACACCACCACCACACACAAACGCGCGCGCGCGCGCACACAACAACAACAGCCACTACACAACAAAATACAACACAGACGCCAGTACCAAGTCTTCATACCTAAGATCTCTCTCTCGTCTCTCTCTCTTCTCCTCTCTATCTCTCTCTTCCTCTCTCTCTCTCTTTGTCTTCTGTCTCTCTTTCTCTGTCTCTATTCTCTGTCTCTCTCTCTGTCTCTCTCTGTATCTCTCTGTCTCTGTCTCTGTTCTCTCTCTCTCTCTCTCTCTCCCCCCCTCCTCCCCCTCTCTCTCCCCCTCCCTCTCTCCCTCTCTCACCCCCCCCCCTCTCTTCTCTCTCCCCCTCTCTGTCCATCATCTCTGCTGCCTTGACTCTGCCTCTAGACATCCCCAGAGGGGGACAGCCAGCAGTCTGCAAACACGGGACTCTGCCCTCAGCCCTCCCTCCTTCCCTCCTCCCCACCAACGGTCAGTCAGCTCCGTTTTGCCTCAGACACTGCAGAGATTGGGGCCACAGGGATAGCGGCAGCAGTAAGAAGAGTAGACAAGGTGGGGCCTGAGGTTGGGGGGGGGGGGGGGAGGGGGAGAGGAGGATGGAGGGTGGACCCGGTTGTAGAGATGTTGGGGATTAGATGGGGATGGTTGTAAAGGAGGGAGAGTAAGGGAGGGTGGGGGGATAGTAAGAAAAAGAACACACACACACACGCACGCACACACACGCACGCACGCACGCACGCACGCACGCACGCACGCACGCACACACACACACACACACACACAGAAACGAGGATACTTGGTGACCGCCCCTTGGTGTGGCCACTATGCGGTTATCAGGGCATTGACTGGAGGAAGGAGTGAAGAGTGGGGTTTAATCTGGGTGTTTGGATCTGGTCTGTCTGTCTGTCTGTCTGTCTGTAGCTACACGCTGTTTTAAATCTGAGCTGTGAATTCTTGACAAGCCCTGACACACGTGGCCTCTGAGGAAGGACGGTGGGGGCCAGACAGTTAGTGCACAGAGGAAGGCTACAGGCACTGCAGGACAGGTGTCAGGAATAGCTTCGCCTGGGAGTCCTGAGGAATAAGGGAGGGAGGGAGTGGGGATGGGGGAGAGAATCCTGGGGAACAGAGATGTGGGAATGCTGGGGAACAGAGATGTGGGAATCCTGGGGAACAGAGATGTGGGAATCCTGGGGAACAGAGATGTGGGAATGCTGGGGAACAGAGATGTGGGAATGCTGGGGAACAGAGATGTGGGAATGCTGGGGAACAGAGATGTGGGAATCCTGGGGAACAGAGATGTGGGAATGCTGGGGAACAGAGATGTGGGAATCCTGGGGAACAGAGATGTGGGAATGCTGGGGAACAGAGATGTGGGAATCCTGGGGAACAGACTGGGAAGATGAGAGAGAAGGAAGGAGGTGAACTGAGGGGGGTGGGGAGAGAAATACTGAGGATGGAGAGTGGAAGTAGGGGTGAAGGGAGAGAGGGGGGGGGTATAAAGGAACAGGGAGAGAGACTGGAAAGACAAGACAGACTGAGGGGTGAGGTGGTAAAGGTAAAGGTCGCAGACTGGCCATCTCCATCTCTTTCCTGATCCCCTCACACTCTGTCCGTCCGTCTGTCTGTCTTTCTGTCTGCCTGTCCGTCTGTCTGACCATCAGTCACGTCAGTGACAGATGGGGCCTGGAGAGAGAGAGAGAGAGAGAGGGGGGGGGGGGGATCTCAGCCCTAATGTAGTATGTCTGGTGTCTAGACAGCCTTTTCGGCCTTTTCTGACTGACCTCAACACACACCCACTCACCCCCCTCACCCCACCCTCGTCCTTCCCCCTACCCCCCTTTCTTGCTCTAAGTCTTATTTTTCTCTCCCTCTCTCTCTTCCCCACTATTGGAACAGTCACTTTTTGACTGGACCCCATCTGGACATTTCAGAGAGGTGAGAGGGGTGCCGTAGCCTAGTGGTTAGAGCATTCAGCTTTGTTGGGTAATGGTGACTAAGGGCGCAGGGCCCAGTCTCCACAGAATGTGCATTCAGGAGATTTCTTCACTGGACTTAGAGTAAAAATGTACCAACTCCATTCTCCTGCAGGTCCTACAGATGAAATCCCGTGTGCTGTTTTGTGCAAAACGTCAGTTTTCAAAGAGCCTCTCTGGCAATATCAAGAGATAAAAACTGGCATGGTTTGGCCACAGAAGGCACAGCATCCTTCGGATGAGACTATAAACGCATGCAGAACATCTTGCGCACACGTTAAAACCTGCTCCACTTTTCAGAAGCATAGGCCATTGTGTGCCAGTGGGAACGGATGACAAAATTGACGAAACTGCATACACACGGGGACTGGGTTATAAAAAAAAAGTATATTAGAGTTTACTCTATTATCCTCGAAATAAAAGGATGAAGTCTCAAGATCATTCTGAAAGACACTAATGACAGTTGAGCGTAAGTAAGCGTGGGCTGCAAAGCCAGAACAGAGCCCACAACGTCAAGGACTGGACAGGGCTGCCCTTTGTACGTCTATCTCCTGACCACAGCCACTGACAGGAGTGCTTGAAGAAAAATGTTCTGACTCTTCTGCACTGAGCCTCCCCCCCCCCTTTCCCCTCTCCTGCGCCGATAACCATCAGAGTTCAGGGCGCCATAAAGAGGGATTGTGAAGTGTTGGTGTTATCCTGTCGGTGACCAGTATTGTCTTTATAGTATCAGCTCTGTGTTCTATATTCGAGACACATTATGAGACATACATCTCTGTGTGATATCTGAGTTTTTATCGTCCTTCTTTGTTTCCATTCCTGAAAGTCTATTACGAGCGGGGATGAGGTAAGAGTTAGTGGGAGGGAGGTGGAGGGGGTGGTGATGGTATTTCGCTTGTCCTGAAACCAGAGTGAAAAAGTGAAACAGAAGGTCATGTTTTCTGTCACGCCATTCAGTGCTTGCTTCACACTGAATGCCACACATGTCAGTGTCACAGGAGGGTGGACTGGGGGGGGGGGGGGGGGGGGTTAGAAAGGAAGAAACGTAAGTCGTATACACAAAGCAAAACAAAAAGCAAAAACAAAAGGAACTTCCTCTTTAGTCTCAAGGTTTACATTCTGTGACTTTAGATTTTAAAAAAAAAGAACAAGAAGAAGAAAAAAAAAACCCTTGAGGTATTTTTTTTTTAGATAACTTTTCCTCAGCAGTTATTTGTTGTTGTTTTTGGTGTAGTTTGTTTTCATCCCTTTTTTTTTCTTTTTTTTTTGAGACTAAAAAATAAAATAAAAACGAATGACACAGAACTCGACATCAAAGCTAACTTATTGAGAATAATTGGGCAAACCGGATGCTTTTTTTTTTTACACCAGACGAGAGAGAAGAAGAGACAGACAGACAGACAGACAGACAGACAGACAGACAGAGACAAAAAAAAGACAGACAAACAGTGAGAGAGAGGAAAAGTCTGTTTGGCCACATCTGTACAAAGGTGGAGAGACAGCGATAGTTGTGGCTGGCGGCTGTGTTGTCAGGGTCACGTGCTGGATTCACCTGGAGAGGAGAGAGCTTTGTGAGGTGGACTGAAGGCTGGGAGGGACAACAAACTGCCCTCCTGTGTAGTGTGTCAGTGGCTTGGAATGGACAGTTCTTCATGACAGGCACATAAACTTTGTCAGTGCCGACTTCAGTTTTCAGTTGTGTAAATAATCAAGTAGGTAGTAACTCTCCCTTGGGGATGCTGGGTGCTATCAGTATAAATAGCATCCACCTCTAGAAGTTTGTGCTAGAAATTCCTCTTTTTATCTCTCTCTTTGCTTTTGCCTTGTTCATTTTCTTCTGTCACCCCTTCGTTGTCTGTTGTCTGCATTCCTTGTTTATTCACCTGCCATTTTTTTCAGAAAAAAAAAATATCATCTCCCTATGCCGAAGAGGGGCTGTAAGCATATATAGGATTGAAACATTCAGTTCCAAATCAGTATCTCACGAGTAGTGGGGGCTTAGGCCTCAAGACTCATGAATACTTTAATGTCTCAACTAGAGAAATTATGAGTGGCATGTTAAAATCACAATTACACAGAATACATTATCAAACAATACAGACTAAGAAGTAACACAGTATCTTAAAAGCCAACAACAGGCCTGTAATATAAATAAAAATTCAAATCGGAATCCAATAGTGGGGACCTAGGACCACATTTATGAATAATAACTCCAGATGGGAATCAGAATGTACTATTGAAAGCTCCGTTATTGAGGAAGGGGAGGGAGAACTAACCAGACAGAGAGGGGGGAGGGTGTGGGGGTGTGGAGGACAACACTGACATCACTGCACGTCTGGAAGCGTTAGAGGGTGAGGGGAGGGTATATATATCCCACCCTGCGGTATTATCAGGGTATTGTGAGGTGAGGATATGAACCCACCCTGTGGTATTATAGTCCCACTTGGTATTCAGGTATGTACCCCACCCTGTGGTATTATCAGGGTATGTACCCCACCCTGTGGTATTATCAGGGTATGTGTGAGGTGAGGGTATCTACCCCACCCTGTGTTGTCTGGTATTATTAGAAGTATGTGTGAGGTGAGGGTATCTTTCCACCAGTATCTACCCCACCCTGTGGTATCGGTGGGTAGTCACCTGTGGTATATCAGGTATGGGTGAGGGTATGTACCTTACCTGTGGTATATCAGGGGTATGTTAGGTGAGGGTATCTACTTTACCCTTGTGGTATATCAGGGGTATGTAGGTGAGGGTATCTACCTTACCTTGTGGTATATCAGGGTATGGTTAGGTGAGGGTATTACTTACCTTGTGGTATATCAGGGT
>CM060320.1:3928059-3930559 GCA_030674155.1 Stramonita haemastoma
ACCACTCAATAATCTCCATAGCATTTCAGAGAGAGAGAGAGAGAGAGAGAGAGAGAGAGAAGAGAGAGAGAGAGAGAGAGAGAGAGAGAGAGAGAGAGAGCTGATACGTATTTATGAGGCTATTATGTTGACAACTCTGATGATGTTGAGATTGCTGACAATGATGGAAACGAGCTAAAACCAGCCAACTAACCAGCACCATCAGCACAGTGATCACTGGGAAAAGATTGAAACAGACAAATAGGCAGACAGATGGACAGACAGATAGACAAGTAGACAGATAGACAGACAGACGGTGAGTGTTTCTGAAACTTGGCTCTTAATGTAGTAGGTATGCTGTCTAGACAGCCAATTCACCTTCTGTGTCCCCTACCCCCCCCCCTTCCCACCCCCACCCCCTATCCCCCTTAGGCCCTCACTGGCCTCCCTTTGGCTTGTCCACTTTCCCCCTGTCACTCGAAGTTGCCGGACCTTGCCAGCCTGCCTGCTGCACACAGAGAGGGGGAGATAACTGATGAGACAGGCGCGACGGTTCGGGACAGGATTTGTGAGCAAAGGGACAGGATTTGTGAGCAAAGGGACAAGATTGGTGCGTTGGGTAGAGAGGTTACTGGTAGGGGAAGATAGAGGCAGGGTACGTAATAGAACGGGAACAGTAGGGGCTGTGTGGACCACAGAATGTGTGGCCTGGTTTGGTGTATGGTTTGGAGGGGGTCTGCTCCAGAGAGAGAGAGAGAGAGAGAGAGAGAGAGAGAGAGAGAGAGAGAGAGAGGAGAGAGAGATCAAGAAGAAAGAAGAAGAAACTAAAGGGAGATCAGAAAGGAGGAATACAAGAGGGTGAGTTTTAGAAAATGAATGTTTCAGACTGGCCAAGCAACGTGTCTTTCTTTTTCTGCTGACCGCTGTGTCTGTATGACCATCTGCAGAGTGTGAGGTGACAGACAGGAGAGCAAGTTGGGAGAGGCAATGTCTTCAGTATCTCTTGGTGGGGAGTAGGGGGAGAGAACTTGGCAGTGAAAGGTGGGGGTGGGTGGGTTGTTGACCCTTCATGTCTGTCTGCTGGGTAGACAGCCACTTCATCCTCTTCTGACTCCCCCCCCCCTCCCTCTCCACCCTTCATTTTCTGTCTGTGCACCATACACAGCCACTTGTGGACAGACTGGACAATGTCTGGAGAGGACTGGTGGTGGCCACTCAGAAGAGGATTAACGGCGGGGGGGGGGGGGGTAGTGTGGAGGCTGGTTTGTGATGGGAGGAGGTGAATGTGTGAGTTAGGACTGGGGAGGAGAGAGGGGGAGGCTGGTGATATTAGAAAAAAGGGGTATGGATCTGAAAGGGGTGGATATTTGGGGAAGGGGGTGGCACAGACAATTCCAGTAATGGTATCAGCGTTGAGGATGGTGGTATTATTAGAAAAGGAGGGAGGGGGTATGTCTGGAAGTCCTATCTTGACCAGGAGTGTTTTGTGTTGCTGTCTGTCTGGGATCAGTGTCAGTTGTGCCATCGATGTCTGATATTCTGAGGGCTTCAGACAGGGGCTTTTCTCTCCCCTTGTTCAGACATCCCTGCACTTGGGATGCTGGAATAGCAGCTGAAATTGAACTCTTGTCATCAGCCACGTGATGCAAATGAATGAAAACCACCAGTCTGCGGATTTCACAGTTTATCTGTACTATAATTTTATTTTATATGCAATTTTGAAGAGGCCGTATTAAACAAATCTATTGGTATGTATCCAGCTGTAAATGCGTACCTGCCCTATGTAGGGCCAGGGAAGGTAAAGCAGTGAGAGAGAGGTGGGCGCCGCCCTTAACATGCTGGCCCCTAGAGAAGCTGAGGTCTCTGACGCTCGCTCCCCTACAACCACACAGGTTATGGGACACCTTTACCTTTTACCTTTATTAGTATATCAATGTTCCACCCTAAAACTAGCACACGTCTCCACATGAAGTCTTGTTGGAAATGGATAAAATACATCTTAAAGCCAGGTTGAATCTATGAACCTGTCACTCCTAAATAAGAGACATAAACCTCTTAGTCACTGAACCTCTTCTTCTGACACCCTGGCACATACTGTCTCTATGTTTGAGCCACACGGAACCTAATTCATCCAGACACTGTAACAGAATACAGGGAATATTCTCTCTTAAAATTAAATTATCTCATCCCCTGTCTCAGACGTCTGAGTGAAATTAAAGTCAAAGAGCTAAAAGACCCTGAACAGCAAGACAGATTGATTTTCCTCTTTTCGCCTCTGCTTCTGAATTGGGCGGAGAAGTCTGTGTATCCAGCAACAAGGGTTAGGAAATGTGGAACAGGGATAAAACAGGATTCACCCTCTGTGACCCCAGTTAGTTGATCAGTTACGAAAAAAGGTGTGTAGACAAAATTAGTCTGCTCTTTTCCTGCTTGAAATTTTGCAGTATTTTGTGCTTAATGTAATGTTTTTGCTTTAACAAATCATCATTGCATTCACAGTTTGTTTTATATTTGTTTCTTT
>CM060320.1:3935559-3950559 GCA_030674155.1 Stramonita haemastoma
GTTTTTGGGTTTGTTGAAATGCTTCGAAATGAAATTTTTTGAAGCAAAACAGTTTGATTCTTGATTACAGTCTGGCTTAGAGGAGCGACTTTCACGTCGTGTTGTTATCTTCTTCAGCCATGTCAGTGTCCAGAAGTGTTCCCGAAGCTGCTGCAGTGCGGCTACCTTAATGGTGGAGGAACAACGGTCACATAGGTTAAAATCTCACCGTTGGTGGACCTCGGAGCTCTAGCTGAGAGAGAGAGAGAGAGAGAGAGAGAGAGGAGAGAGAGAGAGAGAGAGAGAGAGAGAGAGAGAGAGAGAGAGAGAGAGAGGTTGCTCTGAACTGTTCGCAAATATTGATGCTCTTACGATAGAAATAGGTCAGCTTTTGTGTGCTTATTTTTATCATGTTTTATTTGTTTGCCTTTGTTCTGTTTTATTGTTGTATTTCTCCGTCCTTTCTTTTGGACGACTAATAGAAACCACTTGTATCTATTTCGTAGGAGACGTTTTACATGTGCACTGAAGGTAGAGTTGAGAAATAAGCATTTCTCCTTGGCAGGAAAACTTCATGGTGATGACGACGATTATGACAGCAAACAGTTTATCAATAGCAGTCACCATCATGCATCGTGGTCGTCATCATCATCATCATTATCATCATCATCACCAACAGTCATGTGGACTTTGTTTTCACTCTTTTAATTTTATGCTCACTCAAGACATTCGAACCAATCTCTCCATCAGCCTGCTCATAAATACATGTGCACACCACCCCACCCTTCACCCACCCACCCCCCACACACGTGTGATATATATATATATATATATATATATATATATATATATATATATATATATATATATATATATACACACACACACACACACATATATATATATACACACATATATATATGTATATATATATATATATATATATATATATATATATATATATATATACACAATGTATATCGACATATAATAACAAGTACACACATACTCTCACACACACACACACACACACACACACACACACACACACACACACACACACACACACACACACACACACACACACACACACAGAACAAACTGAAAGTTTGTTGACAGTTTTTCGTGTAAACAAGTTGGCAGAGAGTTCCCAAGCTTTGGGGCAGTGAAACAGAAACTTCCTTCTCCCCCCACAGTTTGCTGGGTACATCTGGGGAATTTTGACAGCTTTTTTACGAGACATCGCAGTGTGCGAGAGGATCAGTATTTCCTGAACGAAGCGTAAAGATAGACTGGAAATGACTGATCAAAATAGCAACATCGAGAATGGCGATCTCAGTTACATTGGATTCGGTCTTTTATAGGAAGCCAGTGGAGCACTTAGCAGAAAGCCAATGGAGCCCAGTGAGGGCAGTGATCCAGAGAAAAAGATAGACGTGTGTTTGGGGCTAATCTGCTGCTGCAGGTTTAACAGCTTTGGACAATCAGAATCCAGAACTTTGTTTTCAAGTGATGTAACTCAGTGAGCAGTGAGTTGGCTTTGGGTTTTAGTGGGTTGTTTGGTTCATAGGGATGTGTGTGTGTCTGTCTGTCTGTCTGTCTGTTTGTGTGCGTGTGTGCGCATAAAAATGTGTGTGTATGTCTTCTTCTTCTTCTTCTCATTGGTTTAATGTCCGTTCACTACAAGGTGATTTAGACAATGGTACATTCACGTTAAGAATGCACTGAAAAGGGGATGAGGGGAAAAAGTGAAAGGATAAAGAAAATAATGGATGATGATAAGTTTATACAATTTCATTTATAGTAACTGACCTACTGGTGACTGGCAAATACTTGCTGCAACTGATATTAGGACATGCGACTCGGAATCATACAGAACACATTGGAAATTTCCGTATTTTTCCCTTAGATTTATCCCTTTGCTTTTATACGAGGCAATGAGCACAGGGCAATCAAACAGTATATGGTGGACTGATAAAATAGCAGAACAAGTACATAAAACATCTTTTGAATATTTAGTTTTCCAAGCATTTAGACGTAATTTATGAATTATAATTTCTATATTTCGTGGGCAACACAAACGATTTAAGGGAAATCTAAAAAACTTTGAATGTACAGAGTTTGCAAGAATTGAAATAATTTCAAATGAAGATAAACGCAGACCTATACTATTAATCATTATGTCACTTGTACATTCTGAAGCACCGCGTTTTGCCAGAGAATCTGCCAATTCATTCCAGTAAAGACCGCAATGTGATGGCACCCAGCAAAATGTTATCCCAATACCTTTAGAAGCAAGAGAATGCACAAGGAACTTGATTTCAAAAATAACATCATTTCTCAGTTTAGAGTCCCAATGTTTTAAAGCCAGTAAAACTGATTTTGAATCAACACAAAAAATTTACAATGTGTGTGTATGTGTGTGCATGCATGTGTGTATATGTGTGTGTGCTTGCATGTTCAAGTGCATAAATTATGTGTGGGTGCATTCATCTGTATGTACAACGCACGTCGACCATGTGTGGGTGCGTGTACGTGAACCTGGGTTTGTGTGTGCTCAAACATACATTGATGTGTATGCATCCATGTGTACGTATGTGCGTGCACATGCGTTATTTTATTTTGTGTTCCTGATTGTGAAGCTGTCCTTTGGGAGATGAATATGTATACTAAAACGAAAGAGGTTGTTTCTTTTGATATAACCAGTGTCAGGAAGGAACTAGGGAAAAACTGAATGAATCAGTCCAGTGTTGTTTTGTTTCGTTTCCTATTGGAGATCAGAGGACAAACTGGGAAAAATGCCAACAAAAATATGCACCCACACATACACACATGCCACCACTGCCACCACGAAACAAAAAACTAAAACAAAACAAGCAGATCTGAACACTCTCAGAGACAAGCCAATCAGATGCCGTCCAGTGACCATTCATTTATTCATTCATGGATTCCTACTGATAGCTCAGCCGACCACGATGGCCATTTCAGAGTTGGTTCCAAGCGTTACGAGCCTCCACCCCCTATCTGTTACTCTTGTATTGGCTGGCTGGTAGAGAGGGACAGGGAGGAAGGCTCGGGCAGAAGAACAAAACACTGGCACAAATGGCGTCTAGACTTTGCTGAGCCCCGGCCAGCTCCGAATGCGCCGCAAGACGTCTGTTAGCCCCATCCCCAGGGGAATAACGGAGATGGGGGGGGGAGTGTGGTGGGGTGGGAGAGGGGGGGGGGAGTACCCGGGTGGGTGGGTGGGAGAGACAAAAGTAAAAACTCCTGCTGAGAATGGCGATGTGGCATCGGAGCGCCATAGCTTCCTGACAAGGGGGACTCAGGGAGTCAATAGGTCAGGATACGAGATGAGGTGGAGACAGGGGGAGAGAGAGAGAGAGAGAGAGAGAGAGAGAGAGAGGAGAGAGAGAGAGAGAGAGAGAGAGAGAGAGAAGAGAGAGAGAGAGATGAATGAATGAATGAATGAATGAATAAATAATCTTTATTTTTCAAGGGTAACAGAGTAAGCATTTACGTACTTTTTTTTTCATCCGGCCCTTGCCCTGATTAGGGAATAGGAAAAAAAAGAAGAAAGGAAGGACCCTACCAAAACAGGAGAAAAGCCAAAAAGCAAAGATAAAACAGAAAGCAACAAGAAGGAAAAACAGCATCACCATCACCAAGAACAGAAGTTCAACCTATGATTGTAAAAAGGAGATAAGTATACATTAGTACACTTACAAGTATACACAGAGAGAGAGAGAGAGAGAGAGAGAGAGAGAGAGAGAGAGAGAGAGAGAGAGAGAGAGAGAGAGAGAGAGAGAGAATGTGCAATTCATTGTTGACTTATCTAAACATCATGTTGACTTATTGTTCCTTTGTTGTATAATGAATGTACTTTCTTTATTCCATATCCATAATTTGTGCTATTCACTGTGTAAGGGTTTTTGTGTTGTGAGTATGTTCACACTCCCACATCTGCAAGTTTGGGTTTTGTTGGATCTCATGGACGGACCCCTTGGGTTTTTTTTTCTTAAAATAAAATCTTGAATCTTGAAATCTTTCTCTGTCTGTCTGTCTGTCCTCTCCTCCCCCTCCCCCCTCTCTCTCTCTCTCTCTCTCTCTCTCTCTCTCTCTCTCTCTCTCTCTCTCTCCTCTCCTCTTCCTCTCTCTCTCCTCAAGTTGGCTTTCGCCTTCTAGTTTGCATTCATATTAAAGTTTGGCGCAAAGTCGGCCAAGTAAGAGTATTGTGTGCATGTGTGCGTGCGTGCTTGTGTGTTTATACACACGCGAGCCAGCAAACTACAAGCATGCACAGAGGGGGGGGTGTGTGAGAGTGTATGTGTGAGGGTGGGGCGTGCGTGCCTGCACACATGTATATATTTGTGCGTGTATTTGTGTTCGTGTTATGTGTGTGGTGTTGTCTTTTTTTAAAAATTGAAATAGTATACCGTAACTAATAACTTTTTACAGACGTATGTCAAAACGTTAAAACGTGAAACTTTAAACCATAAATAGAAAAATAATAGCTGTACAAGAAAGTAACTCTTCCCCCCCCCTACCCCCCTCCGCCGTCGCCACCACCACCACCACCACCACTGTTAAACAGTAGCAAAGAAGAAAAGGTGATTTTAAAAGGGCGAAGTATTCATTCCCTAAGCTAACTGGATTTCATGCCGGTACTGTGTTGGACACGGCCTCCCAGGGTTCTGTCAAATTTCACCTAATTTGTCTAGACACTGTAGTCAAATACAAAGAATATTCTTCCTTCAAATTAGATTTACAGCGCTCTTCATAGACGTCTGAGTGAAATGAGAGGCAGCCCAGGCCTCTCTGGAAAAGAGGAGGGAGGAGAAGAAATAGCTCTTTGATTCACTTCACTCTTCTCCTGGCGGCCGGCCGGGGTCAGTACAGTACTGGGGGCCCGGTGGGTAATGTACAGGTGCAAACAGTGAGAGGTAGGAGGTTCGATCCCCGTCAGAAGCAAGACTTTTCGTTCCATCCGCTGGACCATGAGGGATAGTCTGGGTGCTAGTCTTTTAATGGCATAACAGGGTATGTATAGAAAGGCCGAAAAGCGCTCTGCCGCACTCGCTGATGTGTCTTGATTTTCGTGCTGCAACAGTGGAGGAAGTAACACTGTGAAAGCAACAGATGTCTAACTCTGGCGGAAAAGTAAAAGACTTATATTTCTCACAGAATGAAACCAAACATTGTTTTTACTCTGTTATAATCTTGTTTTTACTCTATTATAATCTTTTACATAAAAAGTAGCTTCCACGTTTACTTTAAAAAAAAAATATTAATAATAATAATAATAATAATATAATAATAATAATAATAATAATAATAATGATATTATTATTATTATTATCATTATTATATTATTATTATTATTATTATTATTATTATTATTATTATTATTATTATTATTAACTAAACAGAGGCGAAGCTGACGTCCCATAAATGACAAGTAGCGCTATACTGAGATAATCCACGCCTATTCTTGCCTCCCGGACCCATTCCTGAGATCGTCTGGGTTGTTTATTAAGATACCAGATGGAGGTTCTGTATGCAACAGCATTTTAGCGTACATAAAAGAACCCACAGCAGCAAGAGTGTTGTCCCTGGCAACGTTTTTGAGGAAGAATACCTCGTCCTGGGGAAACAGACACACCAGCAATCAGAAAAACGTAATGAGAAAAAGACCGGTCTTCAATTGTAGCGAAAAACAGTCCTCTCAAGGAGAGCAGTGCGAATTTCATCTGCTATAACTTTAAGTAGAATACAATAGGCCAACAGTACTTACTCAAATCTTTTCTATGAAAAATGTTACTTTTTCTTTTAAAGAACAAACATATGTTCAGAAAACCTATCAGAAAGAGTGTATAGAGAAGTTATTAATGTATCAAAGTGATGGCATCATGTTAACCCTGATTGTAGATAAAGTTGTTCCGTGGGAAATTCACATGATCATGGAATGTCCGGGCAGGCTTATCGGGTTGCTGTCAGATTCTATTAAGAAACGAAGAAATGGACGTGGAGCTTTAAAAAGCGCCTGAGGGTTTTTAGCGTTATCCATGATGTGGCAGCAATTCTTTGAGAGAAGTAGGCAAGAGAGAGAAGGTTGGAAAATGGGGAGAACCCTCCTCCCTCCCTCCATAACAAGAGAGAGAGAGAGGAGAGAGAGAGAGAGAGAGAGAGAGAGAGAGAGAGAGAGAGAGAGAGGAGAGAAGAGAGAGAGAGAGAGAGAGAGAGAGAGTCCAGGAAAGCAGATTAGGAGGCAGTTGCGGTCAATCACACATAGAACGTTACACAGTGGAGCAGGAGCAAGACGTCCAGTGAAATGGTCACTGCAGCACAGCTAGTGCTTAATCAAAGGCTTGGTTTGCTTTGTGTTTCCACAGCTGGCTACCAATGCATTATTGACAATAATTATTTTATGATGTATTGACAGTTAATCGATTGTATTAACGGTTTTTTCGACTCTGGAATATACTGCGATTTGTAGAAGTTCGGAACTTCTTCTCTGAGAATACTGTAGCTTAACTGGTACTTCAGAATAATCCTGTTTTCCTCTAAAGTGTTGACAATGAAGTAGCATTGATTCAGCAGTTTTCAAGACCAGACACACAAGATGTCAGTGACCGGTTAGTGCTTTTTAAAACCTTGGGAAGAATCAAATCAAAAATGGTATTTTAACTAATTATATTTAGTACGTTTTTAAATAGATCCGTGGTCATTTTCATTCACTTATCTATGTAATTGTATTTTCAAAAACAAAATTAAGAGTGCTTTCTGTATCAGGCAAATTTTAGCGAGAAATTGAAATAAAACGGGTACATTGTGATAATGAAGGTTTTAGTTGAGAAATGCCTCATGGGGGGAAAATCATACTTGGAAGAATGGCTTTGAGAAAAGAGATAGATTATACAGTAAAAACGTTTATGAATACGAAATGAATTCACAAAACAAAGGTAATTTTTCAATTCACTGTTAACATATTGGCATTTGTTTTAGGGAATTGAACTTCACAATTAATCCAGTTCATTTTTTTTATTCCATTCTTCTCCCCCTTCCCTTTAATCTACAGTCTGCTATCACTTCACAGTGACCCGACGTTGAACAAAACCCATTCCCATGAAGATAAAAGCAAAGAAACTCAGAAGTTGTGAAAATCAGAAACTCCCATCACAAGTACAGTAGCGAAGTCTGGAGGAAATCAAAGCACATTCATAAGGCATGGATCACTCCACGTCTGTTTCTCCTGTCGGAGAATAGGCCAACTCCAAGTCAGCCACCGAGAAAAAAATAGATGGGGAAAGAGACATTTCGACAGAGAAGAAAAACAAAAGTGGCACACTCCCTGTCTAGACGTTGTTGATTCCAGACGACCCCTGAATGCGCCACAAGACGTCTGTTAACACCAGTCTTCAAGACAAATGACCTGAAGGAAGGAGGGGGGGGGGGTAAAGGGAGGGGGGGGTGGAGTGGAGGCATAGAAATGAAAGTCTGATGAAAATGGAGATGTGGCCGTTTTTGTTTCATGGATTTTTGACAACTTGGACTGAGCCTGTCAATGAGTCAGGATATGAGTTGAGACATGGGGAGAGAGGGAGGGGGGGGGGGCGAGGGGAGTAGAGGAGGGAGAGGAGAGACGAGAGACTGAGAGGGAGAAGAGACAGAAGACAGACAGACAGACAGAAGACAGACAGACAGAGAGAGACAGTCAAACAGACAGGCAGAGAAGGAGGAAGGAAGGGCAATCTTAGAGAATGGAAAGGAGGGGGGTGGGGAGGTTGGTGGTGTCTGTTTTTAAACTTTTTAGTTGTCGACGTTTCGTGTAAGAAAATTTGGGTTTAACTACAGAAACATTTTCCACAGTAGTGATTTGAGGCCTGACAATGCAACTGAGCTTACAAACTGAAAAAGAGTATTTCAGAACAGTTTTTTTTGTTGGTGAAATAAGTTTTGATTAAAGAAAAAAGGGGGCATAGGGGGGACTCTAATGGTGAGACTGAAATGATAGAAATGAGTCCATGTACAGCATAAAAAACTGGAAATAGGTATGAAAATCTGACTAAGAAGAAAAAAAAAAAAAAAATGGCTGGTTCTTTACAAGAGAAAGTGCAGAGCAACCAGAAAGGAAAAAAATGGTTGTGACGGGGAGGGGGGGGGGGGGAGGTGCTGAACCAAGCTGTTTCTTGTGCTGATCTCAGGCTCTGCATGAACTGAATATTTTTTCCCTGTCTGTGTTACTTTTTGCCGTTTTTTCCATTTTGTAAAGCAAAACAAAAATACAGTTTGTGGATCAGTTATAGGACAAACATAGAATAACAAGAGCAACAACAGCTGCTCCTACTATCATCAGTATTTGTGCTGGTACTACTACTACTGCTACTGCTACTACTACTACTACTACTACTACTGCTGCTGCTGCTGCTGCTGCTGCTGCTGCTGCTGCTACTACTACTACTGCTACTACTACTACTGCTACTACTACTACTACACTACTACTAGCTACTGCTGCTGCTGCTGCTGCTGCTGCTGCTGCTGCTGCTACTACTACTGCTGCTGCTGCTGCTGCTGCTGCTGCTGCTGCTGCCACTACTACTACTACTGCTACTGCTACTACTACTACTACTGCTGCTGCTGCTGCTGCTGCTGCTGCCACTACTACTACTACTGCTACTACTACTATACTGCTGCTGCTGCTGCTGCTGCTGCTGCTGCTGCTGCTGCTGCTGGCTGCGCCACTACTACTACTACTGCTACTACTACTTCTACTACTACTCTGACTACAACGAAGACAGCAGCCTCTGATCAGGAAGAACTGTCTATACTCTAGTGAAAGTTTCGTCGCTCGTTGATTTGGGTGCAAACAAGTAGGGATAGTAGCTATCCATTGGTCAAGCACAAACCACATCAGATCACGTCAGATCACGTGCTTGTATGTTGAACCACATCAGATCACGTGCTGGTATGTTGAACCACATCAGATCACGTGCTGGTATGTTGAACCACATCAGATCACGTGCTGGTATGTTGAACCACATCAGATCACGTGCTGGTATGTTGAACCACATCAGATCACGTGCTTGTATTTTGAACCACATCAGATCACGTACTTTTAGAACTACAACAGATCACGTGCTTGTATGTTGAACCACATCAGATCACCTGCTTGTATGTTGAACCACATCAGATCACGTGCTTGTATGTTGAACCACATCATATCACGTGCTTGTATGTTGAACCACATCAGATCACACTGGCTTGTCTGTTGAACCACATCAGATCACGTGCTTGTATGTTGATCCACATCAGATCACACTGGCTTGTATGTTGAACCACATCAGATCACACTGGCTTGTATGTTGAACCACATCAGATCACACTGGCTTGTATTCAAACCACATTAGATCCCACTGGCTTCTATGCAGAACCACATCAGATCGCACTGGCTTGTATGTTGGATAAAGAGTGGGGGTCAGAGTACAGGAGGAAGGGATGTTTCGATGATAAACAAGGAACACACACACGCGTCCTACAGTTCTTGTCTAGACTTTGTTGATTCCTCGCCGACACTGAATGCACTTCAAGACTTGTGTTAACAAAGTCCTCCAGAAGAGTGACGAAGCGGCTGGAGAGAGAGACAGAGACACAGAGAGAGACAGAGACAGAGAGAGAGAGAGAGAGGGGGGGTCAGGGAGGTGAAGTCATGATAAAAAATGGAGACGTGATATTTTAGTTCCAGAGACTCTTTGACAAGTAAGACTTGGTTGTCAGAGGGACAAGATATCAGATGAGACTTGTAAAGTAGGAGAAAGAAACGAGAAGGATGAAAAAGTATGGAGAAGAAGAGAGAAGAGAGAGGAGAAGAGAGAGATGAGAGAGAGAGAGAGAGAGAGAGAGAGAGAAAAGGGGGGAGGGGCTATGAGAACAGATGTCAAATTCACAGACAGGCAGAGAGATGCATCCACACTGCCCCTTTTTTCTTCTTTCACCCCCCCCCCCCCCCCCCCCCCCCCCCCCCCCCCCCCCCCCCCCCCCCCCCCCCCTTTGTCCTTTTCTCTGATGATGGCGGCTTCCTGTGTCCAGTCCACAGTTACTTCCCTTCAATCAGCTCTGTCGCTGAAGATCACCTTCAGCGGGGTCAGAGTGACCTCGTGACCGTGAATCACTTCCCCCTCCTCCTCCTTCCCACAACAGCAAGGGAACTAATCCTCGTCAGAGATCAGACTGGCAGAACAATCAGCGTGTAGTAGCGAGGGTTCTGTGTGACAGAACAAAATGATCACGAAAGGAAGGACAGATCAGAGATCAAGCCTGGCAGTGACTTCATTACAGAGTACACAGTGACATCATCACCAAAGACACAGTGACGTCATTTACCAAACACACAATCTGTTGAATGAGATAGTCATCAACGGTTTAAATTCAATCTGATAAACATGCTAAACATTAAAAGTAATCAATCTGATGTAACTAACTAATCATAAGGGATATAAAAAAAATCTGACAATGGAGTGAATACCAGCGAAGGTCCAGGTTTTTTTTTTCAGAACAAACTAGTCACCAAAGGAACAGTGGCATAGAACGAAAAACATAATCCTTTCAGCTCTGACCTGGAAATAACACCATTATCCAGGTAAAACCTAATCAGTTGATAATTATCTCTGTCTGGGGTCCAGTATCACAATGAATGATCATCAAATGTCTAGAAAGATGATGATGATTTAATCACCATTGATCCAATATGAAAGAATGAATGGAATGACGATTTCAACCCCGCGTGAACAAGTCATCAACGGTCCATTTGGACAACAGAAACCAGTCACCCCACATCCCTGGTTTCCATTTGATCTCTGACATGACCATCATGATCAGAACTTCTTCATGCATGAGGCCATGCTGTCTGTAAACTTTTCCTTTGCCCAGAATACACATGAATTCTTCACTGTTACCTTGTGTCACATTATTTTGTCTTTGTGGCCACTTACTGTGTCTCTATGTGACTGCTTACTGTGTCTCTATATGTCTGCTTCACTTACATCACTAAAGGCAATCAAAAGTATTCCACCATGCTAAATGTTTAGACAGTCCTTTTTTCTGTCACTGCGGGGAGCAAAATGCATGGTTCGTTTTCTGGAACAAGTTCGATTTTAACATCCTGTTTTTCTGCGGCTGTTTGGACACTGAAGGCTTGGCTGAGAGCTCGTGTAGGGGACATTATATTAAAGCACTGTTTTCTCGTGGTTTACTGTTGCAGGGGGCATTACACTAAAACACTGTTTTCTTGGTTACTGTTTTATGTTCCCATGCTGTATTCTGCATCCTTGGCTGATTTCTGTTGCTATCTTGATCCTCCTCTTTTCATATAGCGTTGTTGGAGCAGACAGGATGATTAGTGTATATATATGTGTGTATACACTCCTTCCTTATCTAAATCTCTAAAAGTTCACGCCGCCCAGTCACTAGTGAAAAATTTCCGCCATTTTGTTAGTGGAAGGTTGGAGGGTGACAATAGAAAGTACTTACACTGGGGCCGTTTCCCTAATGCTGTTTGCTGTTCTGTCTGACAGCCTTCGCGGTTACCTCCCCTCTCTTAAAGAACCAGCCACCCATCTTTCCTCTGTGCCCTCCCTCCGTCCATCACTCACAGTCCATTCCACTTTGTGGAGCTTCTGTTGGGGCCGTCTGTCTGGTGATGTCATTCCAGCAGGAATGGGTCTGTCTGGTGACGTGATTCCAGCAGGAATGGGTCTGTCTGGTGACGTGATTCCAGCAGGAATGGGTCTGTCTGGTGATGTCATTCCAGCAGGAATGGGTCTGTCTGGTGATGACATTCCAGCAGGAATGGGTCTGTCTGGTGATGTCATTCCAGCAGGAATGGGTCTGTCTGGTGACGTGATTCTGAAAGGAATGGGTCTGTCTGGTGACGTGATTCCAGCAGGAATGGGTCTGTCAGGTGACGTGATTCTAACAGGTATGTTCTGTCCTGTCTGGAGCTGAGGTGTGGACAGTTTGCAGGTAGTGGTCAGTCAGCACACAGGCTGCTCCTGGTGACGCCTGTCCCTGTGACAGTTTTCCATTCAGCCTGAGAGTCTTCACTCTTTTTCAGACCCCTTCCTGAACACCCCTCCCTCTACTCTCCTCCTACCCCCTCACTATCCCCCCATCGCCCCCTGCCCCATTCGCCCCCAAACTCTCCTACTCTCTCCTCAACTACATTCCTCACAGGCCATTTCACTTTGTTGTAGAGTTGTTGTTTTGTCTGTGTAGTGATGGGATGGGGCAAACGAACCCCCCCCCCCCCTCCCTCTCTCTCTCTGTCTCTGTCTTTGTCTCTCTGTCTCTGTCTGTCTCTCTGTCCCTCTCTCTGTCCCTCTCTCTGTCTCTGTCTGCTGTCTGTCTGTCTGTCTGTCTGTCTGTCTGTCTGTCTGTCTGTCTGTCTCTCTCTCTCTCTCTCTCTCTCTCTCTCTCTCTCTCTCTCTCTCTCTCTCTGTGGTGGTCTGGACACTATTTGCATCTGTCACCAAACAGACCTTGTACTAAAAGGGGCAGACAGTGGAAGAAGGAAAGAAGAGAGGAGGGAGGGGGGCGAGGTAAAGTTCGGGGGGGGAGGGGGGAGAGAAGAGATTTTCGGATGATGGGGCGCCCTCCAATGTTTGATAGGGCGTATAGCGAGGTCACAGTCGTCTGCTCCCAGCTTGTTTGTGTCTGATGATTTTTCATAATGGAAATATATCGATACCAGACAGGTGGGGGGGGGGGGGGGAGATAGAAAGGGAAGCAAGAACGAAGTTTGGAATGGTACTGATGTTTATGTCTGGTGATTGTGTTGATCTTTGATTGAATCTGTCCCATATTGGTTTCCCTGTTTGTTGTGGGTTTTCTGTCTGTCTCATCTCCCCTTGACAGTTCCACTCAGCTTGGTTAGGCCGCACTCCTGGAGATGAAAACTCCGCCTGTCACACCTTAAAGAGCTAGCTTGTCATGTTGATATACAAATGTGTCATTTTCTTTTCTTTTGTTCTCCAAAAATTAAATGTAGATTGTTTTTGTTTGTTCAGAGTCTCCATTCCTTGTTAAGAAACTGTTCCATAAACCGTTGATTAACAACAACAAAAATCAAAGTTTACGTGTGAAATGAAAGCCACCTTATAAGGAACTTTTTAAAGCAAGTTTTTGATTTGTTTCAGTGTAATTTTGATATACTTGTCTACTTTTTCGTGGGCAGCACAAGATTTACAGTGTGAAACTGTAGACTTTTGTCGATTATAGAGAAGTAATTGTTACCTGAGTTTTGTTACTGATTGTAAATGACTCTCTCTTGGAGGAAAGGGGACACTTGGAATTGTCAGTTAATCATTGTGTGTGAATGCCTGTGTGTGCATATGGGTGTGCGCGTGCGCACGCGTATATGTGTGTGTGTGTGAAAAGAGAGAGCTGTGTGTGTGTGTATGTGTGTGTGTGTGTGTGTGTGCGTGCGCGTGCATGCGTGCGTGCATGTGTATGTGGGCGTGTGTGTGTGTGTGTGTGTGTGTGTGTGTACATTTACTGATGCCTGCCCTACTGTGTGTTGCTGTGCCAGCAGTCGCTCAGTCTCTCAGTCAGTCTTGGTTTTCACGTCAATATTTGTATGTGTGAGGTGCGTGTCAGTGCACGTGAATGTGTGTTTGTCAATCTGTCTCCTCTGTGTGTGTGTGTGTGTGTGTGTGTGTGTGTGTGTGTGTGTGTGTGTGTGTGTGTGTGTGTGTGTAGTGTGTGTGTGTGTGTGTGTGTTGTGTGTGTGTGTGTGTGTGTGTGTGTGTGTGTATGTATGTATGTATGTATGAATGGGGTACAAAGGGTGGGGAAAGTGAGAGATGTGTAAGAGTGGATATTATGGTGTCTTTGTGTGTGTTTTTGAGAGAGGAATATATATATATATATTTATTTATATAAATATAATCATATATATATATATATATATATATATATATATATATATATATATATAATCGTGTGTGTGTGTGTGTGTGTGGACAGGTTAAGTAATTTGTTTGATATTTTCACAAATTAATGAGAAAAATTCTTTCCCCCCCCCTCTCTCTCTCTCTCTCTCTCTCTCTCTCTCTCTCTCTCTCTCTCTCTCTCTCTCTCTCTCTCTCTCTCTCTCTCTCTCTCTGTCTGGACACTATTTGCATCTGTCACCAAACAGACCTCGTACTAAAAGGGGCAGACAGTGGAAGAAGAGAAGAAGAGGGAGGGAGGGGGAGGAAAAGTTTGGGGGGGGAGGGGAGAGATTTTTGGATGATGGGGCGCCCTCCAATGTTTGATAGGGCGTATAGCGAGGTCACAGTCGTCTGCTCCCAGCTTGTTTGTGTCTGATGATTTTTCATAATGGAAATATATCGATACCAGACAGGGGGGGGGGGGGTGAGGGGAGGGGGAAGGAAGGGAAGTAAAAAGTTTAGATCGGTTCTGATGTTTGTGTTGGTGATTGTGTTGATCTTTGATTGAATCACTTTCAAGGCACCAAATTCCCATCACCCTGCCAAAGTGCACTACCTTCATGTGTGTGTGTGTGTGTGTGTGTGTGTTGTGTGTGTGTGTGTGTGTGTGTGTGTGTGTGTGTGTGTGTGTGTGTGTGTGTGTGTGTGTGTGTGTGCGTGCGTGCGTGCGTGTGTTTGTTTGAATTAAAATTTGTAACTTTTTGTGATTGATTGCATGCATGTGAAGAAGTTGAATGCAAGCCCAGTTGGTTTGTTTCCGCAAGAGAATATCTCACTCAATTCCATGATAAATATTATCTTTATGCTATTGGTTTCCCATTTGTGTTTGGATTCTTTCCTGTCTGATCTCTCATCAGCAGCACAGCACCACTCAGCCTGGGGCAGCTACATACAGACATACACACAAGCTTGGCTGCTGTCCCTAGAGCTAGCAGTGCTGAGGCCTCCATAAGGCCACCGGCAAGGAAAAGCCCTGCACTGCTACTCTGTGTGTGTGCTTATTTTTTTTTTTTTTTTTTTTTTAATTCTTTTATAG
>CM060320.1:3955559-3958059 GCA_030674155.1 Stramonita haemastoma
GGTGAGGCATCAGAGACCTCAGCTTCTCTAGGGGCCAGCATATTGATGGTGGCGCCCATCTCCTCTCCCTCCCTGCTTTACCTTTCCTGACCCTGAAGAGGCAGGTACCCATTTACAGCTTGGGGGACTGTACTGAGGCCAAGGCGCGCAAACGGCCACCCATCCAACTGGTAATCACGCTCGATGCTGCCTAACCTTAGCTAGGGAAAGCGAGTGCTCTGACCACTGTACTATCCCGCCCCCACTGAAGAGATGAAGCTAAAAATCAGTAATTATCAGGAGTCATAATTGTAACTTTGTTGTTACCGGTGTTTGCTTTGGCTGTTTGCTGGATTGGAGCAGGGAAGGCAAGAGTGTGTCCAGTGCAGCACATTGCCATAAGTTGTCAGTCTTGTCGACATGGAAACCGGTTTTGTTGTTTGTTTGGTTTTGTTGATGGGTTTTTGTTGTTGTTTTGTTGTTTTTGTTTGTTGTTTATTTTTTTTTTATTCTTTTGTTGTTTTCTTTTTTATGAGGGGGGTTGATTCTGGAGACATAAGTTCTGCTTCGTTGATGTCTTCTTCTTCTTCTTCTTCTTCTTCTTCTTCTTTCTTCTTCTTCTTCTTCTTCTTCTTCTTCTTCTTCTTCTTCTTCTTCTTCTTCTTTACCTTTACTTTTCTTCCTCCTCTTCCTCCTCCTCCTCCTCCTCCTCCTCGATGTTGTTGTCTTTTTTTCCAATTTGTTATGATGAAATGTCTGGAAATTCTTTTATAGTATTGTTTATTATTGTAACAAAGTATTGTGCATTGTCGTCTTGTTGTACTTAAGGAGGAGTAAGCAATGATGAAAACTTGAAACTTTAGTAGCATGCGAGATGAAGAGCCTAGGAGTGCAGTCCCTTGGCTTTGCTGCTTCGTGCTACTCTGAGTGTGGTGTGTGTGTGTGTGTGTGTGTGTGTGTGTGTGTGTGTGTTGTGTGTGTGTGTGTGTGTGTGTGTGTGTGTAGTTTTTGTTTCGAAATTTCCAGAATAGCGAACCTGAGACATTGAAGATGGTCATCTGACTTATACCTCTGTAACTGATAGGTATT
Source organism: Stramonita haemastoma (assembly GCA_030674155.1). Taxonomy (NCBI): domain Eukaryota; kingdom Metazoa; phylum Mollusca; class Gastropoda; order Neogastropoda; family Muricidae; genus Stramonita; species Stramonita haemastoma. The sequence goes on from CM060320.1 coordinate 3,956,628, forward strand.
ATTTTCTTGACTGATGTCAAGTACTCTTTTAACGTAGACATTTTGAATAAAGTTTCTTGAGCTGAACAGATCACAAAGTTTAATTGTGATGGTGGACAAGATGAAATTGTGACTTCAGAAAAGACGATACCCAATTGGTCTTTTGATGGCGAAAATGGTTCTTTTCATGAAGAAAATTAGAATTCAGACTTGTAGACAAAATAATTACCAGTAATTGAGTTGAATGGGGAGAAAGTGAAAAGCGGAGAGGGGAGAGACTGGAGTGGCTAGAACGACAGAGATGGCGGTGGTGGGAAAGGAGAGAGGGAATGTGGGAAGGTTGGGGCCGGGAAGGTAAGGGGGTGGGGGTGGTGGAGGGTTAGGTTGGAAGGGCCAGAGGGTCAGACATAGTCATTGTCAGGGATTATATCTGACTGCTATGTGACACTGTCTCCCCCCCCCCCCTCCCTGTCTTGTGTATGTGCCTGTCTGCCTGCCTGCCTGTTGACTTCATGAATCAGAGAGATAGATAAAGGTTGTATTATTTCTTTTATTACTTGTTCTTTTATTTCGAGGATAATGGAATAAGTACTCACGTGCTTCTTTACATCCAATCCCCGTGTGTATGTAGTTTCGTACATTTTGTCATCTGTTCCCATTGACACCCAATGGCCTACTCTTCCAAAAAGCGGAATCGGGTTTTAACATGTGCACAAGATGTTCTGCGTGCGTTTGCGCACAGGTTTATAGTCTCGTCCGCAGAACATTTGAAGGGAGTGGAGTTGGCACTGATTCTAAGTCCGAAAAGGGGGGGGGACGGGGGGGGGGGGGGAGGGGGAATCCCCTTGAACGGGGTTCGATCCCAGGCCGTGAAATCGCAAGAAGAATGCACAGTGTTCTAACCACCAGGCCAAGAGACAGGGAGAGAGAGAGAGAGCACCCTACAGAAGGGTTGTCAGACAAGGAGGCAGTGAACTATCCCCAGTGAAAGGGCCTGAGGACACTGATGATAGGAGATGAGTCTCCTCTTGCCCGCTGTGAAGGGCAGGATAGCTGCCCCCTTGGTTTGAGCGTCAGAATCAGTCTGACTGCGGGGATTTCTGGTTCTAACCGGGGCTTTGTTGTCCGACTGAGAAGATGTTTTCCTGGAATTCTTACTGACACCCCCCCCCCCCCCCCCCTGAACACACCCCAATCCCATTCCCCTGCTAGTCCTTCGAGTGAGATCACAACTCCCCCATGGGGATGCCAGGGGCCTGCCAGTGCAAAAACATCCTCACCGTATGAAAACTGCTAGGATTGTGCAGGCCTTTTCTATCCCTCTCTTTGTTTCTGTCTTGTTCCTTTTCTCCCTGTCATTCCTTCTTGTCTGTTCCTGCCTTTATGCTCCGTTCTTCTGCCTTCTTTTCAGAATAACTCAAAATATAGCAATTCTCTCCCACGCCGAAGTCGG
>CM060320.1:3960559-3972381 GCA_030674155.1 Stramonita haemastoma
TCTCTCTCTCTCCTCTCTCTCTCTCTCTCTCTCTCTCTCTCTCTCTCTCTCTCTCTCCCCTCTCTCTCTCTCTCTACGTTTCTGGATAGCCTGGTGGTCAGAGTGATGCGCTCGTGATCTGTTGACCCGGTTCGAATCTCATTCAAGAGGATTTTTCCTCTAGAGTTAACATCAGTGGTAACTCCACTCCCCCAAATGTCCGGATGAGACTATAAACCGAGGTCCCGTGTGTGAACGCACGCAGAACACCTTGCGCGTACGTTAAAACCTGTTTCACTTTTCAGAAGAGTAGGCCATAATGTGCCAGTGGGAAAAGATGACAAAATTTACAAAACTGCATCCACACGGGACTGCATGTAAAAAAGTCACACAAGTGCTTATTCCTTTACCCTCGATATAAAATCTCTCTCTCTCTCTCTCTCTCTCTTCTCTCTCTCTCTCTCTCTCTCTCTCTCTCTCTCTCTCTCTCTCTCTCTCTCTCTCTCTCTCTCTCTCTCTCTCTCTCTCTCTCTCTCTCTCTCCTCATCCTCCCTACTCTCATACTCTCACACACACACGCACGCACGCACACACACACATTCACCACTTACACACACACACACACACACACACACACACACACACACACACACACACACACTCACACACACACACATCTTTGTGGGGGGGTTTTTGCCTTGATATTTGACATGTGATACATTTTCTTTTCTATTTCTAAATTCCTCAGTCAATATTTTGGATTTGTACACGCGTGGGTGCAGAATACAACGGAGGAAAGTTGCATGTCTCTCTTGTTTTCTTTCAGTTGCTGTCTTCCTTTCTTTTTTGGGGGGAGGGGTTTGTTTTTTCGGTTTTCACTGTATAATGTCTGACACAAATATATATATAGACATTCCCCCTCTTTTCTATTTTCCCTCTTTTGATTTCAGAGCCAGTGTTGTGTGGACTGGTGTAAAAACCAGCAGGAAGGTTTGCTGTACAAATAGTTATTCTCTCTGTTTGTTTATTGTTATTAAAGAGAAAAAAAAACTTGCCTTGGCCCCGTTTTGCCTTTTCGCTGTATATCTCTCATTGTCTCGATCTTCCTGCTTGTCTGCTGTCTCTGTGTCTGTATGTCTGTCTGTGTGTCGTGTTGTGTTCTGTCTGTCTTCTGTCTGTCTTCTCTCTCTCTCTCTCTCTCTCTCTCTCTCTCTCTCTCTCTCTCTCTCCTCTCTCTCCTCTGTCTGTTGTTGGGTGGGGGGGGGGGGGGGGGGGGAGAGGAGGTTGTTGTTAAAAGGCTGGATGTAAGAAACCAATCTTTGCTTACTCTGTTACTCTTTGTAATTAGACTGTTTTTGTTTATTCGTCCGTGTGTTCGTTCTATCGGCGTTGTGCCTTCGTGTGTGTGTGTGTGTGTGTGTGTGTGTGTGTGTGTGTGTGTGTGTGTGTGTGTGTGTGTGTGTGTGTGTGTTGTTTTGTCATTTTTGTATTCGTTTCTCACTTCTTTACTGCGTTTTGAAAGATTCAGACAGAACCAGAGAGAGAGTTTTTGGTGCAATTAATTAATCATTAATTCCAAGAGCCAGACGTAAACATTAACTTTGAAATTAGAAGGACAAACACAGATCTTCCTCTTTGTCAAACGCTCAGACAGCAACTATTGTTGTCTGTCATATGAGTGAAAACGTGTTGCGCTGCCGTTAAGCGCCTGACAAGTCAGGTCCTGCGCTTCCGACATCAGCATGGGAGAGAATGGTTATCTTCTTAGTCTTTCTGGAAAAAAAAAGGCAGGAGAATGGACCAAGAGGGCATAACATAGACAAGAAGCGGGTGACTGGAAGAAAAGGAACAAGGCAGAAACAAAGAGAGGGATAGAAAGGGTGGAATACATATCACAGAATTTTTAGAGGGTCGGGGTGATATTTATACTAACAGACCCCCAGGAGTTCCACGGGGGAAAGCACATATGAACAGGAAGACAAGACAGAGAAACAGACTGGTATGCACAATTGGGCGTTTTGGGTTGTTTCTCCCCATACCTCAACTACAGCTCCGAGGTTCAAGAATAGTGAGATTTTTGCGTCTTTGACTGTTTGAGCCCTCCTTAAAGATAGCCGCATTCCGACGTTGGGGAACGATGTTGGGACATGAATAGAACTGTAACACACAGACAGACTGACTTATTCAAACGCACAGACTAACACAGACAGACTAGAGAGAGAACAACACAGACTGACACAGACAGATATGGGCATGAATAGAAAGTAACACACAGTTAAATAGACTAGGTGATGAGTTCAGAATTGACCATGAAGAAAAACAGCACAGAAACAGACTGGTACAGACACAACTGGTCAGGAATGAGCTGAATACACAGACAGACAGACAGACAGACAGACAGATTGACAGATAAGACAGACATTGGACACGAATAGCGCTGAAAACACATACAGACAGAATAGGGGAGGAATAGAACCGAACACAAACGACAGACAGACAGACAGAGTACGACAGGAATAGAACTGAACACACACACACACACCACACACACACACACACACACACACACACACACACACACACACACACACACACACACACACACACACACACACACACACACACAGACTGATACAGACAGAATTAGATATGAATGAGAGAAAAAAGAAACGCACACACAAAGACACACTATCGAACAATATAGCAGGACAAGCAGCTCGATACAGACTGAACTGGACATGAATGAAGACAAGTCACAGAACAGACAGACAGACAGACAGAAGATCAAGACAGACAAGTCAATACAGACAGACAGAACTATAGGCGTGAAGAAAGAAGGAAAGAAAGAGCACAAAGTAGGCCTACTGAAGTTTAAATACCCAAATCTGTCAGTGTGTGTGTGTGTGTGTGTGTGTTGTGTGTGTGTGTGTGTGTGTGTGTGTGGTGGTGTGTTTATTGTGTGGGCGTGGAGTGAGTGAGTGAATGAGAGACCCTGTTTTTTTGGAAAATAGATACAGACGGACAGACAGACAGAGAGCTCCTGTTTTCTTGGGGGAAATAGTGTAAATACAAGAGTTATGTCTTCATCACCACTGGTGTAAGAGCAAACTCGCCAACACACAAACAAATAGGCGAAGGAGGGGGGGGGGTAGGAGGGGTGTGAGGGAGAGACAGACATAGGGACAGAAGGGGATGGGGAAGAAGGAAATCAACAAAAAACACAACCATAGAGGGGCTTACTTGAGTAACCTATGTCTGAAGGTTAACCCCCCCCTCCCCCCTACCCACCCCCCTCCCTACCTTTCAAGACAGGCCACCACCACCACCGCCACCACCACGACGAAGAAAAAGAAGAAGAAAGGGAGAGAACGAAAGAAAGAAAAGTGGGAGAGTCTGCTAGCTAACAAAGTCAGTGTAGTCACTAATTCGCAGACGACGTGCGCCCGTCTTCTTCTTCCGCGCCCCTCGTCTCTCCAGCCATTATATAGGTACCTCGCCCATCCAACACCCCTCCCCCCCCTCATCTTCCATCCACCCACCCTGTGTCCCCCCCCCCCCCCCCCAGTCTGAGGAGAGGACTTGAGAAGCTTTACGGAGAGGCGACCTTGTCACGGAGAGTTGGTTGGGTGTTGAAACTGTGACCACCAATGCCCTCCCTCCCCCCCCCCCCCCCCCCCCCCTACCCGCCCGCATCTTCACTCTCTAACCATCAACCCTCCTCCTCCCTCCCTCCCTCCCCCCCTCCCCCAAATCAATATGTCTAGACTGGCCGGTAAAACACACACTTCACCTCGCTTCCTTTCTCCCTCCCCCCTCCCCCTCTCCTCCTCCCCCACCTTCCACGATACTTTTCTTGTGGTTGTCTATATTTCTCTCTCTCTCTTCTCTCTCTCTCTCTCTCTCTCTCTCTCTCTCTCTCTCTCTCTCTCTCTCTCTCTCTCTACTATTCTCGACCAACTACCACTATCTTTATTATCATTATCATCATCATCCCCACCACCACCACCACCACCATCATCATTATCATCACCGTTGTACTTCCAGACGTTTTTCATCCTTCTCTTTCTTCTCCATCACTTCTACCCGGCTTTTTTTTTTTGTCTTTTTTTTTGTCTTTTTTTTTTTTTTTGGGGGGGGGGATTTTTTTTGTCTGGTGATGGTGTTTGTGGGGGGGGGGGGGGAGGGGGGTTGTCGGAGACTTGTGTCCACTGTCCTGCTCGAGGGGGGGGGGAGTGAGGGGGGAAGGGGCAATGTTCTTGGAGAGAGAGAGAGGAGAGAGAGAGAGGAGAGAGAGAGAGAGAGAGAGAGAGAGAGATGAGAGAGAGAGAGAGAGAGAGCGTCGTCTTCTGGAATCTGAATCAGTCGGTGTCTGGACGTCGTGTGGAGAGGTTGGTCTGTTGCTGGTTGGCTCCTGTCGCCACTGTCCACCGCCACTCTCTCTGCTCTGACAGAGAGAGAGATAGACATATACAGAGATAGAGAGGCAGATAGAGATAGAGAGACAGATAGATAGAGATAGAGAGACAGATAGATATAGAGATAGAGAGATGGACAAACCGATAGAGAAATAGACAGAAAGAGACATAGACGGATATAGAGATAGACAGATAGACAGAGAGATAGGTCTGTATTGTCTCTTCTCTCAACTTTTCCGCCACACTAACTCCTGCTGCTGACGCTGATGATGAGGATGATGGTGAAGATTCTTCTGGATTGGTGACGACGACGATGCTGAGGACAATGACGACGATGCTGAAGATGTGCAGTTTGATGGAACAGACGGCAGAGGTCTTGGGGTGGGCTGGTGTGGGGGTGGGGAACGAGAGGTGTTGTTGTGTGGCGCCGCTGTTGAAGTGAGGGGGGACAAAAGTTTTGGAAACAGAGTTCTGCAGTTTGGGACAGCGACAGTTTTCTGTGCTTCTCTGCCTGGCGGCCACACCTGTTGAAAGTGTGCTTACCTGACAGGTGTGTGGTGTGTTTGGTGTGTTGTGTGTGTTTGTGTGTGTGGTGTGTGTGTTGGTGTGTGTGTGTGTGTGTGTGTGTGTGTGTGTGTGTGTGTGTGTGTGTGTGTGGTGTTTGTGAGTGTTTGTGAGTGTGTGTGTATGTTTTGTGTGATGATTGCTTTATTTTGGGTTTGTTTTGTTGTTGTTTTTAGCTGTTGTAGTGTTGTGTTGTGTTGTGTGGTGCGGTGTAGGGTAGTGGTGTGATGTAAGGCAGTGTAGTGTGGTGTTGAGTGGTGTGTTGCATTGGTATTGATTGGGAAACTTACAATAGAATTCAAGTTTGGGAGAGACTTCTGACTGATAGCCAGCCAAACCTGTAATGTGTGTGTGTGTGTCTGTCTATCTGTCTCTCTATGTCTGTCTGTGTCTGTCTGTCTCTGTCTGTCTCTCTGTGTGTGCGTGTGTGTGTTTGTTGCTTGTTTTTGTTGTTGTTGGTTGGTTTCTTGTTTGTTTGTTTGTTTTTTGTTGTTGATGTTTTTGGGGGGGTTGTTGTTTTGCAAGTGCATTAACTTTGTGTTCAGTTTCCCTGTAGGGATGCCGGGGGCCTGTCAGTATAAATAGCACCCCCACCTTCCGGAAATTCTGTGTGGGGAATTCCCTCTTTTCTATCCCTCTCTTTGTTTCTACCATGTTCCTTTTCTTCCTATCACCTCCTTCTTGTCAATGTTCTGCCTTCTTGGTCCTTTCTCCTGCCTTTTTCTTTTTAAAAAAAAAAGTTCAAAAGTTCCTTTTCTCTCCCACGCCAAAGTCAGGCGGGTGCACTGGATCTGACTTGTCAGGCACTTAACGACAACGCAGTGCAGTTTCGCTCCTGTGACAGACAACAGTAGGTGCTGTCTGAGTGTTGCAGGAAGAAGAAGTTTGAAGTGAGTGTTTTGCACTATCGATCTGTTTGGTGTTGGCACTGGGCAAAGCGGGACCATGGACCAAGTTTGAGAGAGACTGAAGTTGAACTGTCTGTCTGCCAGACCCCAGGCAGTGTCCTTCGTGGCTGGCAGGGGTGTGTTCTTCGGTATGATTATTGTCCTTTTAGTGTGGTTTTGATGTTGTATTCTGATCATTTCCTAAGTATGCTAATGCTTGTCTTTTCGTGTCTCGATTTGTGTTATGTCATGTCGTATAATTTCATACAGTTAACAGTTATGTTTCTCAGCGTGAAATTCTGACTTCTCTGCACTGTAAAACCGCGTCACTGTGGAATTGTGCCACTTGGCATTTTTGACGCACTTCTGTGTCAAGCAAACAAAATCGGCCAAACAACTGGAAAAGAATCCTGTGCTGTTTCGTTGTTAAACTTTATAAAAAAAACTTGGGGTTATTTCTGACTTGTGTTGGTGTTGAGGGGGGGGGGGGTGTTAATAAAGTCCCAGCGGAGTGATCCGATTGATGGACAGCCGTTTCTAATCTTCCGCCTCCGTGGTTTTGACGTCGGCGCTGACATCACGTGACAACGTTTGGCTTCTTTCATTGGATGAAGCAGGCCTTTGAAACGAGAAAGAGAGAGAGGGGGGGGGGGAGTCGGTAACAGTGTGACATAGCTAAACCTGTTTTATGTGCTCCCGAAGCGGTCTGCTCACTAATTTATCCCTGTATCGTCTGATCAGAAACAACTTCTGTACACTTTATGTTTAGACCTGGATCACCATTGCGTGGTTTACTTGCAGAAAAAGGGGGAAATTGGGATGGTGTCTGATTGTTCATAAGATAGGGAAAGTTGGCTGTGTGGTAAAGGGTGCAGCCTTGCCCAGTGCAGGATGTGAGAGGTGTAGGCCTAATCCTCACTTGTTCATTCCTGGCCCCGCTGGCTCAAATCAAATCAAAGTTTTATTTCCAGATGGTACATTGAATAAGCATTGATTTGCTTTGATTTGATGTGTGTGTGGGTGTGTGTGTGTGTGTGTGTGTGTGTGTGTGTGTGTGTAGCAAGCTGTATTCATTTATAGGAATGTGCTGCACACAGCTAGCTGGGCAATGCCTTCAGCTGACACTACTGTTTGTGGTGTGTTGTGTTTTCTTTTTGTTAAGTGCTAGTAGGGTTTAGAGTGGCTAAACAGAGAAAATTGTGGCATTTTAGGGGGTAGGGGGGGGGGGGGTTCTTTGTTTGTCAGCACCTTTGTTTTCTTTTCTGTTGGAGTTTTGGTCAGGTTTTTTTAGTTTTGTTTTTGGGGGTCTTTGCTTTCATTTGTTTTGGGGGTTTTTTTTGTTTGGGGTTGGGTTTTTTTTTTCTTGTTGCTTGTTTTGTTTTGTTGTTGTTGTTGTTGTTTTGGGGGGGGTAACTGTTGTTTTATTTGGTTTGGTGAGTGTTTCTCTTTTTTCTTTCTTTTTGTGTGGTAATGTTGTTTTTAAGGGGTTTTTTTAGTGTGCAGGTGTTTTGTTGTGTTGTTGTTGTTTGTTTTTGTTGTTGTTGTTGTTGTTTTTGGGGGGGTCTTAGCACTATAGACAAATTGTCGATATTCGATAGGAATTTGTTCTTTTTCTTCCTTGGACAGGCAGACAGATTTCCCAAATGGTGAGGTTTCAGCGTGTTGGACTCTTTCCCCCCTATTGCTTTGATTTATTGGCTTTACAAGATTCAGCGCTATACAAATACCATACATTGTTATTATTATTATTATTGTTGTTGTTGTTGTTATTATTATTATTATTGTAGTGGTGGTGGTGGTGGTGGTAGTGGTGGTTATTATGTCACCTTGATTCGTGCCGTTTCCATTTGAAATCAAGGTTTAAAACAACAACAACAAAACAACAACAAAAACACCTAACTTTTAAACATAAATTTTGTTGAAAACGGCACTGGAGACAGGGCCTCTCACTAGGCTATGTTTATGGTATCTCACCCATTGTGGATTTGTCCCCCTTGTTCTGGCCGCGTCTGTGTAGTGTCTGTCTCCCACCTCCTCCACCCCCTCCACCCCTGCACCTCTCCCTCTGACGTGCCTCTGTTCCACTTTATCTATTTAAAGGCCTGCATTTTGTTGAAGAAGTCATCCAGTATGTACAGTTAATTAATTCAACAGTTTGGCTGCGACAGTTTTGTGCTTTTAGGATGAGGTTTTTTTTGGGATTGGCTTGATTTTGTGTTGTTGTGCAGTGTAGCGTTTTGTAGGGTATTTATTTATTTATTTATTTATTTATTCTTTTGTATCGAGCATTATGAAATAAGCACTCATGTGCTTTTTTTAGATCCAGTCCCCGTGTGTATGTAGTTTTGTAAATATTGTCATCTGTTCCCACCGGCACTCGTGTGCTTTTTCACATCCAGTCCCAGAGAGAGAGAGAGAGAGAGGGGGGGGGGGGATAGGGGGGCGCAAGGGAAGAGAGAGAGAGAGGGGGGGATAGGGGGGCGCAAGGGAAGAGAGAGATTGGGGGGTGGAGGGTGGGGGGCGGAGGAGACAAGAGAAGGCAAGAAGGCAAGAACATTATTTCAAGACACTAGTTTGCTTTTTTACGTCAAGTTCCCGCCTTGATAAAGATAGGTGTGTGTGTGTAGTATATATTGTGTGTGTGTGTGTGTGTGTGTGTGTGTGTGTGTGTTTGTGTGTGTTGTGTGGGGGGGGGGGAGAGGGAGGGAGAGAAATACGGGGGATAGGGAGGGAGCGGCTAATGACATAAGCGGCAGCAATGCTTTCTGTACAAGCAGCCTTCACAGCGGGCGGGCAAACGCTGTTATCAGATCAAAGTATTAGCAATGCAGATTGTACCCATCAGTATTCTCATGTGAAGCACACACACAAAGATATGCAAGAAAAAATGAAATCATCATATAATATGAAAGAGGGAGGGAGGGAGGGGGGGGGGAGATGAGAGAGAGAGAGAGAGAGAGAGAGAGAGAGAGAGAGAGAGGAGAGAGAGAGAGAGAGAGAGAGAGAGGCGGTTATCAGAAGTATCTTTTTTAATCTTTTATTGCGAGGATAATGAAATAAGCACTCGTGTGCTTTTTTTAACATCCAGTCCCTGTGTGTATGCGGTTTTGAAAATCCTCCAGTGTGTACGTAGTCTGACAGAGACTCTCAGTACAGGTGGGATGAGTGAGAGAGTGCACCTTCTGGGTGACCAGTAGCGTGTTAAGCTGGGGAACTCCCAACAACACAGCAGCAGATTTTAAACATCTTAGAAAATCAGCAAGGATCGAAAATTCGAAAAGAAAGAAAGAAGATGGGAGGAGAAGAGAGGGAGGGGGAAATATCCCCCCCCCCCCCCCCCCCCCCCCAATGAGGAAGAAATGTTCCCATTAGCGGACAGACAGACACAGGCTGTCATTGAATTGAAGATCAGACAGAAGTACTGAAAGGCGGGCTGACTGGCCGTGATATTATATTATATCATACATACTGTGGGACAGCCCCCCCCCCCCCTCTCTCTCTCTCTCTCCTGTAGCCTATTCCACCATTCTTATCTGGCTCTGTGTGTGTTGTAATGGGGCGGGGGGGGGGGGGGGGGGGGGGGCGGCAGTTGATCTAACCAGGCCAGCCAGAGTTAGGTAATCATCAGTGTGTAATGACCTAACACCGTCCCTCCCTCACACAATGGCTGTTGTAACGTCATGTAGTGTATTATGTTGCCCAGCCAGGCAACCGGCTAGCCATCACGTGTAGTAGAGCTGTAAAGTGTAGCGTGGCACCAGGGCTGTGCTCTCTGTGAGAGGATTGTGGGTTCCGTTCTGCACAGGCCTAAGCTGTTATATGACTTGGCTTGTAGGCCCAAAGCCTGGTGCTTTACTCTGCCTTTACTCGCCTGACTGCCGTCCACAGTCAGGGTGGTGGTGGGGAGTGGATTCCCTGTTGTATTCCTTCGCCTGTGGCTTATTTTTCTGTCCTTTCTTTCTTTCTTTCTTTCTTTCCCCTCCTCGTCGTTGTCTTCCTTCTTCTTTTTCTTCTTCTTCTTTTCTCCTGTCTTCTTTCTCTTTTTCATTTGCTATGTAGATCTATGCATTTGTGTTTTCTTCTTATTTCTTCTTCTTCTTCTTCTTCTTCTTCTTCTTCTTCTTCTTCTTCTTCTACTACTACTATTACTACTACTACTACTACTACTACTACTACTACTACTACTACTACTACTACTACTACTTCTTCTTCTTCTTCTTCTTCTTCTTCCCCTTTTTCTTCCTCCTCCTCCTCCTCCTCCTCTCCTCTTCTTCTTCTTCTTCTTCTTCTTCTTCTTCTTCTTCTTCTTCTTCTTCTTCTTTCTCTTCCAACTTCTCTTCCTTCTTATCTTTTGTTATTTTTCTTCTTTCTTTCTTCATTTTCAGTTTGTGTGTGTCTTTGTGCCAGTATACAAGTGTACAAGTGAAACCTTTGTAAAACCTAACTGTTGAGTGTTGTGTTGGATTGATAAGGAATTTCAAAAAGCAAAACAATCTTTTTAAATAACAGTGTAATGATAAAGGTTAGTAACATTTTTGTGTGCTTGTTATCATCTTTAAAGAAAGAGGGAAAAACATGAAGAGGGAAAAAAAACCTAGGTAAAGTTCGAGTACATTTTAAGGGAGTTTTCACATGCTCATGAATAGAATGGGAAAAAAGATTCATACACATATACATTTGTGCAAGAGCGCATTCAGTCCAGTTCAAAACAGATTATGTAATCCTTTGACTAACTTTAGGGTATCAAAAAATCACAGTATTGTATCATATTGAAAAAGACTGAAGGCTGAATGGGGTTTATCAACATAAAGAACAGAAGAAAAAAACAATAAACAAGCAACAAGCACGACAAAACCAAGCCAGAAAAAAACAACAAACTCTTTAATTTGCAAATTTAAGAAATTTTCATGAAACAGTCTTTGAACATTTAAGAAATTGAGCTTATTTTAGTTTGATAGGTGTTTGTTTTTTTTCTTAGGCTTCAAACAGATTACACACTGCACCCACACACAATGACACCCCCCCCCCCCCCCCCCCAATCTTACCCAGGACCTTTATATCACCAATCACCTGTGTAGTGGTCACGTGGTCAAGCGGCAGCTGGACAGGACAGTAGACCTTGACCTTGAGTGGGAAGTGAGGTGAGATGAAGTGAAATGAGGTAGAAGGGAGCAGGTGTGAGCCATGGCCCCCTGCTACGCTATAGCTTACTCCCTAACTTACGTCATCTTCGCGCTTCATCGCGACTTGACATTGCCCGCCACGCCGTTACGTCCCCAACCCCCGTAACCCTCTCCCGCTGTGACGTAACATTTCGACATACGGAGAGTGTTCCGTACCAGGCGGGGAGAGTGTTGTCGTCACGTGACGTAATCTTACCTGTGGGCATTGTGGGATCAAGGCCGCAGTGGGTTTAAGGACGAGTGGTGTCCCCTTGGGGGAGAGGGGTTCCCTCCCTTGTACTCTCCTGTGTTGTATACTGTGTTGCTGCGTTGGTTTCTGTTATTGTGATGTATAGTTTTTGTTATGTATTGTGTTGTGGTATAGTGTATTGTTTTAAAGTGTTGTTTAGTGTTACTGTGGTGTATTGTGTTCTGTATTTTGTGTTTTTGTGGTGCATTTTTGCATAGTGTTGTGTTGTTTGGTGTTACCGGGATATATTGTTTTGTTGTATTCTATGTTGTGCTGTGTTATCATTGTGGTATATTGTGTTGTGTATAGTGTTGTTTTGTGTTATTATGGTATATTGTTGTATTCTCTGTTGCGTTGTATGTTGTATTGTTTTGCATTGTAGTCACTTTTCTCACTTTTTAGAATTACACTTGTGTTTGTACTAGTCTATGCTGGTAGTGGTCTGGGTGCTACTCTTTCAGGTGAGACGTTAAACCGAAGTTCCAAGTGCAGCCTCCATTTATCCCATGTAAAAGAACCCATGGCAACAGGAGAGCTGCAGCAAAAAGACACAACCAAAAAATAG
>CM060320.1:3972481-3974981 GCA_030674155.1 Stramonita haemastoma
TCTTTGCAATAGATCAGAAGATGTTTTTTTTATCCTGTTTGTAATATTACACAACACATGTTTGCTATCTCCTTTGCCTCTGAAATGTTTTTTTTTTGTTTTGTTTTGTAATATTACAAAACACATGTTTTGCTATCTCTTTGCTCTTTGAAGTGTTTTTTTTTTTTGTAATATTACAGAGCAGAGCTAAAGAGTAAAATGTATGTTTCTGCTATCATTGCACACTAAAGTGGTTTTTTTTTTTCTTTTTGGAATATTTTAAAACACGGCTAAAATACAGCATGCTTTAGTTTACCTTTGCTCACTAAAATGTATTTTCTTTTTGTAATAAAAAAAACCCTAATATCACAAGAACAGCTAAAATACAGTATGCTTTGGTCTAGTTTTGCTCATTGAAATGTGTTATTCTTTTTGCAGTAGTGCAGACCAGGCTAAGATACACCAGGCCCTATGTTTCGCTCTACCTCTACTCACCAAAATTTCTTCTTTTTTTCTTTTTGTAGAGTTACAGAACACAGCAAAAATACAATCGTTTCCTTCCACTTTGCTTACGTTCGGGGAGGGGGTGGGGGGTGGGGGTAGGGGGTTATCATAATTACAGTATTATATAGTTAAACATGTGTTTTTGTTCTATCTTGGCACATTAAAACGTGCCCTCTTTTTGATATAAAAGGAACACAGTTAACACTTATGTTTCGCTCTATTTTTGCACACTAGAACGTGGTTTTATTTTTCTAATTTTATTTTTGTGTGTATCACCGAAGCAACTGAGATATATATTATATATCCTTTCTCCTTTTCTTTGCACACGAGGTGTGATTTTCTTTTTGTAGCAGTACAGAACTTAGCTGAAATGTAAATGTTTTGCTCTTCTTTGTACACTACACTAACGTCTGCTGATCTTTTATTACATGACAGAAAGAAAACGAAAGCATTATTCATTCGTAAATCAAGGCCCCAACCTACCGTACAGTTATTATAGTAATTATTTTAACTGTCTTTGGGCTAAAGAAGAACAATATCCAAGATAAGTGTGAACACAGATTGTACTGTACTGTACTGTACTGTACTGTACTGTACTGTACTGTACTGTACTGACTGTACTGTACTGTATGCTCACTGTACGTAAGATGAAGGCTAGGGAAATTATCAGTCCTAGTGCGAACTGCTCAGTACAACGATGATTTCAGAACCCACAGATCTGATACTGGTCTAAGATTTCTGGACATCATGTCATGAGCTAACTTATCCACAACATGTTTCCTTTTAAATTATCAACTTGCAGCATTATCTTATCACAACTTTTTCTTATTATTGAATTATTTTGTTGATTTTCTTTTTCAAATGAAATGGCGGGAGTGGGGGTGGGGAAGAGGGCAGGCATATCACAAATGTAGAGACGGGCAGTTGTGTTTTCAAATAATAGTCAAGTCAAAGTCAAGTCAAAGTCAAAAACACTTTAATCATCCCTGAAGGGCAATTACATACTGACAGGCATATTGATACAAATCATAATCAAACACACGAAGGAGCTACATTTCTTATTTGTTCAAACATTATATAACTTCAAATAAAATGTCACAAACACTCACACTCTACGCGCGCGCGCTTGCACACACGCAACACAAACACACGACACCAATGTTTAGATACAATGTTCTTAAAAACCATTGACTAGAAAAGACATATGATCACCATTATTTACACATTATACGCACGCGTTCACACCCGCACATATACATGCATGCACGCACCACACACACACACACACACACACACACACACACACACACACACACACACACACACAGCTCCCCCCTCCCCATAAAATCCACACACCACCCGCCCCCACACTCACACATACACACACGCTCCCCCCCCCCTATCCATACACACCATCCACACCCACCCGTCCCCCCCCCCCCCCAACACACACGCACATAATTGGTAGAAAGACATGTGAATTTACAAGCAATTCAAAAAAAATCAATAAAGCCAAAAATAAGACATACTTATTTTATGGGTACATATGCATGTATGTGCACGCCTGTATGCATTGGCTACATACATAACAGTGGCAGGTAAGTAATTCAGAGAAGCTTACACACACACACACACACACACACACACACACACACACACACACACACACACACACACACACACACACACACACCACACACACACACACAAAGAGCAAACAAACAAACAAAAACAAAAAAAACAAACAACCTCAGTCAGTGTTATTATGAGTTTAGAACTCGGATAGCTACTGGCACAAAGGAATTCCTTTTTCTGTATAACAGCTAGTCGCCACGCCCTTACCGTACCGTAACGTAACTGAATGCAGTGTTCGCGGTGTTTTGGGCTGTTTAAGCCACGCGCGTGGTTTTTCTTTCGTTGTTTTAAATCATAATCTATCCTCAAATGTCGGATGGGGCCACATTAATTAATAGTGGGTAAAAAAAAAAAAAACGGTTACATTTGCAAAATCTCACCA
>CM060320.1:3984981-3992481 GCA_030674155.1 Stramonita haemastoma
ACAGACAAACAAACATGCAAACAATGAAAGACAAACAAACATGCAAAAACTGAAGCAAACAACATGCAAAAATGAAAGACAAACAAAATGCAAAATGAAAGACAAACAAACATGCAAACAATGAAAGACAAACAAACATGCAAACAATGAAGACAAACAAACATGCAAAACATGAAAGACAAACAAACATGCAAAAATGAAAGACAAAAAAACATGAAAACAATGAAAAACAAACATGCAAAAACTGAAAGACAAACAAACATGCAAAACTGAAGACAACAAACATGCAAAAACTGAAAGACAAACATGAAAACAATGAAAGACAAACAATGCAAACAATGATAGACAAACAAAAACAATAAATTAAACCGAAACAATCAAACAGGCAAATAAAATAAAAGACAAACAAAATGAAGTCCAACAAGTCAACAAACAAAAACAAGCCAACAGACACCCAAGCAAACAAACACAATAACCAAGACAAAGACACAAAACAAACACACAAACTAGCAAAAGCAAAAAAGAGACAGACAAACGAACAAACACACAAAGAAAAAACTCACAAACAAGATAAAAACCCTCAAAATAACATTTAAAAAAAAACAGAGCAGAAGAGTGAGGCTGTGATGCCGGTGTGTGATGTTGTGCAGCCAAGGAGGGGCGGGGTTGCCCGGTGGTCAGAGCGTTTTTTCCACATTGGTGTATGATGCATGGTTCCAGTCTCCGTTCACATGGCCGAGGAGATTATTTCCCTTGGAGTAAAGATTATTTCCCCTGGAGTTAACATATGACCAGTACTCTCTCTCTCTCTCTCTCTCTCTCTCTCTCTCTCTCTCTCTCTCTCTCTCTCTCTCTCTCTCTCTCTCTCCCCCTCTCTCTCTCCTGTGACCTGCACATAAAACTTTTTTTTTTAAGATGCGGTATTTTAAACAAGCTATCATTATCACAGGACCCTTCCCTGAAAATAGACATCTCCACTAGACTACCCATTCATCTACCGCGATAGGGAGGGGGAGGGGGTTTCTTGATAAATAGGAAAAGCAAGAAGAGACATGATAACAGAAAAAGTGGGGGGGGGGGGGGGTTGTTATGAAAAACAAAAGTAGCTAGACTTGATAAGTTTATAGAGATGACATGACGTCAGCGTATTAATTGTGTCGTCAGACAATCTTAGGTCTGATGTCATCTAACCCTCTTCACAGACTCTGGGCTAAGCCTGCATAATCCCCACCACCATCACCACCACTACCACAGCCACCATCTTCACCATCACCACCATCATTTCCTCCACCGTTATCTTCATCATCAACATCATCATCGTTTCAAAACTATGTTGCTGCCCCCCCCCCCCCCCTCCTCTCCTCTCTCTCTCTGTCTCTCTCCTCTCTCTCTCTCTCTCTCTCTCTCTCTCTCTCTCTCTCTCTCTCTCTCTGTGAACTATGTTTGTTGTTGTTTCTTGAGTTTTTTCTTTTGTTTGTTAGTTATTGTTGTTGCTGTTCGTAAATTTTTGTTTGCTTGTTTTTTATTATTCTATTTTGATGGTATCCCAAATAAGGGCGGAGACTGGATGTAAAATAGCGCATGAGTGTTTTTTTTTACCCTCGAAATAAAAGAATTTGATTGATTGATCTTTCCTCCCTCACTCCCCTCTCTCCTCCATCTCTCTCCCTCTCCCTTTCTCTCTCCCCCTGTCCCAGTCAGACGGACAGAGAGAGAAAGAGACAGAGAGAGAGAAAGAAAGAGAGTCCAAACATAAAAAAGTTCCTCATGTCTGGCATTTCTATGAATGAATCAATTGGAAGGTGTATATGTTAAAAAAGTTTCTAATGTTTAAGAGAAAGACATCAATTTACTTTCTCTTTTTTTGTCTTTGGGTTAATGTACATTTTCAATTGTCTCGTATGTTTAATGAGTTTTGAATTGTTATGCAGTTTTATTTTAATTTTGCTTCCCTTCCACACCCCCTCTTCTCTCTGTCTCCTCTTCTCTGTCCTCTCTCTCGTCTCTGCCTCTCTCTCTCTCTCTCTCCTCTCTCTCTCTCTCTCTCTCTCTCTCTCTCTCTCTGCTTTTTTGTTTTTGAATGTGCGCTTTACGTACGTGGGCAGTGTGTGTATAAATGAATTATTTTATTTTTCCCTTCTCTGCATGCTGTGTTTGTGTAGGATGTTGTCTGTGTTCAATTAGTTTTCAGCTTTTAAGCTGTAACCCAACTCCAGTCATCAGCCTAGGAACGAAAAACAGAAAGAACCAAAGAAAAGAAAACCCTCCAATTTTGAAGAAAATCTAATATCGTCGGTAACAGATGGTTAGCAGTAGCTGAGGTATGGAGTCTGAGTATGAAGTTGTCTGTGCTGAATTAGTTTCAGATCTTTTAAGCTGTGACCAGTCTGCAGTGTGTGGGGGAAAATATGGTAAAATATTCATTGGCAACAGACAGATTGTTGCTGGAGTGGTGAGTTTATGAAGAAATGATTCGTTAATCCGTTTGGGGTGAGGCCAGTGTTCACATTCGTCTGCTCTATCGGTTGGTATATTACATTTTAGGACGAAGCTTTGTAGTTATGTGGGGAGATAGGTTTTATTTTTACTTTGATTTCTTTTTAGTTGTTATAATGATACTATGTTTGTTATTATTTATTTTTAGGTTGTATTTTTTCTTGAACTTATTTATTAAATGTTTACTCTGTATGTGTGTTGTATTACCATGAGGGATGGTGGGGCAAAACAAGACAGAGACTGGACAGAAAAAAGTGGTTTTAAAATACTGTGTACACACATGACAAAGAGAAGGGAAGAAACCATTGTAACTCGTTCATATGGAAGAATGCTTTAAAAAAAAACTTTGAAAAGAAAATGATAGATAGGGTCTAAGAAAACGCTTTAAGTAAAGTTTGGATGACATCATTGGGAGCCCCCTTTGCAGAAAGGAGCATTTGATTTGACCGACCTGACTGAGATTGGCCCCTGGATGAGCTAAATACAATCAGAGGTCTTATCTCGGGGGTGGTTTGGATTAACCCTCCCGGTACCTGAAAGAGAACTCCTCTGTCAAATACTCTATCCACAAGTGTTTTGCTCTCACAGGAATAATACAATAATTCTGTGGCCTGCCAATGCCGCCTCCAAAAGTTGATATCAAGAAGGAAGGTATACTGTAAAATGTTGTTGCAAAAGAAATAATAAGTTATGTAACATAGGCTATGAAATCTTGTGCCCATATGCTTCGGGATTCATAAGGCTGCAGAAGATTATTTTAATAGCTGGAGTTGTCAGCTCAGCCATGGGTTATACACATTGTCAGATCATTTAGACCCCACAGGTAAAAGGAGTTGGGGAAAAAATGGCCTACATTTGGATCGAGAGGGATACAATTCTCCTACTTTCGACCAATATTGTGTGTGTGTTGTGTGTTGTGTGTGTGTGTGTGTTGTGTGTGTTGTGTGTTGTGTGTGTGTGTTGTGTGTGTGTGTGTGTGTGTGTGTGTGTGTGTGTTGTGTGTGTGTGTGTGTGTGTGTGTGTGTGTGTGTGTGGTCTGTGTGTGACTCTGTGTGTGGTGTGTGTGTGTGTGTGTGTGTTGGTGTGTGGTGTGTGTGTCAAAGACAAAGAGTAGTGAAGGAAAACAAATGCAGGTAACCATTACAAACTCTTCATTATTGCAAGAAGGCTTGGAAAAAAATAGAATATATATTATAATTATAATTAGAAAAAAATTGATATTATATTATATATATATATATATATATATATATATATATATATATATATATATATATATATATATAAATCACACCAACCAGTCAAACCCACCACCCAAAAGAAACAAACAGCAATCACAAGTGCATTGAAATTAATATCATGTATTTCAGAACAGTTCAAAGTAATGCACAAAATGTTTATATAAAACATTTTCATTTCTATTTACTTATCATCACTGTTTTGGGGTTTTGTTTTAAAAAAAAAAATATATATATATATATATATATATATTTGCTTCTTTTTTTTATATATATATATATTATATATAATTATATTATATATCTTTGCTTCTTTTTTTTAATGGTAAAAGTGCTTAGTAACAAGTTGTATTTCTGGAGCAGCTGTTATGTTGTTAGTTAAATCAGTATTGTAACCATTACTGTCAGAGGTTTTTTTTAAACAAAAAAGTGTGTGTGTGTGTGTGTGTGTGTGTGTGTGTGTGTGTGTGTGTGTGTGTGTGTGTGTGTGTGTGTGTGTGTGTGTGTTTTCATGGAAAAAGAAGGAAGAGGTTTTTTGCTTGTAATGCCGGAGTACTCTTCCTGGTTTGAACTTTTTTGTGCAAAGAGGCGATTGGTTAGCGAAAGAGGGGGGGGGGGGGGGGTTTAAAAGTGGGAAGGGAGGTGAGTGCGAGGGGAACAGGGGTGGTTTTGATGGGGGGAGGGGGTGGTGGTTGTACAAATGTTTTAATATAATTTTTTCATATCTTTTGCACTGAAAAAAACATTGGATATATACAAGAAAAATTATTTTTTAAAAAAACAAAATATTAAAATTTTACACACCACACACACACACACACAACACAACACAACACAACACAACACAACACAACACAACACAACACAACACAACACACACACACACACACACACACCACACACACACACACACACACACACACACACACAGATCCATTTCTTACGTAACAGCGCCTGTTTCTTTTTGTCCACCTTGCGCGCTGCCAAACACACAGTGCTCAGCGTTTCGCACATAAGAAGCAAACTCTCCGAGCTGGCGGACTGATAAGGCGCTATCGCCTGTCTCTGCCCCCTCCTCATCACCCCTATCTGTCTCTACCCCCCACCCCCCCACCCCTTCTCAATACCCTCCCACCACCTGACAGCTGCCTGCATCCCCGCTCAGCTTACACACGATCCTCAGGCCTGCTGTATTAACTCTCCCCAAACCTGGAAATGCTTTACCATCCCTGGCTTAGTTCGGGACAGCAGCATAGTCGTAAAGATTGGTGATGCTGGTGTGTGTGTGTTCTCTTGGTGTTTTTTGCTTGTTTATTCGTTGGTTGGGTGGGGAGTTTTTATTTTTTGTATTTTAACTAGAGCTCCGAGGTTTAGCAGTAGTGGGGTTTTGTTGATCCATGACTGTTTACCCACCATTAAGGTAGTCACATTCCGATTACAGGGACTTCTAAACTTTTAACACGACACCTGTGATCATGTGTTTTTTTTTTTTCTCATTTTGTCACTGTTTCCTGCCAGCATGCACTGTCCTACGCTTTTGAAAGGGGGAACGTGTTTTTTACCTGAGCATGAGATGTTCTGCTTGGACCTATCAGTGCTTCTGACTCCTTTCCTATGCCAGGTCTTTCAAATAGTCCAGGAATTGGTGGAACAATCAATTTGTATAAACAGCATCACGTTTTGGTAGTGCAGGGTGGCGTACCGTCAGTTAGTGCCTCCCACCCCCACACTACTCTTGTCAGTGTTTTACCGCTATGAAAGAGGAAGAAGAATCCAGACAGGCAAAGAATAAAATAAGGGGTGGCGCTGCTCTTGTGGCGACGCACTCTCCCCGGAGAAAGCAGCCCGAATTTCGCGCAGAGAAATCTGCCGCGACTTAACGTGGTATACCCAATTAACAAACCATTCCGTTGGCAAAATCTATCAGATCTGTTGGGAGTTGATATCCAGTTTTTAAATCTGCGTGGAGTAAGAAGCAGTATCAAATCAAAATCTCTTCCAACGGATACCTCAGCAGAGGAAGGGAGGGAGGAGGGAGGCTCAAACCAGCAGCCCCAATAACCGTGCGGTGTTCTGACCACCGGGCCATGCTGACCCTCAGTGAATCATTCAGCGCCACATGAGGGAAGACAGCAGAGAAGTGAAGGAGACCTCAGGGTCATTGACCCCAGGCTGGTGTGGGGTTGGACTGTGGCTGTGTGTGGGCCAATGACCACAGGACTGTATAATGTCACCTCCTGTACACAGCTCCCCGTCTGTTAGGACTCTTCCCAAAAGTACAAATCTCTCTCTCTCTCTCTCTCTCTCTCTCTCTCTCTCTCTCTCTCTCTCTCTCTCTCTCTCCACTCAAACGTTTAAACGTAATGTAAGTGAAGGTCGCCAGACAGTAGAAGGGGAAAGGGGGAGAGGACTGGGTGGTGTAGTAGTGGGGGGGAGAGCGGTGATAGAAAGGAGAATGTGATATATTTATAACTGAGGTAAAATAGCCCTTCCATGGCTTGACTGTCTAGACTTTCAATCTCTCGGCCTCTTCTCCTCCCGCCAGGAGTTTCAACTCCATGAGAATGAAATCCAATTGATAGTTGATAGGCCCCGACATATCTTTATGGCATCATAAAATAATTGTGTCTGGGGGGGAAAAGTCTGGGTGGGGAGGGGCTTCTTTCAGTTGAGGGAGTTGGCTTTGGAAGCCGGTTGTGTTTTGGGAACGGTGCTGGGAGAAGGCTGTTGTCTCCCCTTGATCAATCTGTCTGTTCTGCTTCTTCTCTGTATGTGTGTGTGTGTGTGTGTGTGTGTGTGTGTGTGTGTGTGTAAACTGGAGTTGGCATTGGCTGGTTTGCGTGCAAGATCTCTTTCAATGTTCCAGTTTATTGATGGTTGGATGGATGTATAGAGAACACAAGGGGAGTTGCGTATGTCTGTCTGTCTGTCTGTCTGTCTGTTTGTCTGTCTGTCTGTCTGAGCACACACACACACACACTGTCTGTCTGTCTGAGCACACACACACACACACACACACAAAACACACACACGCATGTCTTAGTCCTACGAGATGCTGTTTGATTTAGATGTGAAAGGGAAAATCATCAGGGTTACACAAGTACATAGTTGTTTTTAAATGTATGTGAACGTGGTTTTGGATTCGTTGGGCTCTGTCAGTGTTGGAAATTGTACAGAGATTATTCCTGCTTTTGGGGTTAAAACTTATTGACTGTCAATGACAGCAATGGAGTGATCTCACTCAAAGCAATGTAAGATATACACAGACAGTTTTTAAGTTCACGTGATATCAAACATTATTTGAAGTGTGATGTGGACTTACCATTTGAAAAAGAATGATACCTAAATTTAGACTTGGTGTATCGGACAGGAATGTTGACACATTTCAATATACAGAGCACATTTGAGGTGATCAGAGGTTGCTGTGGCCATTGTGTAACACGTACTGGAGGATACGGTATGTTTAGTGTTGCGTTGTTCAGTGTTAGAGAAAGTTTGGCACTACCGTATCCCAGTAAAATACAGTAGACAGCCTAACGATTTGTTTAGACTATGTTTACTTTAGGCAGCTAGTTATCTCGAGGAATAGCACTGCCCTCCTGTGTAAAGCTTTTGAAACCAGAGATAGTTTGTTATCTCCTCTGACAGTCCTTTACAAACAGATCATCTTTGCTTTGCTCTGTGACGTGTTGCTGTTGGTTTTTTGTGTTGTTGTTGTTTTCTGCTTTTATTTGTTTGGTCGTTTTTGTTGTTTGTTTAGGTTTTG
>CM060320.1:3997481-4074981 GCA_030674155.1 Stramonita haemastoma
GACCCTTTCAGCTCTTGCTGTTCTAAAGGAAAACAGTGATGAAGGAGAGGAAAGTTTCAGCACACGAGTTTTATTTTTAAATTACTGAAGGAGAGCCTCGACACTGAGCCCTTCCTCCTGCACAGAACTAGAGTGATAGAAAAGGTCGAGTTTTTTGGCGAATAAATTTTCTGTTTATTCTGAAAGAGATCGATGCCTACAGAAGTAAAGAAAGTAACAGAAGAGAGGATTTTTAAATACTAAAAAGACCACCCCCCCCCCTCCCCAAGGAAAAACAAAACAAAACAAAACAAAACCCAACAAACAGCACACACAAATACCCCACCCATTAAGCAGAGGGCAGTAGGCAGGCATACTGTTGTTGTTGTTGTTTTTTGTAATGGTATTACAAATCTAGCTGACTCAGCCTGAAGCAGTTATATCATTGCTGATTTGGTACCGTTTTGATCATTACCAAACATCTCACTCAGATGTTCATATGTTACAGTGCAGTGTATTACAGTGGACCGATTTATTTATCATACGCACTTGGTTAGTTGGTGGGTTGGTTGATTGTTTTTCTTTGTTTGTTTTTAACTTTTTTAATATGAAGTGGTGACAGAGAGAGACACAGACAGACAGACAGAGATGTATAATTCTGTTGTTTTCTTTGTTTCACACATCTAGCTTCAGCTACTGGTATTGCTACACGGCCAATACTGGTTTAGTGCACAGTCAATCCTAGTGTTGATGCGGTTTTCTGCAGGACCAATACTGGTGCTGCCTCATGGCCAATACTTGTTCGCTGCACGGCCAATAGGTTACTCCTCAAGAAGTTAAGGAAAAGTCAAATGATGATAGTCATAACTGCAAACAGTCTGTCATGATTACGTGGTTAATGAAAATCAAATGATGACAGTCATAACTGCTAACAATAGTGTGTCATGATTACGTGATTAAGGACAAGTCAAATAGATGACAGTCGTAACTGCTAACAATAGTGCGTCATGATTACGTGATTAAGGACAAGTCAGGTGTCAGTGATAACTGCTGACAGTCTGTCAGGACTCCCTGATGTTTGCCAGCCGGCAGCTGGCAGTGACGATTCTGCTGATGTGTGACTGATGTGTGGCCGCCCATTGACAGCCAGCTGTTGCAAGGTGGAGGCCCAACCTGTGTCCTGGCTGTCTCATAATGCTGATGTCATCTTCGAGACACCACGTGGGCGCTTAGGGGCTTGGGGCTATCATGACGTATGGAGGTCAGACATACCTTCAGTGTATGGAGGTATACACCCGCCCACCGCAGTGCAGGCAGGCATGTTGCATTGATGTCGTAGGTGTAGGAGAAAAGACAGAGATTGCCAAAGAATACTTGTAAATAGAAACAAAATAAAGCAAGCAGCACCCCTCCCCCCCCCCCCCCCCAAAAAAAAAAAAAAAAAAAAAGATTTACAGGATGGTATTTCGACTGATTGTTCAGTGTACTTGTTATTAGTGACAATGATTCTTCATATTTTGTCTAATGTCTTCAAAGGGCGTCATTTAGACACATATGAACTCATACAAAGCTGAATGACTTTCTCTATAACACTGACAAAGCAAACAAGAAAGTAACAAACACAACACAAAAACCCACAAAAAATGGGGATTGGAAAGTATTTGTGTTCGTGTTTGGTTTTTATTTCCGTAACAAAGCTGCTAATATTATTGGTCGGATCTCCCAAGATGCTATTAATTTCCAGTGGTTTGTGTACAATCAGAACAGTTTTACCTACCCATTGTAGCCTTGTTGAGAAATAGCTTGACATTATAATTATCTGAGTGACTTAGAATGCAAATGTTGAGAAATACCTTTACGAGTGCTATATAATAATCGAGTGGCACTGTTCTCTTGCAGCTTTGTCTAATCTTTGTTCTTGTAGAACTCGGCATGCACAGTAAAGCCATGGGTAGGCAACATCAGTTTGGGGTTGGTAGCATTATAGTCCCAGCAGAGCCGTCCTATTTAGGGCCGGTACCATCAACCAGCCATGCTCTGCAGACCACTGCTACTGTAAGCTACATCTGTGAGAATAGCTGCACGATTTCTCTTCGCAGAAATTGGACGTTCCAAGCTTTAAAATAGAAACGGTTGATTTTAAGACGCAGTTCAAAAGTAACCCATAGGGCCTAGGCCTATATCTCTGAACATAATTATTGATTGACACTAGCGAAAAACTTAAAAGAAAATAGGATTAATTACCATGTGTTATAAATGTCTTCCCCCTCCCTTTTCCAGGAGAATTTCCCTCTTAATGAAGGGGTGCCAAATTAGCAACTCATTTAGGTGACGCCTACCCTCCACCCCCTTCCAATTGCACGGGGCCTACTTCTTGCCACTGTCTGCCTCCGCCTCAGTGTGCAGTGTGTCACCCTCGCGTGTCACAACAGCACAAACTGCACAGCTGTGCGCCCAAATCAGTTTTGACGTTTGTCAAACGCAGCGTGGCGTAATGGCCAGCACGCTGGTTCGTCCCGAGCCAACAGGTAGGAAGGATAGATCTGTGTGCACTCGTCTGCACCATGCCAGTGAAAATTCTTCGAAAAAGTATCTCCGTCTCCCCAGCCGGAGTTTGTTTGCTTTCCCGCCACTGTGCAGACGGCTTGCACAGACGTTCGATGTGCATGGCGGCGGAGAAGTGCGCCGGTCTCTCTTCTTGTCGGCTGTGTAGCCTAGCCTAGTGGTGGCGGCTTGAGCGGCGACTGGCAGTCGTTACGTAATGTGGCCCCGTTAGAATGGCGGCCTGCCAACAGCCGACATGCTTCACGGTGTCAGGCAAAGGCCACTAGGACATGAATCTAGGTCAGTACTTTTGCTTTTTGTCTTTTCACTTTTTCGGACCTTCTCTAAGTAGTCTTGTGTGGCAGGCCAGAGTTTAGGCAATCAGGTAAAAAATT
This sequence comes from Stramonita haemastoma, assembly GCA_030674155.1. Classification (NCBI taxonomy): domain Eukaryota; kingdom Metazoa; phylum Mollusca; class Gastropoda; order Neogastropoda; family Muricidae; genus Stramonita; species Stramonita haemastoma. The sequence goes on from CM060320.1 coordinate 4,000,400, forward strand.
TGGTGAAATGTTTAATTGAAGGATGTATTTTTAGATCTGTCTGTGGCCGAACTGTGTGAGTTGGTGGTGGTGGGCTTTTCTTGGCCCTCAGGCCCGCTGAATGCGCAGTGCAGTGCAGTGCACTTGACAGTCAGTGTGTTATCAGACTGCAAACAACCGCCCAGACAACAGTGGGGAGGCTGTCTGTGTACACCGCTGTGTCAGACAGTCACTTTTGAACAAACCCTAATTCTGGACAAAGATGATCTGGCGTGTATGTGGCCTATGATTTTTTGTTGTTGTAATTGTTTGGAGGGGACATTTGAAAGATAGTTTCCTCATTTATTGATTTAAGGCACACATTTCTTTTCCATTGTATTTGTTCAAGGCAAGGCCAATTCAGGAAGTCCACAGCTGTGTGTGAATAGGTTTATAATATTAATAAGACAGTAATTCTGTGATGTGTAAGTGTATGTATATGTCAGGTGTCAGGGTTGAGCATGAAAGAGCAGCAGGGTTGCTGTTGCTCAAAACACATCAACACAGAGCACAAACATTGTGCGCAATTTGAAATGCTCCAATTTGAAATGCTCCGTTGATCTGCACAGGCGAGACTCCATTTTACTGGTCCCTTATCACAGTTCTTTTCTTTTTCTGTAGGCTAAAGACTTGGCTGTAAAGAAGTTAAAACTTCTTGTGCATGTTTTCCAAGATGTGCATGTTAAAGAAAAAGAAAACCTTCTGATAGTATTTCCCTGCACTGCACCTTTGGTGCGCAAGCGCATAAACATCACGCCACAGGAAATGCTGTCTTCAGACATACATGTATAAACTGCTTGCTGTAAGTGGTTGAACCTGCCACCATTGTTATGTGTAGGTGCATGTAAATATCCTTGGCATATCTACCAAAGAAGGGGGCACAGGAAAGGGGGTAAGATTTTGGAGTCGAGGCAAACTGCTAAAAAAAAGAAGTGGGGCAGACAGTGCTTCTAGAGCCTTTGAATTCTTTGCGATGGATCTCTCTCTCTCTCTCTCTCTCTCTCTCTCTCCTCTCTCTCTCTCTCTCTCTCTCTCTCTCTCTCTCTCTCTCTCTCTCTCTCTCTCTCTGGGATAAATGTGCCCCAGTTTGTTTTCAAAGGCCTGAAGTGTAGGAAAAGTTCGGAAGAGAGGTTGGGAATTTGGAAGCGTTTGCAAATGCCTTAAACTAAAGCCAAGCTAAGCACAAAGGAAAGGTAGGCGCAGTAAGTACAGGTGGCTGGGCCGGGCATGCTTTTAACAGTCTGGAGAGAGCAGGTTCAGAGGTATTGCCAGGGAATTGGGGCTGTAGTTACTGCCTGTCAGCCTGTCACAGTCAAGGTTGCAAATTTCAGTTTTGAGCATGTTGGCGTTTTGGCTCCTACTCTTGTGTATTTCAAGACGTTATGGACACATGGAGAAGAAGAATGTTAATTGCTGGGGTGGTGGTTTTCAGTTTATCTTTTCTAACCTTGTGACAGTTGTTTTTTTTTTCTTTCTGTTGGACGAGGAAGCGATGTGCACCATACGCAGCGAAAACTGTCATTTCAGTATCTATTCTAAGACGGGTTACCACGTATCCGTCGCTAAGGCGTGTTACTAAAATAAGCTTGTCTTCTGTGTTCATGGAGGCACGCACACGCGGGTCATCGATTCTTCTTCGGCTTTGTGTAGTTGTAAGCATTAGTCTGATTTTCGTATGAACCGAGTGATTCCAAAGCCCCAATTTCATTTTTGAAGTCTGATCTCTTAACCAAGATCGCATCAGTGAACTTATGCACTTCATGTTAAGTTGGTTTTGTATAGTTGTCCAACTTTTTCCCCTTTGACTGCAAATGCGGGCATTCAACTTAGACTGTGAGTGCTCCCAATCTAAGGACACAAATTGACAGTAAAGTTGTCTACTAATCTAGATTCAGGGATTGATTACTGCATCTGTGGCTATCTCTTATCTTGCCAAAAAAGCAGAGAGCTGTACTTCATTTAAAGCTCAAAAGTTAAAACAGGGATGGGTGGATTGATAAGAAATCTGGAACTATGTTCATGTCTCAAGAACAGTATTTACCAAAACAGTTTCTGAAAGATTATACTGTATCAGTTCTCTAGCTTTCATGGGTTAGGTTTCAAAACTATTTCAAAGTTTACAGTTCTCATCCTAGTCACATTTTCAGACAATGATTATGTAATCACTTATATCTAATAGTAATATAGATTACATAGCAGTGTTTTTATCTTCTCATAGTAATAGTGTGTACCCATAAACAGATAGTTGCGACAATTTTATTCTCTTGGCCTTGCAAGAAATAGATGCTCATCAACAACTTTGTGAAAGAAAAGCAAACAACTTTTGTTTTTAATGCAAACAAAACGACATAAACAGAGTAAAAGAGTGAGAAGAAATTTACCAAACATAATTTTTGGCATGTGGGGATGGCACTTTTTTGTTTTTGATAATTTAAACAGAAGCCTTATCTCATTATCTGTTATCAGGTTTTATGCAGCTCTGTTTCTTAGTTGTTACTAAGAAGAACATGTTAAGAGAGAGAGAGAGAGAAGAAGATTCATAAGAGGACTGATAAATATAAAAAAGAACTGTCTTGCAATGCTGCATTAAGATATTTTATCATGTAGTTTTAAAAAGTCATGGTAACAGGGTGTTTTAATACTTGACCACAAGACTATGAAATGTCTTCCTTCTGATGTGCCACATGGTTTAATACTTGACCACAAGACTGTATGAACATTGAAATGTCTTCCTTCTGATGTGCCACATGATAATACTTAACCACAAGACTATGAAATGTCTTCCTTCTCACATTGTGATTAATACTTGACTACAAGACTGTATGAAATGTCTTCCTTAGAACTCACATTATGATTAATACTTGACTACAAGACAGTGTGAAATGTCTTCCTTCTCACATTATGATTAATACTTGACTACAAGACAGTGTGAAATGTCTTCCTTCTCACATTATGATTAATACTTGACTACAAGACAGTGTGAAATGTCTTCCTTCTCACATTATGATTAATACTTGACCACAAGACTGTATGAAATGTCTTCCTTCTCACATTATGATTAATACTTGACCACAAGACTATCGTATGAAATCATTGACATGCGACTTGTGACATGTTTTAATACTTGTCCACAAGACTTTATGAAATGTTTTCCTTCTCATTTTGGTTTAATTGATACCTGACAACAAGACTCTATGAAATCTCTTCCTTCTCACTTTAATTAATACTTGACCAAAAACTATGAATTCTCTTCCTTCTCACTTTACTTAATACTTGACTACAAGACTTTATAAAATCTCTTCTCACTTTAATACTTGACCACAAGACTATGAAATCTCTTCCTTCTCACCTGCCACATGTTTTCCGTGTTTATAATCAGTGTAAAGAGATTTCCTCTAAGATGAAAGTGATTTTCACACACACACACACACAACACACACACACACACACACACACACACACACACACACACACACACCCCCTCCTCTCTATCTGTGTGTATTATTTAAGCACATGAGTGGTTATTCCATTATCCTCAATATAAAAGAATAAATAAAATCAATCTCTCTCTCTCTCTCTCTCTCTCTCTCTCTCTCTCCTTCTCTCTCTCTCTCTCTCTCTCTCTCTCTCTCTCTCTCTCTCTCTCTCTCTCTCATACCTCCACCCCACCCCTTAGTTGTGTTATCAATCCTTATAAAAGTGTTACTTCCAGAGCTGTATTTTTGTGTTTATTTTTTTCAGTGTTAAAACAAAGTACTAGTATAGTTTCCAGCTTTTCTTGAAAGGAATGAATGTATATGTGGTACTATGATTCTGGCAGCAGACCGTGCAAGCTTTCATTTTTCTTCTTCTGAATTTTATTCTGCCGTCATGTACATCAACCCATCTGTCAAGTGGAAGGACTGTCATGTTATTAAACAGAGACAAAGCCTCTGTCGTGTGTGTGTGTGTGTGCTTATGTGCATGTGCACGCATATGTGTGTGTGCACACATTTGTGTGTGTGTGTGTGTATTTTGTGTGTTGTAGTTGTGATATATATTATATGTATAATACCATACATGTGTGTGTATGATCGGGAATGAATGTTTCTGATTATGACAGTGAGGCCCATATCACATCTTTTCACTCCTCCGTACTCCTCATTTCTGACACTCCCACCTTCCTCCTCCCCTAGCACTACCTTCATGCTTGTACTGCAGGTGTGGAGATTTTAATGTGCTTGATAATGATAATGATAAATCATACCTGTGTATGCATGATTCATCTGATCACCTTCCTTGATGACATGGAGGCTATTTTATACGATAACAATTAGCTAGCTCTCCTTGAGAGCTGTGCCCCAGGATAAGTTTCCTTTGTCAGCTATTCATCATAGACAGACCCCACATGTGTGGGGTAATGGGTTTTTCATGGTGAGAACATTTCCTTAAAGAAATGATTGCATTTTTTTTTTATAGCACAATATTACACCTTGACACATGTTTTGATATTTATGATACATCATCATCTAAGCCGTAGCATTTATTCCTGTGACCTCTTGATTGTCTTAGAGAAGTCATTGATGTAGTAGGGAGATAGATATAGAAAGGCAGTATTGAATAGTCCTTTGTGACCATAGAACATGAGTAGTAATTTCAGAGAAGTTGAGAGTTACAGTGAACTATGGGTTTGCACACGCATGCACACACACACACACACACACACACACACACACACACACACACACACACACACACACACACATGCTAACATTCAATCTATTTTTGTTTGTTTGTGCATATTTTTCTTGAATCTTTATTTATCTTTAGTCATTCCATCCCCCAACTATTCTCTGTCTTTGTCTCTCCCTTTCCCTCTTCTTTTTACCAATATTTCAACTTATTATTATCATTAGATTTTATGTTAAGGGGGTTTGGGTTTTTGTTTTATTGTTTTCTTTTAAATGTATTAATTTTATTATTTATTTTATCTATTTATTCATCTTTATTTTATTTTGAATTTTATATTTTTATTATTATTATTATCATCATTAAAAAAAATAATAATAATAATAAAAAAAAAAATTCCCTCCCCCTACCCCGTCCAGTATCACTTTATGTGGAAGGATGTAAAATTGAAGACTACTACTAAAACAACACTGTTGTGTTGTTGGTTGTGTGGCCCTGGTTTCATGGTGGCTTTCAATTTTGGTTGGCGTTTTGTTTACAATACTTTATACCAGTATGCATCCTATGAGGCAAAAGCTGTGGGGGGGAACAATGGTGTCGTGCATATTAGATACTGTGACCCTTGCCAATGACGATAAACATGTTTTGATCTATGATGTTCTTGTGTGCTAACTTGCCTGTGGAGAGTTAGCATCAAAACTAATACTGGTAATATTCTTCGCTCTGGAAATTCAGAGGGGGGGGGGGGGGCTTTCATTGAACTTTGAAGAGATGATTTGACATCATCCCCCTATGGATATCTTGCTTAGTCGGGCTCTGAAGCAAAGGGAATGGGGCCAAGGGGAAGGTGTTTAGCATATGATAGACTTTTTTTTTAGGGGGGGGGGGGGGGGGGGGGGGGGGGGGGGGGGATGGATCCATCCTTCTACTCTTAGTCTTTGTGGCTGTTGTAGAACAGATGTCAGTTTTGTTTTTCCTCAGCCTGCCCAGTGTTGTTACATTGTAGGTCTATATATATATACTTTTCAGTACTCTCTAATTGTATTGTAATGTTACACTCGTGTCTGACGTTACTGCACTAGTCATATTTCAGCTGGTGTGAGAAGGAACAAGTATATTATAAGTACCATTCTCAAGTCCTGTGGATATATTTTAAACTGTCTCTTGCAGCAAGTGTCAAATGTTTGCTTGTTGGACAGTGACAGTGAAACCTTGGAGCATTGGCCGACTATGAGATCACCTCTTCTTTAATTTATGGCTGTGGATCACTTTTCACTGTAGCTTGAGTGACAGCTGTCAGTTGTCACCTGTCTGTCTGTCTGTTCCTCAGCTCCTGCCTGAGGATCTCTCTTGCTTGCAATTATTTCCATGGTCTTTGATTGCTGTAATGCCTTTACCTCTCATCTGTAAACTACTCTCTCTTTTGTCTGTGACTTGGAGAAAGACTGGCTGGGCCAGATTCACCCTGCCCATTATACACTACTGCAAAACAGGTGTGCTGTGCTGTGATGCTCACCAGATCCTCACAGAGAGAGAGAGAGAGAGAGAACAGAAAAAGTCCTTCAGATAAGACTATTAACTGACGTCCAATGTATGAACGCACACAGAATATCTTGTGTACACTTAAAAACCCATTTTGCTTTTTAGAAAAGTAGGCATTGTGTGCCGATGGGAATGGATGACAAAACTGCATACACATGGGGACTGAATATAAAATAAATAAAAAAGCACATGAGTGCTTATTCTGTTATCCTTGAAGTAAAAGAATAAGATTTGAAAAATAAAATTTACAAAACTGCATACACACGGGGACTGGATGTAAAAAATTAAAAAAAAACATGAGTGCTTAATTCCATTATTATTGAAAGAAAAGAATCAAAACAGTTTTTTAAACAAATAAAGCACAGTTTGCAGTTTATTTGTCTCTGGGTGACTTTTTCCCAGCTGTAAAATTCATCTTTAGGTCTTTAAAGCCACTTTGATTAAGAGAATGAAATTAATAGAACAGTCGTTTAAGTATTAATAATCTATAGATCTATACATATTGGAAGGGTGTGTGCTATATTTGACTTTGATTTAAACACAACCTCCATGAAATAATGTCAGTTAAAATGTAGCATCAGCTTCTTTTTAGCATGGATTTCTTTTGGGGAGACTTAGATTCCACAAAATGCTGTTTACACATGCTGTATGTATACTGCTATACATCTTGGACTCTTGACAAAAACCTGTCCACCTTTCCCGATGTTGATGGCCTGTGGTGTGGATGACACAGCCCTACCCAGCATGCTGCAGCCTCCCACCTGCAGAGGGATAGGCTCCGCTAGGCTTGACTTGCTTCAGGGCAAACTGCAGGGAAAATATATATAAGTGCAGTGCCCCATCCTTCCTTAACAAGTTCTGGGAGAAAAGATAGAAGGGAGGCCAGCAAGGTGACAGCCATGTTTCACTGTGGGTGGGCCGAGCTGTCACAGCGAAAGTCAGGTTTGCCTGCAGGCTGGCTGTAATTAATGCATGTTGTGAGGGGCCCCACGCCATGCATGCCCGTGGCAAAACTGCTGTCACTTGTTTCTGATCCGGTCACCGACCCTTGTGAGCATGGAGTAGTGAAAAAGATACTGGAGTGCTGTCTGTATCTTTGCAAAAGTGTTCAATGATTTTCTGCGCATTGTGAAAAAAATCAAAACACATATGACTTAAAATTTATCTTTGCAGTTTTGATCTCTCTCTCTCTCTCTCTCCTCTCTCTCTCTCTCTCTCTCTCTCTTCTCTCTCTCTCTCTCCTCTCTCTCTCTCTCTCTCTCTGAGGAATGGTAAGCATCACAGCACAGCACACCTGTCTTGCAGTAGTGTATAATGGGCAGGGTGAATCTGGCCAAGCCAGTCTTTCTCCAAGTCACAGACAAACTGCATGCTCAGTGTGTTCATGGCATCCATGCCACTGGTCATAATAATCATTGGCCTGCACTTTTACAAACATGAGTTATCTAAAAAATATTCTGACTGGAGCTGGTAGCAAGTGAGTGACCATAGGACAAGATACCTTGATATTTATTACACTGACATTGTTTCTTCTTTCCTCCTGTGGAGTAGGTCATCTTTGCCCTGTGGTATGGCTTGGGGAAGATGACATAGATAGAGATATTTATGCTCGACAGGCTATGTGTCCGCTAGTTAGTCTGAATGAAGAAACAGAACAGGTCAGTTAAACTACCAGTCGAAATCATGCCTTGGAAAAAAGGAAAGACCTAGAATGAAAAAAATACATGTCGCACCACAGACTGTGGTGCCATGGTTTTGTTCTTTTCGAGTGCAAGTCTGAATGGAGAGGTTGAACAGGTCAAATTCATACCAGAAACAGAAAAAAGAACAGTGTATAAAAAAAAACCTCCCCCCACCCCCCATAACCAGAGTAGTGCAAATGAATAGTGGTGTGTTCTTTTTGTTTGTTTTTTTTAAAAGAAGAAGGAATTCAAACATACATGTTACACCCCAAAAGTGTGTTGCCATTAAATTTTTCTTCTTCATATTTTCAGTTTAAACAGTTGTCAGCTAACATTAATTAGATCTATACCCAAAAAAAAGGAAAAGAAAAACTCTTTGAGAATGAAGTATGGTTTTGACCTAACCCTTTCAATGTGGGACGTTTTTCATTGGAAATGGAATAAAGGAAATGAAATAAACCAGGGGGAAAAGGTAAGGGAAAATGCATGACCTGGGACAGGGGTTCAGGCCTAGTTCAGGGTGTGTTGTGTGATCATGCGGCTGTGTTTCCCACCCCATGGTGTGTGCATGGTGAGGTGAGGTCGATGGATGGTGAAAGGGGCAGAGACAGGGTGTGATGCTAAAAGTTGGGGGGGGGGGGGGGGGGGGAGTCAGAGTACAGTTGCTCCACATCTGAGGGGAAGAGGGTTGAGTTCTGCACTGTCTTCCTCTTCTCTCTCTCTCCTCTTTCTCTCTCTCTCTCTCTCTCTCTCTCTCTCTCTCTCTCTCTCTCTCTCTCTCTCTCTCTCTCTCTCTCTCTCTCTCTCTCTCTCTCTCTCTCTTCTCTCTTATCTTGATCTTATCCCTGATAAGGGCACGGGACTGGATGTAAAAAAGCACACAAGTGCTTATTCATTATCCTTGAAATAAAAGAATTTTGCCTTGCCTCTTCTCCTCTCTCTGTCTCTGTCTCTCTTCTCTCTCTCTCTCTCTCTCTCTCTCTCTCTCTCTCTCTCTCTCTCTGTCTCTGGTCCTTTCTCATGCTGCTCTCTCTCTCTCTTGTTTCTGTAGATGTGTGTTTTGTGTTCTGTATGTATGGGTGTTGCTTCACTAGGTCTGGTTTGCAGAGTAAACCAGGTGTTTGCTTTGATGTTGGTGTTCAGTTGCATTGTAGACTTTATAGGAGATTCTCTCTCTCTCTCTTCTCTCTCTCTCTCTCTCTCTCTCTCTCTCTCTCTCTCTCCTCTCTCTCTCTCTCTCTCTCTCTCTCTCTCTCTCTCTCTCTCTCTCTCTCTCTCCCTTTTATTTGGTCTTGTGATGTGTGTACCTGTGTACAAGTTCTGTTTGTTTTATGTTGCAGTGTAAAGCCAGACAGTGTACTCTCCAATTAGTTTTAGAGGGTGTGTGTGTGTGAGAGAGAGAGAGAGAGAGAGAGAATGTTTCTCAGAAGAAAAATCTCTCACCTTTATTGTGGTACTCTGTAGGAGAAACCACTGAAGAAAAGATTTCTTTTTTAAGTCCCCAACCCCTCCCCATGCCATTCTGGTCTTCCAAAACTTTTTTCTTGGAATTGACTTGACCTTGACATTCACAATTTAGCCTGATGGGCAGAAGACGTAGGAGAGAGGAAAGTGGACAAGGAAAAGCAGTGCCTCACCTGATAAATGATGAGGAAAAACACAGGTTTAAACCACCTGCAGATAAATGCTAGGGGAGTGAAGGGCCTGTGTAAAGTAGAACCTGGCAGTGGGCCCAGTGTGGTCTTCTTCCTCCATAACAGAGTGACAAGGGAAGGACAGGAAAAGACATTGAATAAAACGATCTTTTCTCCCTAAACCAGTTTTTATCTCCTGCCTTTCTTTCCTTTTTCTTTTTTAGTTTTTTATATAAAGATTAAAAAGATTGATTTGTTTGTGGTGGGGGGGGGTATCTGATTTGTCAAAGTCATATTTTTGTATGCAGATGGTTGTAAGGTGTACTGACCAGCTGACTGAAAACATCCTCCAAAATGTTACCGCCTTTGAGCAGGTGCATGAAACAAACCCTGTCCTCTGCCTCTCCAGATAGATGATCTGTTTTCTGTTGTGTGTGGTGTGTGCAGAGAACCATCAGAAAGCAAGGGCAGCAGTGGGGACAGCAGTGGTCAAGGTCAGGGTCAGGGCCGTGTGGCGTCCAGCGCCACTGCAGGTCCATCAGGGGCGGGGCTGGGCAGCAGCGGTGGAGGTGGCCTTGACCCCCTGGGGTCGGGGGTCGTGCCGGCCATGCCTGGCCACGCCCTGATGAGCGGCGGGGGGGTGCACCTGCAGGCCCCCACCTCCACCACCCCGAGGGCATCGGCAGCTCCTCCTCCTCCTCCCTGCACCCCTCCTTCCTGCCCCTGGACCACCACCCCTCCCCCCTGCACACCCCCGGGGAAATCCACATCAAGCAGGAAGTCTCCGCAGGTGAGTGGAGGCATGGGTCTGTTCACACACCTGTCCATCTGCCTGTCTGTCTGTCTGTCTCTCTATATCTCTCTCTCACTACATATACATCTATCCATCTCTATCTGTTTCTCTATCTATCAATTTATCCATCCATCTAGCTATCTATCCCTTAGTCTGGTGACCATCGGGGCACCCCTGAAGACTTGAAACCAGTTCCCTCTATTCCTCTCTCTGTTCTGCCTTTCTCAAAGTTTCGTTGAGTTCTAGGCCTGTTCCTTCGCTAATGTTGTCCTCCCATCTCTTCCTTGGTTTGCCTCTTTGTCTTCCTCCTTGGACAGTGCCTTGCAGTATTGTTTTTGCAAGTCCTTTTGATCTTGGGACATGCCCGTATGCTCAGACATAGATATAATATACACAGAGAGAGGGAGAGAGAAGTCTTGACAGAGGGCATCAAGATAGTGAAGTAGACTTTCTAAATCAGCAGTCCTGTGTGGCAGAATGGGATTGGATAGACTGTTGACTTGAGCTGGATAAGTCATTGACTTGGGGGGTAGAGGTCGTCGACTTGGGTTGGAGAGGTCATTGACTTGGGATAGAGAGGTCATTGACTTGGGGTGAAGAGGTCATTGACTTGGGGGGAGAGGTCATTGACTTGGGGTGAAGAGGTCATTGACTTGGGGTGGAGAGGCCATTGACTTGGGGTGGAGAGGTCATTGACCTGGGGTGGATGAGTCTTTAGATGTGGCTGATTGATTGGATGGCTGATTACCTGTGTCTGACAGGGTGGGGAGTTAAGTAGATGTGGTGATTTTGATTGGTTGTTCAAATGAAGATCACTCCAAGAGATGGTGAAAGACAGTCATGACCAATGCTTGCTTCCACCATTTCACACACACACATATATATACTCTGTGATTTCCACACAGTGTAGTGAACATGTAGACCATTTCACACAGAACTCAAGTGCATGTTGTTGTACATAGTTGTAGCACATTTCACACAGAACTCAACTGCATTTATTTTTATTGTACAAAGTTCTTTTCTGGCAGAGTGTTTATTATGTGTTGTTGATAATTTCATTTGCAGACTTAGTTATGTGTTGAACAGGCTTTGAAGTATTTTACATAAACTATACCAACATATTTTGTAGAGAGCATAGCTCAAAGAGAGTGCTGCTTGGTAGTGGTGGTGGTTGGTTGATGATACACTGGATAACTCCGCTGGGACTCTAATATACTCCACAACCAAACGTGTTTTGCAGGCAGCAGTACACCAGCCAAACTGTGTCAGGTGTGCAACGACAATGCCTCAGGTTTCCATTACGGGGTGTGGTCGTGTGAAGGGTGCAAGGCTTTCTTCAAACGATCTATACAAGGTGGGTGTGGGGAAAGTGGGCTGGCTGTATCTATGTATGTATGTATGCTTCTGTCGCTTTGCTCTTTCCCTTCTCCTGCTGTAGTTAGTTCACGACCTCAGAATGTCAGATCTGTGTCAAAAAGATGACATTTAGGTGATTTAAAAAAGAAAAAGAATATGTTAAATACAAGAGTTTTTCCATGCCAGATTTTTTATCAGGATCATTTTTAAATTAGATGAACTTTTGTTACTAAACGTAAAGCAGTTGAGTTGTAACCATCCCTAACTTCTTAAAGTTTTTTTCCAAAGCATGTTTTCTTTTTCTGTACCCAAAATTGTTGTGATGTACTGAATAGATTGTTATTTCCAGTCATTTGAAGGCTCATTGCAATGCCAGCATCAGCACTGGTTTTTTGGGTTTTTTTCATAAATGATGAAGGGGGTTAATGCAATATACAAAAAGTATGTTCATATATTACATAAAAGTGCTTTTGTATAGATTCAGGGAGTTTTATAGGGTTTTTTCGGGGGGGGTTATTGGGGGGAGTTTTGTTAGTTTTTTTTTTTATTGTAGGGAGTTGTGCTGAAAGTGCAGTGTTGAAATCCTAGAAGTAATGGTGCTAGAAAGCAGGGAGAAAGGCAGGTGGTGACCAAGGTTGTGACTGACTGACTGACTGCGCGTGGTCTGTGAACAGGTCCTGTGGACTACATGTGCCCAGCCACCAACAACTGCACCATAGACAAACACCGGCGCAAAAGCTGCCAGGCGTGCCGACTACGAAAGTGTTACGAAGTGGGCATGAACAAAGGTAGGTGTTCTCTGGTCTGCTCTTGCCTCTACTTTGCTTGATCTGGCAACAACCAGAGGTCATTCCTTTGGGGCAGTGTCTGGCTTGCTGACCGATGTCAGGAAGAAAGGAATAACTGCACATGGCTTGACCTCACCGTCTGCTGTTTGTAGTGGTTTATGGTGTTTGATGTGAACCAAAGTGATTCAGACTTGATGTAGGGCAGTGTTTCAATCTGGTTCTGTACAGTGATGTGTCCAAGAAAGAGTTGATATCATCATGTGTTGAAGGCCTCTTGTCTACAACCATATTTCACTTAGAAGGCCCTGTATTCTCCTTTTTTTGTCAGTGCTATGTTTTTGCAGCAAACAGGAACTCTGGCGCATTGACTTGTTTTGGAGAACAGTGTTATTTGTCAGCACGTGGTGTTATCTCTGTAAAAAGTGGAAAATGTGTAGCATTGTTGATTCCAGGCTGCACCATGGCTGGATTCGTGCATATCTTATCTTCAGGGTGCAAACTGTTGGGTGCAGTGTGCCCTAGTGGATAGTAGAAACAAAGGTGACATCACTGAAGCACAGGTGTGCCAAACCTGGTTTTGATCCCAGGTCATCACATTGCACGCACACTGTGCTATCCTGCCCCCAACAGGCTTTTATGCACTTTATAAAGCATAGATCCATTCAATCGTTACTTTGTTTTTGGCCATTACATAAGATTTGGTGTAACAATTTCTTGTTTTTTGTGGCTTTTTTCTGTGTGTTTTCACTGAAGGTGTACATGTGTGTGTGTGTTGACCTGCAGGCAGTCAGAGGAAGGAGCGGAAGAGCAGTGGCTGCAGCAGTGGTCCCAAGGGCAAGCGGTGCCGCGCCGACTCCACAGACAGCGTGGTCAACTCCACCAATGGGGCTTCAGCCTCCAAGGTCTGACCCCCTCCCTCCTCCCTCCCTCTATCGCTTTTTGTCCCAGAGAGAAATAAAGTGTCCAATACATATGGAGGATATATGTGATGATATTTCTTGCGACCCTTTCTGGAGTTTTCAGAAAAGAACTTTACAATTTAAGGCTGATTTTCATTCTTTGGTTCATGAATTTCTTAGAATTTCTCCCAGCATGTATTTGTGATTGAAAATAGACATCTGCAGCTGTGTAGAAAATTTGGAGAATTCTTGTATTCTGTCTTGGAGCGAGGCTCAAGGGGGGGGGGGGGTGATGGGTCTTGTGTTAAGAAATACTGTGGTTTCTGCTTCGTGGATAGCAGTATAAACTGCCCCACATTGTCTGCCTTGTGATGACTACGCCTTTTTTTAAATTTATTTTTTCTGTATATTATCATAGTAGACACGTAGGCATAAACAAGCATGTTTGATTTTATACTGCAGTGTGGTGGGGGGGGGGGGGGGGTGTAACAGGTTTGATCACCCCTCCCAATATATTTGATGAAAATATAATCTGTGCATTAAACATAATGATGTGTATTTTATGTACTTAGGAGTAAGCTACATTTTCAACAGACAGATTGAAATTTTGGTTGAAGTGACAGCCATGACATTGCCTTGGCAGTTGGTTCAACTGTAAACATAAAGGAATGAATTTACAAACTCTGATACCTGTGAAGGACGGAAGAAGAATTTTCAATGTTCGAGAGAAGAGAACACAGTTTGAAATCCTTCAAAAATATTTGTCTAATGAAACTGCACACATGGGAAAAGCATGACGGATTGAGAGGATGGTTAGGGAAGGGGAGGCAATCAGCTTTTAAAAAATAGATGAGCAGATTTGGCAATACATTGGGCTTTCACCCCCTACATTTTTCTTGAGGGCAAGAATTGTGGTCTTGTGGGTTAATTGTAATGTAGGACCTAAGTTCTTAGTGGTTATTGTCAAGGAAGTGACTTGGTGTATATTGTTTAGTTTAACAGAAAATCATCCGGATGAAGGAAGAAGGTGAGAGAGAAGGTGGGTGTGTGTCAGGGTAAGGGTGTGTCATTGGCGATGTATGGGACAAAGAATATCAGGGGATCAATAGTTGCTAAGTTGTTTTTAAAAAAAATTAAAAGCATTTTGGTTATTAACCTATTGAACTGCAATAAACAAAAGGGAAAATGCAGTTCTGACAATCTCTGATATCAAAACTCAGTAATTGCAATGCCTCTGTGTGTGTGTGTGTGTGGCACAGAGTGCGCGGCGGCTGCGCAGCGCGTCAATCCTGGAGGCGCTGCAGAAGGCGGACATGCCTGTGCTGGAGAGCTGCCATGACCACCAGCAGCCGCTGAGCAGAGTGCACCTCCTCAACACCCTCATCAAGCTGGCAGACCGCGAGCTGGTCTACCTCATCAACTGGGCCAAGCATGTGCCAGGTCTGACCCCTGTCCTCCCCCTCTTTACCTTTTCTTCTCTCTGTGTCTGCCTCCTGTCCTCCCCTTCCTTAGCTCTCTGCTGTCTTCCCTCTTTACCTGTCTTCTTTCTTTGTCTGCCTTCTGTCCTTCCCCTTTAGCTCTCTGCTGTCTTCCCTCTTTACTGTCTTCTTCCTGCTTCTGTCTTCCCTTTATCTGCTGTCTTCCTCTTTATCTGTTGTCTTCCCTCTTTACCTGTCTTCTTTCTTGTCTGCCTTCTGTCCGCCCTCCCTCCCCCTTTAGCTTTTGTGTTGCTTATTTGCCACCCCAAAAATGTACTGTTGTGTTGAAGCAACAGGAGAGGCCACAAGCACCCAAAGCTCCTGTTATTCCTTTAGCTCTCTGCTGTCTTCCTCCTCCTGTGTAGGGTGTCTTTCTCCTTTACCTGCCTGCCTGCCTGATGGTCATTTTTATCTCTGGACATTGATTTTAGAGGTGAAAAGTCTATTCACACATTCAGATATATATCTGTAGGGTGAAGCTTCAATATTTTTACATGCAATGACGGGGTGTTTTGGTAATGTTACAGGAAGATGTGTAATGTTGCTTTGCAGGGCACACATACCTGTCACCTGATGAGTGTTGCTGATTGCAGGGTACATAGTGATGTTAATTGCAGGGTAAATTGTGTTGTTAATTACGGGGTACATTATGTTAATTACGGGGTACATAGTGTTGTTAATTACGGGGTACATAGTGTTTTGTTTTCAGGGTACATAATGATGTTAATTGCTGGGTACACAGTGTTGTTAATTGCAGGGTACACAGACCTGTCCCTCAGTGACCAGGTTCACCTCATCGAGTGTTGTTAATTGCAGGGTATATAGTGTGTGTTGGTGTTTGCAGGGTACATAGTGTGTGTTGGTGTTTTCAGGGTACATAGTGTGTGTTGGTGTTTGCAGGGTACATAGTGTGTGTTGGTGTTTTCAGGGTACATAGTGTGTGTTGGTGTTTGCAGGGTACATAGTGTGTGTTGGTGTTTTCAGGGTACACAGTCAGTGTTGGTGTTTTCAGGGTACACAGACCTGTCTCTCAGTGACCAGGTTCACCTCATCGAGTGTTGATGTTTTTAGGGTACTTAGTTTTGATGTTAATTGCAGGGTACACAGACCTGTCCTCAGTGACCAGGTTCACCTCATCGAGTGTTGCTGGATGGAGCTGCTGCTGCTGAACTGTGCCTTCCGCTCCATGGAGCATGAAGGGAAGCGCCTGGTCTTTGCCCCAGACTTCATTCTGGACAGGTGTGTGGATAATGACCCCATGGTGTCCTCTTCTCTCTGTGTGTCTATCAGTTAGTTTTCTTTCTCTGTCTGTTTTGTTCTTACCCTGCCTCTCCAACTGTGGTTTTTCAACCTGTACCTTGATTGTTTGGGATTTCAGTGTTGTTTGGGGTTTTTTTTCTTTTGGGGGTGTTTTGTTTTTTTAAAAAAAAAAAGAAGAAGAAAAACCACATAAATGAATTTTCTGGCGTCTGCAGTCCTACATACTAGTCTTGACAGTTCCTAGATGTCATTTTTAGTAGAATTATTCCATAGAAGCTGCACACATTCATCAGAAGAAAAAGTCATTGGAAAATTCCATTTGCAGGCAGCTTCACTGATGTGCTAAACTGGGTCACAAGTGTGTTTTTGTTTATGTTGAAGAAAGGGCCTCAGGAGTTTGGTTGTTGAGAAAATCTACTTAGATGTTTGTATAGTGTAGTCAATGTGGTTTGGCTTGGTAGGAAGTATACAATCAGATCAGTCTTGTCTGTCACTTGTAGCCACAAAACCTAGCATCACCACCAGCCACATATGGGCAGGGAATTCATCCATAAAATTATGTAGAAAATGAATTCGTCCATATTTGGGGAGTGGATTCATCCATATGAAGGGAGTGAATTCATCAAAAGCAAAGTACAAAGAAGATGAGAGAAAGGAAAAAACCTGATGTGGAAATAGGTGAACTCTACCAGGGCTGGACTTCCTTAGACATGGCACTGCTGTGATTCAGTCCACATTGGTACAGAGTGTGCTGTTTTTGGGGGGGTTTAGTTTTCGTGGTGAAAAATGTTAAGTGTCCATCTGGTGATGTTACACATGTAGTGATGTGTTACACATGTGGTGATGTGTTACATGTGGTGATGTGTTTACATGTGGCGATGTGTTACATGTGGCGATGTGTGTGTGTTACATGTGTGCAGACCGCTGTGGACAGTGATGGAGATGTCGGAGATCCTGGAGCAGGTGTCAGCGGTGTCGGAGCAGATGGTTCAGTTTGGGGTGACCAAGGAGGAGCTGCTGCTGCTGCAGGCCACCGTCCTCGTCAATGCAGGTATGTATGCAGGTACACACACACTGGTCAATGCAGGTACATACACACACACACACACACACACACACACACACACACCACACACACACACTCACACTCACACCACACACACACGGCACGTTGGGGGGGGGGGGGGGGGGTTCACTTCTCATGGAACATTCATTGGGTCCTGGCAGTGCACTGCAGGTTTCAGGCAGTTGGGCCGGAGCGAGGCGAAGGAAGGTAGGGGCTGTATGATGGGATTCTATCAGCAGTAACCTTCAGTAACTGGGTGTCCCTTGAAAAACCGCTGTGAAGCTGGTGAACAGACAGCACTGAAGGAGTCCTCAGAACAGGCTGGAGTCCTGTTGGTCATGAATCTGTAGCTCAAGAGAGAGAGAGCTTGTCATGAATTCTGACTTCAGTGGGAAGCCAGTGTAAGTATTAGAACAGTGCAAAAGGACAGGTAGGATGGCGTGGTGACGGTGTCTGTGTGTGTGTGTGTGGTGTTCAGAGGTGCGGCGGCTGGCCAGCTTCCAGAAGATCGGGGAGATGCAGCAGCGCATTGTGGACGCGCTGATGGAGGTGGTGCAGAGGACTCACTCAGACACGGCGCGGCGTGTGCCCTCCCTCCTCCTCCTCCTCACCCACGTCAGGCAGGCGGGGGAGCGCGGCATTGCCTTCTTCCAGGCCCTCAAGCAGGAGGGATGCGTGACCTTCTGCGACCTCCTGACGGAGATGCTGGACGCCCACCATGCCGCCTCCACCGCCGCCGCCTCTTCCACAGTGACAACGGTGTCCATGCCTTCCACCTCCTCCTCCGCCCCCACAGAGGCAGAGCGGAAGAGTGCGTACCCTCTGCCCCCCATCTACCCCACGGGCCTTCCTGACTTTGTGTGTCCGCGGCAGTGCCAGGCAGAGGGAACGTCCGTTGTGCTGCTAGGGTCAGCTAGAGGGCAGCAGTCGTTAGGCTTTCTCTGTTTGGAGGAGGAGGCATGGGGAGGGAGGATTAGCGGTTTAAATGTTGGGCAGCTCTTAGTCAATACTGGCAGGCAGGGGCTATTTTGCATTGTTCTTGTATCCATGAGTAATTGTACACAGTACACACACTGTAATGCTTACAAAGTATCACACATCACATACAGCAAACGAGATGCTTCCAGTGTAGACGACTTTTCGTGCAAACTCTGGGATCTCTCCTGTTAATGGTCATGAAATCTGTTGGATGATGTATATATGGAATATTATTATATTCAAGTAAAATGTACGATAACATGTATATAAATGAATAATATAAAATACTGTCAAATAAAACTTATCAAATTTTTGTGTGTGTATGTGCAGCGCAACATATACTTTGATTTTTTTTTAGGGAGAACCTGTGTTCTGCAAGGAAACGCAACTAAACCACACAAATGATCAGAAATTGAAAATCCACAGCTCTGATACAAATGACATAGAAACTAGGAAGGGGGGGGGGGGGGGGGGGGGGGCTAGTTTCTGTCTGTGCAAATGGATGTTCCCTCTGGCAGGGCACTGCCTTCAGAGGACAGACACGAGTGCTACACTGTGTCCACTATGTGATTATACAAACCTGCAGTGCCATTCCGTTGATTAGGGCGTCGAGCAAGGGGAGAGCAGACCTGAACACAACTCGGAACATCGACAACAGAATCGAAGAGAACACTTGAAAACGTGTTTGTGGGAGTGATTGCTGCGAAGATGGCTGTGCGAGTTGGGTGTTTGTGAGAATCGAAGCCACCGTGGTCAGTGAGAGCAAGATGTGTCGCTGAAAGGAAAAGTGTTCTTGACGAGTTGGAAAGACTTGTGCTACAGCAGCGTGGCTACGACGACGACGATTACTGTGATGTGAGATGTAGCGAGGTTTTCCTGGACCTGTTCATTGTTGCCGCATGTTGTCATCCGTCGTGGCGTCAAGCTTGTTGACGTGTCCTCTGTCGTGTCTTTGTCCCCGTGGTGGTGTTTACCTCTGACCTTGTTTACATTAGGAGGGTCGTTGGTACCAGCCTCTTTCATATTGTTTATTATTTTGGATTCTTATTTTGTCTGGTGGTATTGCCAATATGTACGCGGGAGGAACAATATTGTTCAGATTGTTTCCGACATGTCTAGCTCATTCTAAATGCATTGAAAACAGAACATATGGGTAAGAACTTTTTTAAAAACTTGTGTTGAAGAACACTGATTGCTTTGATCATTTATATCATGTGGTGTTTATCATTGGCTTTCCCAGTGAGCTTGGACATTTCTTTTTGGGGTAGGGATGCTTTTTTTTTCTTCTTTTTTTTTAATAACTTTATTGGCATTTTGTTTTTCATATGGTGCAGATTTTTTTTCATTACACAGGGGCAAGATATTGTACATAAAAATAGTGCGACCATTTTATTTTTAGATTCTTACAGGTGAAGAGAGAATGACATATTATATAGAATCTTCATTTGCCCAGCTTGGTGTGTTTTTTTTCTCCAGCATCACATTTGATAGAATATAGAATAATTTATGAATGGAGATCGAAGGAACATAGAAGTTCAGCCAAAAAAACAAAGGTTGGAAGCTGTACAAAGAAGCAGAAGTTAACTCGTGTGACGAAGTTATGGTTGGAAAGACATCAAGGGAGACCAGCATTACATCTGAAGGAAGACGTCTGTCTGCAGTGTTGTCACCTGGTTTTGTGGACAGAGTTGTGTGTTGACCGTCGTGCCATTCTTAGATATATATATGTTGCTTTTTTATGTAGAATCTCCCTCACTGTCCCTTTTTTTTTTTTTTACTGTTGGGCAGTACTTCACTTTAACAGTAAATGCCACTTTTTCATTTCCACTTTGTACTTTCTGAAGGACTGCCGTCTGAAAATGTGAAGAATCTGTGCTGTAGATGGGCAGAATACTTGTACACATGAAGGTGCATAGAGAGGGAGTGTTGTGCACACACACACAGTGCAGAGAGCTGGAGTGTGGTAAACACAATTTTTGCACATATAGCGCATAGAGAGGGATGTCATGAAGACAATGTTTGCATGCACACACACACACACACACACACACACACAAGGTGCATAGAGAGGAAACGTTTTGAACAGAGATTGAATGCTTGAAAAGTTAACTATGTATTTCCTGTTCAGTTTTTACATGAATTATTTTATAAATGAAAATACTTACAAAAAGGAAAAACACAGATGTCCTTACATAATATTGCAGGATTCTTTTGTGGCAGAAAAATCAGATTCTTATGATAGGAGTCAGACTTTTAAAAATATGTTGAAATACATTTTTAGTACATTTTTTATGTTATGATTTCCTTTCTTGGTAGATATGCATTTTGTGCCACAAGTATGGTAATATTGTGTCAAGTATGCAACAGTGTGTTTGTTTTTAGCCTTTTGCAATCTAAATTGTTTGTAATTGTGACCACTACTGCCTCCACCTGATGTATTTCAGTGTGGTCAGTCACATATAGGCAGTCAGTCTCACTTGGTTCTGAAACACCTCAACAGTCCACACTATGCTCAGAGTTGTTGGCCTATCCAGAGGCTACTGGCCAATAGAGGCCCTGCACTACTGTTCTGTCACGGAAGGTTGTGGTGGTGCTTGTCTGATCTAGTTCATTGTACATCACTTACTAATCCCCTACACAGGCATAGAAGTGGAATCGTCCATATCAATAACCCTTCTCTATAATACAATGGCATATCATCATTGATTATTATTATAATGTGTCCGATTCAGTAGGCTTCATAGTCAGGTCAGCAAGACTTTGATTCTGTTAGGTTACTGGGGGGGGGGGGGGGGGGGGGGATCATTGCGACAAGATGGTCTTTCAATTGTTCTGTGACTGTATTTTTCATCATTCAAGCCCTTACCTAACAGAAGCCTGCCCTGCTTTTTAAGTAACTTTAATGTCCAGGAAAGTACCACTTGGTTTAAGATTGTTCACTTGTCCACACGGAGAAAGGACAGTTCAGGATAATGTGTTGCATTTTGAAAATTGCACTTTTTTTTTCTGGTATGGCTCAAACCCAGCACTTTACGCTGACAAATCTCCGTGCTAAGGCAGTTGGGGATTTTTGTGAGTGTGTGTTTGATATTCTGAATGATGGATTTTGCTTGTGCCCATTAAAAATGGTGCTACCTGTTCTCTTTCCTATATACACACACACATATTTGTCTTATGTCCCCATTTTTTTGTTTTGTTTTTAGCTCAAGCACTGTGCTGTTTCCTTTTGTCCCCCCATCTTATTTCCTTTTTAATTCTCTATCTTACCTTACCACTCCTCTCCCATAATTAAATTGTGGGCTTAAATGAGTGGAATTCTTTATATTCTCTGGCTTTCTGAAAAGCCATGTATACTCTAGTAGTTCATGAATTAATTCTATATGGTAGGTGGCCACTCTCTATTCAGTTATGGGAGTTAACTGTGGTTAGACCGGATAAGATGTCAGAGACTTGCAAGTGTCAGTTAAGGAGGATTGCAGCAGGACACTGGATTTGAACATTGTACAGAAGTGCAGTCATGAAATCCAAAACATTTTCAGTGACTTTCTGGGGGAGGTGAGGGGTTGTTCTTCCTTTTTCTTTGAAGGGGGGGGGGGGTTATACATTGGTCCACATTTGAACACACTCTGAGGTAGACTCTTCAGGCACAGTTGCCATAGAAATGATGAAACATGGCAAATATTTTCAAACCATAAAACTTCAAAATTGTCACATTAGAAATAGAAACATAGAGACCCATCTTTAAAAATTACTGAAAAGAAATGATGAATATTATCCAAACAAAAGAAAGTTGACAGTAGAATGAATCAGCTGCCAAAAAATACATAACACTGTGTGCAAACACCTTTTTTTAAGCAAGTTTTTGCTCTCTCCAAAGCCTCAGTAATTTAGATGCGACAGTACTGCTCAAGAAAATGGAACATAAGGTCACCAAAACAACACAGTTGTTTGTATGCAAATTTTATATTGTCAGTAATAGCTATTTTTTTTTTTAAAGGGGGTTTGTGGAGATAAGAGACGTGTTTGAACAGAAAAGTCAGATTTGCACAAATCCCAAAATGTATGTTATTTTCTGTCTGCCATTCTAGCTTAAATATAATTCATTTCTCCTTAATCTGTTATTCCCTTTGCTGCAGTTTGCACTTTTTATCAGGTACAACATGCACACACCCCCACCCCTCTCATGTTAGTAATTTACATCATCATCTTTCTAGCTTATATACCGTGGTGGTTAGTTGCTGTCAGCGGTTTCACTTATTATAGTTTCCCCCATAGTCAGACATGCGATTCTTGTTCAGTCTCTTCTTTATCTTTTCTCTGGTTTAATTACAACTACTTGCTGTGTTGTTTTTTAAGCTTGTTTTCAGTAATCTGGATATTGCTCTGTATCATTCGATTCTAGTTATTTTTTAAAGTTAGACACAAAGTGATATCCTCCTCTTTTCTGTTTCTTTTGGGGAGGAGGATCAAAGTAGCAAGTCGAGTCTCTAGTAAAATGCCTTTGGGGGGATCAAAGTAACAAGTTGAGTCTCTAGTAAAATGCCTTTACACGAGATCCCTGTTTGGTTCAGAGTAGTGCCACCAAATGTATCAGTGTGGTTTAAAGACAAAAAAGCATTGTAAAAATGGTTCTTACTGCCTACCAACGCTGCTAAAATATAACAGGACCTCAAGTTTTTGTTTTCTCTCTTCCAATTCCTCAGCTAGAGCTCCAAGGTTTACCAATCGCAAGATCTTGAGTATGTGACCATAAACCACCACAAGGTAGCTGCATTCCAACTTTGGGGAATGTCTAAACATGACACCAGTGTGCATGCCTTTAAAAAAAAAATGTTTGTGTTTCCAGCATACAGTGCATCTCTTACAAGCACATTGGTTTTAACATTTGCAAAATGTTCCTTGTGCCTTCCTTCATGTACGGACCTTGGTTTATAGTCTCATGGAAAACTTTCAGGGGAGTGGAGTTAGTACCTTTGTCAACACCAGGGGGAAAATCCCCTCAAAAGGGCATCTTGGTGGTCGCTGGAACTGTCAGATTGCGAGCTCAATGCTCTAACCACTAGGCTATCTGGCCTCCCAGAACCCAGCTCCTCAGGGTTGGGACAGGTTAGAGAGCTTTGAGCTCACAATCAAATGGCATGGGCTCCAGCCACTGCCAAGATGCCTGTTCAAGGGGATTTTTCCCATGTTGTTAATATCAGTACTGACTCCATTGATGTAAAAGTCCTTCAGGATGTGTGAAGGTATTAAGAGGTGTTGGTTTTGAACCTGAAGTTGAAAGTTACTGGAACCACTGAAACTGAATGAGGTGACAGCCCGGTATGGCTGTCATGGTCAGTAGGGCTATAAACAATATAGTATGGCAAGTCCTTCATATGAGACTATAAACCAAGGTCTTGTGTGCGAACTATGCAGAGCATCTTGTGCACACGTTAAAACCCATTTTGCCTTTTGGAAGAGTAGGCCAATTAGTAGAAATGGGTGACTTTATGCACATTGGTGTTGTGCGAGGACCTCATCCCTGAAGTAGGAATGCCACCACTACCTATAACGGTGATCCAGCAGATGCATGTGCATCTCACCACTGGTGAACCTTGCAGCTTTAACAATGGCAACATTCAAAGTCCCGTTTGTTAAAAAAATAATTTCAATAAATTAAAAAGATTGGGGGTTTGTTTTTTTTAAACTTTAGAAAAATAAATTTCCATGTTATATTACTATATTCAACAGGAGCACAAACCTCTCTCCGTATCGTAGATTTCATTAGTCGCAAGGTTTAAATAGTAAAATCACTACACAATTTTTATGAGTGTTACAACAAGCTGTTTGGTTATATCAGGAATTCATTCTGAATTAAAATTAACTTCAAAAAAATTAACTGTGAACATGGGTTAATTTAAGTTTTAGAAGACAATTGATTCTCTAATAAAATCACTGTGAACATGTGTTAATTTAAAGTTTAGAAACAATGATCTCTAATAAATCACTGTGAACATGTGTTAATTTAAAGTTTTAGAAGACAATTTATTCTCTAATAATCAGCTGTGTACATGGGTTATTTAAGTTTAGAAACTCATGATCAATAGATTAGCTGTGAACATGGTTAATTTAAAGTTGGAGACTACTCTGAGTTACGGTTGATGACTTGCCTGTGCATGGACCATTTTTTACATACAGACCTATTTACCATAGATCATCTGTTTGCTGAAAAATGCTTTTTTTTTTATATCACTTTTCACATTTAGGAATGCCCCTCTCCCCTAACAGCTAACGAATTTGAGAGTTGTTATATGAGGCAAACACACTGCAGCACCTTGTGTGGTGGAGTTTCTATGTGAATTATTGTGATGTGCGCTGGTGTATTTTGGGATAATTTATTTTGATACTGGGGGAAAGAAGAGATGGGGTCTGCAGCACTGCCCTAACTGCATGTCCAGAAAGGCAGTGGCAGTTAGGACAGCAGCAGACAGACAATGCAATAATTGTGTGCTGGTAAAGTATGCCCGCCGCCATTTGTATAGTGAGAAGTATACCAAGTATTTCTATGAACCATCCATTGTCAACTCGCTTGTTCCATTCTGGAAATTAAAAAAAAAGCTTTTTAAGATATCTACCTGTGGTGTTTCCATCTCTGTATGTATGTGCATGTGCAAACATTCCTTTTATGATGCAAAACTTACTTGTGCACTTGATGTTTAAAAAAAACAACAACACACATCATCACTTATTGTTTTTTGGGGAAACACCACTCTCTGTCTCTGAACTTCCTTGTACCTATCATGACAGCAGCCGACATCAACAGAAAGCACCAGTACTTGACAATCACCCGGGCAGCACTTGTTCATCACACATAACCATCTCTTATGGCTGTCAAAGTAGGGGTCCTAAACTTTATGAGGGTATCCAGGCAGAGGGTGCCATTGATAAATTTAGACCTCTGAAATAATAATACATGGAATTCATATAGGGCTTTCTCTTGCATTAACAAATTAAAGCACTTGCCTTTGACCTACACAACGCACAAGCAATTAATAAGAATTAATAGTTTTAACAAATTCGAATGTACACACTCGCATGCACAGAACAGGGAGGGAAGAGGGAAAGCACAGCCTGTCAAAGCAATGATCTTTGGTGACCAGATGCACAAACTTGCTTAGAAATCAAAGTACAAAGACATATCTAGTTTGTGACAAAATTTCAGCTCGATAGCTTGTCATGCACACACACACACACTAACACTTATGAGAGGTCCTAAATTAAGTCAGTTGGGGGGAGAAAACTGTCACAGAATTTATTTTAATCTACAAGCCATTTAGCTCTGTAAAATTCAACAGGATGATGATTAATACTGACTGGTTACCCCCAAAATAAAGATCATTAATTAGTCCCTCACATACAAGTCATTGTAATCCTGTTCATTGTACACTGTAACCGTTCTTTCAGTCTGTGACACAGACTTTGCCAAAACAAGAATTAGAGTATCCCATGTAAACCTCTTCACAGTATTGAAAACAGCAGAGTAGCTCAATAAATTCAGCAATGAAAGTGAAAAAATTCTCAACTAGGCCTATTTGTGGCATTCATAAGTGGGTTACTGTTCAGTGTGGTAAATCACATACTTATGTTTTTGTTTGTTGTAGCCTATTTCTCACCATCAGGCCATCCTTGAGGATGACTGTCTACTCTCCTTGATGGATGTAGACTGGTGCAGCCCTGGGGACACTGTCATCACTGGATGAAGTCAAAGCTGTCACTGGGGGTGATAGTCTACTCTCCTTTTATTTATTTATTTATTTATTTATTCTTTTATATCAAGGATGTTTTTGGCCTGTCCAAACACTATTTTTCATTTGCTGGGGTAGGCAGGTCGGATATATACGTATACATACACGAAGGGAATTATGGCACTTGCTCGACTGAACTGAAGTTGACCAGGGGGGTCATATAAAGCCCCACCCTCAATAAACCAGACATTGCGGGGATCTGAACCTAGGTCCTTAGGATTAAGTCAACCTGTCTTAACCACTCAGCTATGGCGTCAGACATCCAGAACTGAATGCAGCTTCTCTGACAGAGATCTGCAGGTAGCATGCTGAAGCTTTGATAACAGTGTAAACTGGACTACCCACCGCACAAGACTAAGTTGTATAATTATCACCAGCCGCCATGGCGCAGTGGTTAGCGCCGTGGATTCCGGACTGGAAGGTCGCGGGTTCGAATCCCATAAGTCATAGGGATTTTTTCGGGCTCCGGCCGGCTCCTACCCAGAGTGAGTGTGCTGTGGGCTCAGTGGGGAGACTGGGACCACACAGTCGAGCTTCATCCACTTTACGGATGCGAATTTGAGAGTGTTGCTCAAATTACCTGACCAACACTGCAGGTGTCTGTATCTCTCGGGCCTGGTTGACGCCGGGATATGTTATGACAGTAAGCGTAGAGAACAACCCTGTCAAGTAGTCTCAAAGCGGATGCACCTCCACAGCAGCATCATTACATCATCCTCATCATCATTGATCATCATGCAATAATAAAAATTGCCTCTGATTCGGTGGCCTCCGTTGCTCTGGTCTCATGGTGACCTCAGATTCGGTTTCCCCATACGCTTCTGTGCCTGTGGTGAATTTGTGTCAAGGCCTTTGGGGTTGGGGGTTCGTGGGGAGGCGGTCGTTGGAGGGACGTAGTGGTGGTCGCCACCTTGGGTGGGTGACTCACTCAGTCTGGCTCCGCGACTGAGCTAATACTGTCGTTAGTAGGGGGCTTAGTAGGTGGTTGTCCTGCGTATGTTAGCTCAGAACAGGCACCACTGAACACCACCAAAGTGACCCAGCAGAAGTGCAGGGCCCCTCTGGCTGGTGGCCCCGCGGCGGCCTGATATTGATAGGCTCCCTGTGGACTCCCGACCTCGGGGGGTGAGACACAACGAATCTGGGTATGGCTGTGGCGGGGAGATTGAAATGAGCGGCGTGGGAACAGCAGTACGGGAACGTCACAGAAGACGAGGCAGCAAAAAAAAAAAAAAAAAAAAGTTGTATAATTATCAGCTGCAGACAAAATTATATAAACGGTTGTATTATACTTCTAGAAAAGGTTTTCTCCACGAGTGAGAGCTATATGTTATAAAATGTCTTGCAGAAAGGCTTGCATTCTGCAGACAGTTCATAAACATTGAATGTTAATTATGTTCATCTTATACCATTATACTGTAGCTCAATTATGTTCATCTTTATACCATTATACTATAGCTCAGGGGATTCTGAGTGGAACCAAATGGCTGCAAGCATTGTTTCAAGCCATATGAAACACAAGGCAAACCAAAGGGGTAGAGAAGCAAAAAACTGTGTCTAAATTCATGCTGCAAACCTACTGTCTAAATTCATGCTGCAAACCTACTGTCCAAACCTACTGTCTAAATTCATGCTGCAAACTTACTGTCTAAATCTTTCATGGGCAACCCACTGAGCACACATAAAACTTCCATCAACCTGCAATGTCTCATTTAGGTCAAGCAGTAAGGATCTCAAACACCTCCACCCTGTAGGAAACACTGGATTATCTTAGGTCCAACATGGTAAAGTAAAGGTGTCCCATAACCTAGGTGGTCGTAGGGGAGTGAGGCATCAGAGACCCAGCTTCTCTAGGGGCCAGCATATTGAGGGAGGCGCCCATCTCCTCTCCCTCGCTGCTTTACCTTCCTGGACATGTTCGAAATTCTCAGCTGTAGCCTGCAGACCTGACCATGTGCAGACAGTATGCAGGGAACAGACCCAAGAAAGACAACCCTCGTGAGGTGACGTCCCTTTTCTAATGCTGTGCTAGGATAAATGCACAGTGTGGTGTTGCCTTAAAGTGTCCACGAAGAGGACGAACATCTCTTTTCTATTTCTCTTAAGTTATGTAATGTGTTTCGGTGCTGTATGAAAACCTATGCCAACCAAAAACAAAAAAAAGATCGGTAATGATTAATAACCAATACCAAATACATGTTTTAAAAATCTAGATTGCTAAAGAGTCAAGTGTGCTTAAGACTTGAAAAAAAATAATTGTAAGCACACAGGCACGTGTATACACATTTACGCCCACACACATACACACAACAGAAAAAGCATAAAATATAGTTTCAGTTGACATAATTTTGTAAGCACATAAACATGTACCTTTATACCCACACACATACACAGTAGAAGATAATATAGTTCCAGTACTGCAATCCGT
This sequence comes from Stramonita haemastoma, assembly GCA_030674155.1. Lineage (NCBI taxonomy): Eukaryota > Metazoa > Mollusca > Gastropoda > Neogastropoda > Muricidae > Stramonita > Stramonita haemastoma. The sequence goes on from CM060320.1 coordinate 4,028,774, forward strand.
TTATATTAAAAAAATTCAGTCCGTTTACTATCTAATTACATTTGTTAAAACTGGCACCACTGGAATGTACAAAACTGGTATTTGTCAAATGAACACTCGTACATATCTGCATAAGGAGCAACATGCGTGAAAACACAAAATACAACATATGATTTTATGGATAGCTTGGCCAGGCAAAACCCTGTGTCAGTTATTGATGTCAGCTAATTGCTAAGGCCTGCCCTAAAATGTTGTTATGTTGTAAAAATGTTGTGTTCAGACTGCCTTCAGCCATGACAAACTCGTTAACATAACAACCTGCACTTCCCTTTTAAGATGAAAAAATACTCTGAAGTTGAAGTATGGCTGCCCAGATGTTGAGGTACTTGAAAACAGTCACATACGCAAACTTCTGTCAGTGTGCAATGTTGAAACTCACCGTGATTCCCAGGTGGGATGAGTGAGTCAGACTGCACGTTCTGGATGACCCCCAGAGTGCTACACTGGGGAATGCACAACAGGGATAGCTCTGTGGTCAGAGCGCTCGTTTTCCCCCAAGTCAATGTTAAGCAGCTGTCGAGCGTGGTTACTAAGTGGATGGGTGACCATTTGCGCACCTTGGCTTCAGTACAGTCCCCCAGTTCACCCAGCTGTCAATGGGTACCTGCCCTCTTTAGGGTCAGGGAAGGTAAAGCATCGAGTGAGAGATGGGGGTCACCCTCAATATGCTGGCCCCTAGAGAAGCTGAGGTCTCTGACGCCTCGCTCTCCTACAACCACATAGGTTATGAGACACCTGTACTTTTTAAATGCCTTCTTAAGCAACAAATTAATATCTGGTGTGTGTGTGTGTGGTGGGGGGGGGGCACCCATTTACATAACATGCATGTAATTAAACACCAACAAGGCTTATGCTCAGAGATTCATGATCTCCCATGTCGTTATCTATATATTATATTATATATATATATATATATATATATATATATAAAATGCATGTGTGCATGCATTTTTGATTTTCTTCTTCTTAATTTTATCATCCATTCCTATTGGCGCCAATAGTTACTCTAAGTCTACTCTTCCTAAGGGTAAACAGTTTTAACGTGTGCAAGATGCTCTGTGTACACGGGGCTCCGGTTTATTGTTTTATTCAAAGGACTTTTGGGGGAGTGGTGTAGGTTCTGATGTCAACCCCAGGGGAAATATCCCCTCGAACAGGCGGTGGTGGCTCGAACCTGTTCCCCCACATCGCGAGCTCAATGCCCCCCCCCCCCCCACACACACACACACACACGTATAGGAGGCATATTCTACATAAGGCGTTAGCTCACCGTCTGATGGCGCAGGTTCGAGCTGTTCCAGGTGACTTTATCCCTGGAGTTAACATCAGTTCCCCCTTCATGATGGCTAAACAGTTGCATGTGCAAAATCTCACCACTGGTGGGTGAACGTCTAGCTAGAGCTTTATCCAAGAAACACAACAAACAAAATTATTGAATGAAATCTGTCACTTTTAAAAGCTGTTTTGGCACACATGTTAAGGAATAACGTGGCTGACAGCTAGTTTCACTTTTATTTTTAATTTCAGATAGTTCCTCCGAAATGACGCTTCATGAGCAAAGACGATAACAAGGACACAAGGTCAGATTACTTCACCTTGCTTTGTGCTTTTTCAGGTTAAACAACAAGGCACAAAAACACTGGGCAATGATTGGCCTTACAAATGGTCACACTGAAACAAAATGAATATGCAAATACTGTTTGCAATTTACATAATCATCAATCAAAACACATTTTGTCAAATTAAATTTGAGAATAGTTGTTGCCCGTTTCCACCCTGAGGGGTCACCAAAAGAATAAACTCTGACTCACTCACCACACCAAGGGATTACTGTGAGACTGTATGTAATACGCTCTGGGCTAGAAGTTTGCATGAATGACTGTTTTCAAGTACCTCACCACATTGGCAGCCATACTCCGACCAGAGAAAGTATGTGAATCGTTAAGAGGTGTATCTTCAACATCCTCTTGGGTCAATCTTGCATTCAGCACTTTTAGATCATTTTACTAAAAGTGATGCGCTTACAACCCAGTATGTCTTCAATCTTCTTGGATCAGCTGTTTTGAGATACAGGAATACATCTGTCGTAAGAAGCTAAGGGTTCTTCACTCAATAGTTTATACACTGCACACACATGCACAGCAATTCTAACATTATGGAAATTTTGTTTCAGCCAGCATCACACTAACAAATCAGTACTTTCGGAATTCCACCCATGCACAACAGTGGTCTTTTCAGTTTATTATTATGCAGTTACATTTGTACATATGTAAAGAATAATATAGGCACAAAAAACCCCTAGCTCAGATAATCCGTGGTGATAACAGTAGGGGTACAAATGATGATGATGGTAAATAAAGTGCAGTCGATCTTCAGTTATACTTGTGATCCAAGACAACCAAACCTCATTCGTCACACACACACAACAAATTTCTCATCATATATTATTGCAAAGTACTCTTTGGAAACCAAAACAGGAAAACAAAACAAAAGAACACAAGTTAAAAGAAAAGAGAAGCATGAAAAATAGCAGGAAAAGAGTGGGAACAAATGAAACTAATCCACAACAAAAAAAATATTAACCACACACACACACTGTCTGTTGTTAAAACATTTTGCTTTGCCCCACTAACACTTTAGTAGGAATTTCCATGCATCATGCACATAGTATAGCACAGCTGATCCATACATGATGTCAGCATCATCATTGACCGAACGATAACAACAAAAGTATCGGCTGAAACCAGCCTCACCAATAGCACCTGGTAGAAGCAATATCACAAACACCTGATCTCTCCCCCGTTACCTTTTTATACCACTGTCATCACTGTTGTTTCTTGCCTCGCCAACCACCAAGGCCACACATCAAGGATGATGAAAAATACTGAATATGTTAAAAATGCATAAAAAGCCATATAGACAAACAACACAACAGAATTTACATCATCAGCATTATTCTTCTGGCATAAACTTTATATTCACTTCATAACCTTATGAAATAGCGTTGGTATTACACAATCTAAAGGCTTGCAAAAACAAAAAACCGCAACAAAGTTACTGTAGTTGGAGGGGGGGGGGGGGGGGGGGGTCTGGCCATCAAAGGTGGGGAATAAGTGATTTCAAAAAGAAAAGGAAGAAAAAAACAAACTGAATGATAGAATAGACAATTTTCTAACATGATTTTCAGCAGATGTAAATACCATTTATCCTGAAAGCCAACCCCTCCACCCCCACATCCCCTGATCTCACATGCCAGGCCTCAACACACTTTTCTCCCCAGCATCATCCAGCCACAGTCAGAAGAGTATGATAACTTCACCATGTTCCAGTCTCCAACGTCAGGCCTTGGGATGCCACGTTCACCGCTCAGCCAAGGTCAGCTGCAGAAGGAAGGGGTGTCCCTTCTCAGGTGCGTACAGACCTGGAAGACAGAAACAAGGGTTTCAAGGACTCGACGCGAACAAGTCTAAAGTTTTCAGAGCTATCAATTCAGGTTGTGCTACATTCTTTCCCATGTAACTCGTGGCTATTACAGGAAAAGAAAGAGAAAGGGAGGGAGGATGGGCAAGTATAAAGGGGGCTGCAAAGAAGGGGAAAGTAAATCGAAAAAACGGTTTCCAAATACACACACACACACACACACACACACACACACAACACACACACACACACACACGAACTAGCAGCCGTACCCAAGATTGACGCTCTTGCGGCGTCTGCAGCGGAGGAAGAAAGCGGCCAGGAAGTGGAAGGTGCTGGCCACGAGGTTGACGACAGCCCACCAGATGAAGACGTCGGTGGACATGCCCTTCTTGCTGTACAGCGCGCAGAACCGCGTGCCGTCAGGGCCGCTGCTCCACACCAGGCACACCGTGTCCAGGATGCTCCCCACCAGGGGCGGACCTGGGATCGTGCCTGGGAGACATCGTAAAGGTAAAGGTAAGGTAAAGGTGTCCCGTAACCTGTGTGGTCGTAGGGGAGCAAGCATCAGTGATCTCAGCTTCTCTAGGGGCCAGCATGTTGAGGGTGGCGCCCATCTCCTCTCCCTCTCTGCTTTACCTTCCCTGACACTAAAGACAGATACCCATTTACAGCTGGATGAACATGGGGAACTGTACTGAAGCCAAGGTGCACAAACGGTTACCCATCCAACTGGTAACCACGTTCAACACTGCTTAACCTTGACTGGGGAAAGCGAGCGCTCTGACCACTGAGCTATCCCGTCCCCCAACGGACATCGCATGAGAATTTGTAATAAGGCAGATGACATAAAAGCGCATTTTTTAAATTCTATATTGTCCATTTTAATGAAAACTACTTATATATGTATATTTGTGTTCGTGCTAATAATATATCGCTAAACACATAGCAATACTATGGGGCTGTACCTGAATCGATGTTGTAATCTTGCTTGCTGCTTGATATATTGTATACGGGCAGTGCGAGTAGGTATGGGTATGTATGCGTATGTATGTATGTGTGTATGTAATTGTATAGTTAGTGAGTGAGTGAGTGTGGTGAGTGAGTGAGTGAGTGAGAGTGAGTGAGTAGTGAGTGAGTGATGTGAGTGAGTGTGAGTGAGTGTGAGGGTGAGTGAGTGAGATGAGTGAGTGAGTGAGTGAGTGAGTGAGTGAGTGAGTGATGATGTGAGTGAGTGAGTGAGTGAGTTGTGTGTGTGTGTGTGTGTGTGTGTGTGTGTGTGTGTGTGTGTGTGTGTGTGTGTGTGTGTGTGTGTGTGTGTGTGTGTGTGTGGTTGTGTGGAAATCAAATGCTATTCCATTCTAATACATGTGATATCCTTTATATGGTTTATTTTATAGTGTGTAATTTAATTTTAACAGGCCACTTATAATTTCTCATTCTGAGATAAAGTATTCTTGAGTCTCCAATATCACTGTCAACATTATTAAACAAGACTATTTCTCACTCACTCACTCAGTCCCATGTCCCAAAGGACGTAGGGGGGACATGAGAGAAGACGCAACAGAGATCTTTTTCCATGCTTCACGATCCTGTGTGGCTAGTAGGAGGTGTTGCAGGGGTTGGGCGGTCCAGTCTTTGATGTTGTCAACCCATGATTTCTTTTGGCGGCCTCTTCTTCTCTTGCCCTCGACTGTTCCTTGCAGGATGGTTTTTGCTAGGGTGTTGTGTCTTGTGGTGTGACCAAACCACATCAGCTTTCTCCTCTTTATGGTGGAGAGCAAAGGCTCTTGGGGGCCCACACGCTTTTTGATTTCTTCTTTCACATAGCTATTGGTCTTGTGTTCTTTGTATGATATTTTGAGGAGTCTTTTGTGGCACTTGTTCTCGAATGCTTGGATTCTCCTCTCTAACTCTGCTGTCAGAGTCCATAATTCACAGCCATATAGGAGGATAGATATCACGAGGGATTTGTAAAGGTGGTATTTGGTGCAGAAGCTGATGTTGTTGCTTCTGATGATTCTCGAGTCTGACTAGAGCAGATGTTGCTGTTGCAATGCGAGCTTTCACTTCATTGTTTGATGTGCCATCTTTTGTTAGGATGGAGCCTAAGTATTTGAATTGGCTCACCTCTTCTAGTATTTCTCCATTCATCTTTATTTCCGTGATGTCATTACTCGCGCTGTTGACCATGATCTTTGATTTCTCTGTACTGACCTCCATGCCGTATGCGCTCGCTCGATAAGTTAAATTGTCTGTGAGGATTTGCAGTTCTTGTTTGCTGCTGCCCATGAGGTCAATGTCATCTGCAAATCTGAGGTTGCAAAGGGGTCTTCCACCAATGGAGATGGAAGTGTGGTGGTTTTGCAGTGTCTCTGTCATGATGTTTTCGAGGAAGAGGTTGAAGAGTACAGGTGAGAGAAGGCAGCCCTGGCGAACCCCAACCGTGGTCTTGAAGAACTCGCCCACGTGATTGTTCATGAAAACTGCACTTTTTGCGTTCTCGTACAGAGCCTTGATGACTTCAATTAGGCAGCTGTCAATGTTGAAGTGCCTGAGTACTTGCCAGAGGCCGTCATGCCATATCCTGTCAAAGGCCTTTTTGAAGTCTATGAAATTGTGGTACAAGTCTTTTTGGTGTTGGAGATGCTTCTCTATCAGAATTCTCAGATTGAAAATTTGTTCCATTGTGCTGCGTTTTGGTCTAAAGCCCGCTTGTTCTTCTGCCAGGAGTTTTTCCGCTTGGTTTTTCAGTCTGTTGAGGACTACCTGCAGCATGATCTTGCTAGGATGACTTATGAGACTGATGGTTCTGTAGTTCTGGCATTGTTGAGGTTTTCTTTCTTTGGCAGGGGTATTACAAGAGACTGTGTCCATTCTTTTGGCCATTCTTTGGTGTCGTGGATCTTCTGACAAAGTTCTGTGAATCGCCTTGCTGTTTCATTCCCTCCATTTTTTATGAGTTCAGCTGGGATGTTATCGATTCCAGGGGACTTCCCCTTCTTCAATTGTTTAATAGCTGTCATCTACTTCACACCTTAGTATTGGTGGGTCTTTATCTTGGTGTTCAGGGGGTTTGTCAGAAACTATGTTGGTATCTGGGCGTAGTGGGTATTGTACAATCCCTCACAGTATTCTGTCCAGCGTTGGAGGATGGCATTGTTTTCCGTTAAAAGATTTCCTTCTTTGTTTCAATAACAGAGGCTTTAGGCTGTGTGGTTTTCGTTAGTGCTTTCAAAGTGTCGTAAGCTGTTTTGCTGTTTCCCTTGGCCATTCCAGCTTCGATGTTGTTGCATTGTTCTTCTATCCACGCTTCTTTGGCTTCTCTCATCTTTTTCCTCACTTCTCTGTGGCTATCCATGTACTTCTTGTAAGCTTCTTGACTTGTGAACTTTTGTTTTTTAAGTTCTCTTCTTTTGTCGCAGAGGTCAAGAACCTCATTTGTCACCCAGGGTTGTTTCTTTGTTCTGCTTCTTCCTAATGTTTCTTCTGCTGCTGTCGTTAGCACTTCTTTGATGTTGTTGGCCAATGTGTCTACATCATTGTCGATGGCTGTGAGTGCGGCGAACTTTCCTCCAATGTTGGCTTGGAAGATCTCAACCACTGTTGGGTCTTTGACTTTTTCCAGGTCGAATCTTATGCGTGGGCGTTTTGGCTGTTGTTTTGCTTTCAGTTTCAGCCTGATGGTGGTAAGTACAAGGTCGTGGTCACTGCCAATGTCAGCTCCTGGGAATGTTCTTGTGTTTGCCTTGTTTATGCTGGATTTGAATCTTTGGGGTGACAGAATGTAATCAATTCGATTATGAATCAGACCATTTGGTGAGTGTCAGGTTGATGTTCTGGATGGCTTGTGAGGGTGGAGTGTGTTAGCCAAAGTCAGTTTGTGCTTCTTTGCGAATTGCCACCAAGCTTCCTCAAGCCCACTGCAAGGACATGATGAGAAAAAAAAAACAGAAAGACATGCCGGATCGGTCGAGGCCCGGATCAACAACGACCCGCTACCCACTGCAACCTCCAGGGTGGGAGTGACAAGTGTGCTACTGGGGCAGAACCAAGTCTAAAGCTTCCAGCTAAAGGGGCAACCATTGGTACATGGAATGTAAGGACTCTGTACCAAACAGGAAGAGTACAGGAACTTACACATGAATTGCAGAGGTATAAATGGGACATCATAGGGCTTGCGGAAGTCAGATGGATTGGCTTCGGAGAAACAACCACGCAAGACGGCCACAAAATATGGTACAGCGGAGAAGAGAAACTACATCAACATGGAGTAGGCTTTATTGTCAGGAAAGAGATTGTGTCAAGCATCATCAGCTGCACACCAGTATCCAGCAGACTCATCTCAATCAGAGTTTCTGCAAAACCCCAGAATCTCACCATCATCCAAGTGTATGCTCCAACATCTGACTACGATGATGATCAGATAGAAGAATTCTATGAAGAACTTGAAAACGTCATCTCCAAAACGCCAAAAAAAGACATCCTTATTGTGGAAGGCGACTGGAATGCTAAGGTGGGACCTGATGCCTATGACACCTGGGCAGGAACCACAGGACGATTTGGACTATTTCTACATTCAGATAAATTATGTTTGCTGTAATGCACTGTGTGGCCAATATTCCAACTACACACAAATCCATTGATGTTGTGTATGTTGTTTATCGACAATACAGGTAGATACAAAAAAATGATCCAAAATGCCTGAAAGCTGTATGAACATTCACAGAAATCAATGTTTACCGTGTACATTGACAGACGACAATACAGGTGGGCAGAAGACCTAACGCAACATACATACCCAACAGTCGTATCAACGTCCACTTGAAGCCGAGGGCAAACGGCCGATTGTCCTGGTCCACCATTCTGCAAACAGTCATATCAAGGTATACACGTCACATGGTGATCTTTCCTGAAGTCGGAATGCAGCTACCTTAACGATGAGCAAAAACGGTCGCATTCACAAAAATGTCACCATTGGTGAACCTCGAAAATCTAGCAAAGGAACGGTGATCAATCAGACGACCAACTAAAACTGCTAGGAAAAAACTCCTTTAAAACACAGATCTCTCTCGCGCGCGCACGCACGCGCACGCACGCACACAACACACACACACACCACACCACACACACACACAAGAAACGTGTAAGAACCGGATGTTTACCAGAATAACAAAGTCCCCCTCCCCCTTCCATTAACAAATGAGAAAGATAGAAAAGAGGTACTGTCTGGCACAGAACGTTCAAAACACAGGCTGACAAACGGAAAAAAAGTGATTGAAAAGAGGAAATGGAAAGAAAAAGAGATTGAAAGAGTGATAGCAAAAGAGGCTATGTCTGGCTCAGAAAGCCCCAACACCACAGGCTGATACGATACATCCTTCGGATGAGACTATAAACCGAGAGAGACTATAAACCAAGGCCCGGTGTGCGAACGCAAAACATCTTGCGCATGCGTTAAATCCTGTTCCACTTTTCGAAAGAGTAGGCCATCGTGCGCCGGTGGGAACAGATGACAAGATTTACAAAACTGCATACACACGGGGACTGGATGTAAAAAAGCACACGAGTGCTTATTCCATTATCCTCGATAGAAATGAACATATAAATAAAAATTAAAAAATAGAAAAAGATAATGAAGGAGAGATAGTAAAGGGGAAGTAGAAAGAAAAAGAGAAAAGGAAAAACGTGATGGAAAAGAGGAAATGTCTGGCAGACAGACAGGCAGGACCAGACAAGACAAGACTAGACTAGAGCAGACAAGACCAGAGCAGAGCAGACAGAGAAGGCGCCGAGAGTCATTCGGGTGTGACTATAAACCGAGACTATAAACCGATGTGCGAACGCACGCAGAACATCTTGCGCACACGTCAAAACCCCGTTCCACCTTTCGGAAGAGCAGGCCATTGTGTGCCGGTAGGAGCGAATGACAAAATAAAATAAAAAAAAAACAGCATGCACACAGGTGTCGTGTTTAGACACCATTCTTGAGGGGGAAAAAAATAATGGGTAGGCGCTGCACTTGTGGCGACGGGGCTCTCCCCGGGGAGAGCAGCCCGAATTTCATGCAGAGAAATCTGCTGCGACAGAAGTGGTATAAATAAAATAATAAAATAAGCCCTCATAGGGCAGGCAGGCAGACAGACAGACAGGGCGGTAGTGATGTACCTGAGCATGGCCATGGAGCTGGGTGTGGTGGTGAGGAGGACGGCCATGAACATGAGGAACATGCAGGGCAGGAAGATGGTTTTGTTGTCACACTCCTCCTGGCACCGCCCGCTCTCCGCCATGGCGATGTCCGCCCCCATGCTCACGTTCAGTGCATGCGCTACGCAGCTACAGTTGTGGAAGGTCTACACAAAACAAGGGATCTTTAGTAAAAAAAAAAAAAAAAAAAAAAAAAAAAAAAAAAATATATATATATATATAATAAATCTCTCTCTCTCTCTCTCTCTCTCTCTCTCTCTCTCTCTCTCTCTATATATATTATATATATATATATAAATAAAAAACCCACTCCCCCGTAGGGATGCCAGGAGGGGAGGGAGGAGGGGGTTCAGTATAAATGGCATCCCCATCTGGAAGAAAATTACGTACTAGGAATTCCTTCTTTTCTATTCCTCTCCTAGTTTCTGCCTTGTTTCTTTTTCTTCCCCTCACCTCCTTATTGTCTATTTTCTGCCTTCTTGGTACATTCTCTTGCCTTTTTTTCCAGAAAGACTTAAAAAAAAAAATTATCCCCCACGCTGAAGTCCGATGCGTTGGGCCCGACTTGTCAAGCGTTTAACGGCTGTGCAACGCATTTCCCTCATGACAGACAACAACAGTCGCTGAGTGTTCAAAGGAGAAGAAGAAGAAAAAAAAGGAGAAAAAAATCAAACATTAATAATGATAACTACAAGAAACCCAAGAAGCTGGTAGGCGAAGATACATGGAAAAGGCAAGAAGGAACCCCAGCACTCTGAATTATTGTATCACGTTGTCTACCACTTTCAGTCACAGCAGACCTCTCTGTTTAAAATTGGGACTGTTCTCACCAGGGTGAGTGCGTTGCCAGAAAAACAGCGTCACCCAATATTTATTTTTACATGTAATTTTCCTTAAGATAAACTGTGTCACCCAATATTTATTTTTACATGTAATTTTCCTGTCTGGATGTATTTGATTTTCTATGAGAATGGCTTTTTTTCCCACAGAATTTGCCAGGGACAACTCTCGTGTTGCCGTGGGCTCTTTTACCTGTGCAAAATGCAGTTTATCTTCTCTTTGAAGGACTAGCACCCCCATCACTGCTCGAGTTAAAATGGATGAGGAGAAAGTTGGGGCTCAAACTTACATTTCATGTTTTCTAGGCAGGTGCGTCACCTTTATACCATCAATCGATTCTTTAATGCAAAAGCTAAAGGATGAATACATGTTCTGTCCACAATGAGTTACATACAAAGTTCTGTCCACAATGAGCTACGTACAAAGTTCTGTCCTCAATGAGCTATGTTCTGTCCACAATGAGCTATGTTCTGTCCACAATGAGTTACATACAAAGTTCTGTCCACAATGAGCTACGTACAAAGTTCTGTCCTCAATGAGCTATGTTCTGTCCACAATGAGCTATGTTCTGTCCACAATGAGTTACATACAAAGTTCTGTCCACGATGAGCTACGTACAAAGTTCTGTCCTCAATGAGCTATGTTCTGTCCACAATGAGCTACGTACAAAGTTCTGTCCACGATGAGCTACGTACAAAGTTCTGTCCACAATGAGCTATGTTCTGTCCACAATGAGCTACGTACAAAGTTCTGTCCTCAATGAGCTACGTACTAAGTTCTGTCCTCAATGAGCTATGTTCTGTCCACAATGAGCTACGTACAAAGTTCTGTCCACAATGAGCTACGTACACAGTTCTGTCCACGATGAGCTACGTACAAAGTTCTGTCCTCAATGAGCTATGTTCTGTCCACAATGAGCTACGTACAAAGTTCTGTCCACAGTTCTGTCCACAATGAGCTATGTTCTGTCCACAATGAGCTTTCGTACAAAGTTCTGTCCACGATGAGCTATGTTCTGTCCACAATGAGCTACGTACAAAGTTCTGTCCACGATGAGCTACGTACAAAGTTCTGTCCACAATGAGCTATGTTCTGTCCACAATGAGCTACGTACAAAGTTCTGTCCACGATGAGCTATGTTCTGTCCACAATGAGCTACGTACAAAGTTCTGTCCACGATGAGCTATGTTCTGTCCACAATGAGCTACATACAAAGTTCTGTCCACAATGAGCTATGTTCTGTCCACAATGAGCTACGTACAAAGTTCTGTCCACGATGAGCTATGTTCTGTCCACAATGAGCTACGTACAAAGTTCTGTCCACAATGAGCTACGTACAAAGTTCTGTCCTCAATGAGCTATGTTCTGTCCACGATGAGCTACGAACACAGTTCTGTCCACGATGAGCTACGTACAAAGTTCTGTCCACAATGAGCTATGTTCTGTCCACGATGAGCTATGTTCTGTCCACGATGAGCTAAGTTCTGTCCACGATGAGCTATGTTCTGTCCACGATGAGCTACGTACAAAGTTCTGTGCTCAATGAGCTACGTACAAAGTTTCTTGTGATAAAAAAAAACAGGGCTGTGCAGGAAACATAAAACCAAGTGGGAGGAGAGGAACCATGTGTGTTCCGGTGACAAGTCCTATCTTCTGACAAGGTCATGCAATGTCAAACCGAGCAGAAAAGAAAGAACAGAAAACTAATACACAAGCAATTTGATCAAAATCTTGCACTGTGAACAAACACTAACTAAAATTGTTTGGGTGGGGGGATTAACAAAGAAAAAAAAATTCTGGTAAGAATATATAATTGTGTGTGTGTGTGTGTGTGTGTGTGTATGTGTCTGTGTGTGTGTTTGGGGGGGGGGGGGTCTTTTTGCGGGAAAGGAAGCAAGGAAGGCTAGGACAGTAAATTGGTCACATATAGCTAAACCCTTACTGGTTCCTTACCGCCATGGGGCCAGGGTTCTGCATGGCCAGGCATCCGGCATGACAAGGGGAGAAGTACACATTCCTGTCTTTGCCACACACGGGGCAAAGGTCACCCCCTCACACCCACACTCTCCCTGACAACTGGACGTGTAGTTCATCACCGACCTGTGCACAGCACGAGGTAAATGGGCATTGACATTAATTAATGATAAATTACTGAACGATAAATAAAGACAACAGGCCGTTATCGCCCTAATAAAAGCCAACAACAATTTTAGGCTGGCTTAATTTCTTCAGGGACGGGATAGCTCAGTGGTCAGAGCACTCACTTTCCCCCACCAAGGTTAAAGCAGCATTGAGCATGGTAACCAATTGGATGGTGACCGTCTGAGCGTCTTGGCTTCAGTACAGTCCCCCAGTTCACCCAGCTGTAAATAGGTACCTGCCCTCTTTAGGGTCAGGGAAGGTAAAGCAGCGAGGGATCGAGAGGAGATGGGCGTCGCCCTCAATATGCCGGCCCCTAAAGAACCGAGGTCTCTGATGCCTCGCTCCCCTACGACCGCCTAGGTTATGGGACACTTTTACCACCCTCACCCCCCCTTTTCTTTTTTTCTTTTTACCAATTTCTTCTCCCCTAAATTTCAGGAGTTAGGGAACTGCACCGACTTTCTTCGGACAGCGACTCACAGGCAAGTTGAACCAATAGTTGTGGATCTCATCCTTCTCCATCTAGCAAGATGCATGCTAGGTATGTTTATGCCCTTCGCGCCGCCAGAGACAGCTGGCTTACTTTTCTATCAAAGGTAGGCTGGGGGTTTCTCTTTTTTGATTTTTCGATCTTTGGCTTGAGCTCCGAGGTTTGCCAATGGTGAGATTTTTGCGTATTCGACACGTTTACTTTCCCACAATTAAGGTAAAAAACGACAAAAGGAAAATGGATTTGACTTCAGGGATTTATTTAAAACATATATGAAATATGTGTTCACACATGTGACTTTAGTTTATTGCCACAACCGAAGGACTCTAGGACCAAGTTGATTTAGGAGAAAATCTCTCCGAACGATCACCTCAGCATGACTCCAACCCTGGCATTAAGTTACCGTCAGATCACAAGTATCAACCCCAAACGCTACGGCCACTATGCTATCCGCCCCCTGACTATCCAACATCATCATGGGACCCAGCGAAGCGTCTCACGTAGTCCCCGGGGTGGACCCCTGTCCGCCAGCGCACCTCGGAGCAGCAGCCAGGATGGCGATGCCGAACGCACGCACCAGCCAGATGCCGTTCATCGTGCACAGCCCGCCCGTCAGCCGCAACAGGCGGATGATGAAGCCCGCTCAGCATCACACCCCTCCCACGATGATCAGCCCCCCTGCACAGCACAGCACAGGGAGAGTAGAGCTGTACACTACACCCCTCCCACGATGATCAGCCCCCCTGCACAGCACAGCACAGGGAGAGTAGAGCTGTACACTACACCCCTCCCACGATGATCAGCCCCCCTGCACAGCACAGCACAGGGAGAGTAGAGCTGTACACTACACCCCTCCCACGATGATCAGCCCCCCTGCACAGCACAGCACAGGGAGAGTAGAGCTGTACACTACACCCCTCCCACGATGATCAGCCCCCCTGCACAGCACAGGGAGAGTAGAGCTGTACACTACACCCCTCCCACATGATCAGCCCCCCTGCACAGCACAGCACAGGGAGAGTAGAGCTGTACACTACACTGCAGGTGAAAGAGTTAACATCAGTGCCGACTCCACTCTCCCCAAAGGTCTTTGGATGAGACTGTAAACCGAGGCCCCGTGTGCGAACGCACGTAGAACATCTTGCGCACACGTTAAATCTGTTCCGCTTTTCGTAAGAGTAGGCCATTGTGTGCCGGTGGGAACAGATGACAATATTTACAAAACTGCATACAAAGGGGGACTACATGAAAAAAAAGCACACGAGTGCTTATTCCATTATCCTCGATATAAAAGAATAAAAATAAATAAATAAATAAAAAGACACCTCCTTTATGGAGAGAGAGAGAGAGAAAGAGGAAGAAGGAGAAGGGAGGGAGGGAGTGAGGGTGTGAGTGTGTGTGTGTGTGGTGTGTGTGTGTGTGTGTGTGTGTATGGTGTGTGTAGTGTGTGTATGTGTGTGTAGTGTGTGTGTTAGTGTGTGTGTTGTGTGTGTGTATGTGTGTGGTGTGTGTGTGTGTGTGTGTGCGCGCGCGCGCGCGCGCGCGTGGCGTTGTTCTTTCGTTTTCATTTACGTCTTGGTGATACTGACACTGAACAGACAGTTTTATTGTCCATACAGCATTACAGCCCTGTAGACAAGGGGGGAAAACAAGTTCAGATAAATTTGTGTAACATAATATTTTTCAACATTTCCTCTCACTCCGCACTTACATATACCACTGCACAATCTATTTGCCAGCAGGTCACACACACACACACACACACACACACACACACACACACACACACACACACACACACACACTCACTCACTCTTTCCACACACACACACACACACACACATAAACTATAATGGACCATCTAGTCCTCTAGTTACTCTGCTCTGTTATCTTTTTCCTAATATTCATTGCTTCTCCAATAAATTTAGCTAGACTTTTTATTTCCTCTTCATTGCTGACAGACGTATATTTGCTAACAGAATTCATATCAGCAATGTCTGAAAACACACTTAGCTCCTTAAAGTTTTTGCGTTTATCAGAATACGCCATACAGTTGCGCTGCCGTCTTGGTGATAGTTATGAAGAAAAAAAGTAGACGCAAGTATACCCTTGTTAAAGCAACTTTTTTCTGTGCATAATTTAAAAAATGAGGTTGACCTTTTCCTTTTTCAATGACAATACCAGAATCTTTGTACAAGCAGGGTGGTTTTTTTTTAATGTCTGTGTGTGTGTGTGTGTGTGGGGGGGGGGGGGGGGGGGTTAATAAAACTTTTATTCTGTGTGTGGGGGGGGGGGGGGGGGGGGGGGGGTCTACACTCATTCGGCAATATAGTGTCATTTTGTAATCTACTCGCACACTTGAAATAGATACAGGAACGTGCAAGAGTATCTTGTAACCAAAACAGTGCCTCTACTAGCAACTCTCCATAACTTTTTAAGCCAAACCCAGCCTCCAAGATAAATCCTCCTCCGAGGACATCCCCACCTTCTGAAAATTCTGTGCTAGGAATTCCCTCTTTTCTATCTTTTTCTGCCTTGCTCCTTTTAACCCTGTCACCTCCTTCTGGTCTTTTTTCTGTCTTCTTGGTCCATTCTCCTGCCTTTTTTCCAGAAAGACGTAAAAGATAACAATTCTCTCCTACACTGAAGCCAGATACGCTGGGCCTGGTTTGTCAGGCGCTTAACGGCAGCGCAACGCATTTTCGCTCCTATGACAGACAGCCCTAGTTTGCTGTGTGAGCGTTCAACGACAAGGAAGAAGAAGAAGACAGACAGAAGACATGACAGTGGTGCCAAAGCTGGCCCGCTGACCCAGGATGTTGCCGGCGTCATCGAAGCTGATGGAGTACTCCTCGTAGAGCAGCTTGAAGGCGAAGGACGTCATGCCCGAGATGATCAGCGTCTCCGCAGCCGCGGCGAAACACAGCAGCAGGAAAGGCACGTTCATCACCTGCACACACACACACACACACACGCACCCACACCACACACACACACACACACACACTGAGGCCTACAGGAATGATTTTTATTTATTTATTCTTTTACATCGAGGATAAAGAAACGCTTTCATGTGCTTTTTTACATCCAGTCCCCGTGAGTATATAGTTTTGTAAGATCTATCTGTTCCCACCGGCACACAATGGTCTACTCTTTCGAAAAGCGGAACGGATTTTAATGTGTGCGCAAGATGTTCTGCATGTGTTCGCACACAGGGCCTCGGTTTACAGTCTCACGCGAGCTTTTGGGGAGAGTGGAGTCAGCACTGATGTTAACTCCAGGGGAAAAATCCCCTCGAACGGCAATCAAACAGGGTCGTCAAATTGCCAGAGCAATGTCCTTTGGTAAAGTCGTGAGCCAGCTTCATCTTAACCCCCCAGATACCAGAACCTGACTAGAAAGCGACAAGTGTGAGTTAGACTCCACTTGTGCCTGGACTTTTCCTCATTCACTAGCCTTTAATGATGGTCTAGATGCAAGTATTTCGGATGAGACGATAAACAAGGTCCCTGTGTAAGCACACCAAGCCAACGTAAAAGAACCCATAGCAGCAACGGATTTTTCCCTACAAAAGCCTATAGAAAAAAAACTCCATAGGGAAACTATACACAAGCAGAGTTTTTTGTTTTGTTTAATGGGTGGCTTCTGTTCTTGTTGCGACGCACTCTACCCACAGAGAGAGCAGCCCGAATTTTATGCAGGGAGATTTTTTCTGAAAGCAGTATACAATATAACACAGTCCAACGGCATTTACTAGGAATCTTCGACGTTGAATGCTCAGACAGCAACTATTGTTGTCTGTCATATGATTGATGTCCACGCTGTTTCTTTGTTCTGTGTAGGTACATAAGCTTTCACCCAAACAGATCTTTGGTCATGTCACGGCAACATCAATTTTCATAATTATGAAGAAAAGAATCACTATGCTTATGGTTGTGCTACCAAAAAATATAAAGTAACTCGGTGGCATTTGATTTCTTACATAACCCCGTAAAATGCAATGTTAACTGCTAAGCAGACAAACAGAACTGGATGGACGGACATACAAACGACCGCATGGCAGACAGACAGAGGAACACAACAGTTACCAGTTGTTTGACAGCCAAAATGAAGGGCAACACAATATCTTTGCACAGTGACGTCTTGGTGTCCTCTCCTCCCGTCATTTTATCGGTCGTTGCTGCTGCTGCTACCTTCTTCTCACCGCCTGTAACACACACACAACACACACACACACGTGTAACTACAGATGTATGGTGTATTGTAAATGCTTACGGCATTTGCTAGATAAAGTGCAAAAAATCTTTACAGCATCATCATTGTTAATACTTTTAAAGGCTCATGTATGGAAGAGCCTAGTGGTCTGTCACAGGGTCAAACTCGTGACTTGTCGGTGACGGAGGGTAGGTGGGTTCGAATCTCTTCAGAAATGTCTGAGTGAGGAAAATCCCCCTGCCCCTTCCTTAACATTGGTTATGACACTAATCCCTCTTCTAGTCCTTAGATAAATCCGACATCTCTTGCACAAACACACTCGTTATACATATCAAGCACACACTTTAGAACCCCATTATCTTTTGTAGAAGTGTATGTCACTTTTAAGTCTTGTATTATGTGTGTATGTATGTATATAATGTGTATAAAATATATATATATAGAGAGAGAGGAGAGAGGAGAGAGAGAGAGAGAGAGAGAGAGAGAGAGAGAGAGACAGACAGACAGACAGACAGACAGACAGACAGACAGACAGACAGAGACACAGACTGACAGAGAGAGACACAGGGAAAGAAGTCCCAGAAAGGTCTATATACTCACTGGGCAGAGCCTTCGGAAAGCCGTAGATGGGGAAGGCCAGCAGCAGGAAGGCGATGCAGGAGGGGATGAACCCCACCCACCACGCCCCGATCCACTGCGGATCCCGGGGGCCGAAGGGCAGCCTGCACACACAGGGTCAGAAGAGAAATCATCATCAGGAGACAGTGGGAAAAGCGAAATCAATCATGGATGACAACTTCACACAGAAAGGGAAAGTTACGTGACGGATGAAAAGAGGGAACTGTGAAAATACACTACAGCATTTATCATACAAGCCATCGAAAAGAAACAAACAAAGCATCTAGGATGTCATCGGTAAATTATCGAAAAAACTAAGAAAATAATGAAAAGAACAACAACATAAGATATTGGCAGCAGCTACCAAAATATAAAAAATCGACGGTAAGTACATAGGCGTGCATGCATTCACACATGCGCATGCACACGTACAGAGGAGAGAGAGAGAGAGGAGAGAGAGAGAGAGAGAGAGAGAGAGGAGAGAGAGAGAGAGAGAGAGAGAGAGAGGCTTACTTGCTCTGATCAATGGTTCAAAGTCCACATAGTAGTTCTGTGAAATCTGTCCACCAACAAAGAAGCCCAGGGCCACGCCCAGAGCTGCTGCCGCGTAGGTCATGCCTGCACCAAAGGCATCGTCAGCATATGAAAAAAATCATCACATCAGCTGCAACAGTTTACATAACGGTAATGGGGACGGCAAGGCGTCAGCCGCCGCTGGGACCTCTAAAGAACGGTCACTCAGGGGCGGAAACTCATGCCGGTTCAAGAAAAATCAATGATCTAAAATGACAAAAAAAAGAAAAAGAAAACTTCATTGATTGTCATTCAAAGGTCCTGTCGGGGATGGGGTGGGGTCTAATGATCATTCTACTGACATCAAATAAGTCTTTAAAACATTACATTTAATGTGAAAATCTAGAATCACAGTCAGTCACACACTAGTTTCCTAATGTCATTTTGAGAGAGTTGCCTAAACCACTGAAGCATCACTGAAAGACACGAGTTAAACCCAGGCCGGCTCACGCTGGGCGTGTTCTAAAAGAAGAGTACAGTAAGTTACAGCCCTGTCATGCCGTCTCCAAACTAGCTAGACTTGTACAGCGTCAACATGGTCATTCACATCCTACATCATCTAACGTCAACTATCCACCCAAAACAAGGACATCAAAACCAAACACAGAACCCGACAACATCAAAACCAAACACAGAACCTGGCAACATCAAAACCAAACACAGAACCCAACAACATCAAAACCAAACACAGAACCCAACAACATCAAAACCAAACACAGAACCCAACAACATCAAAACCAAACACAGAACCTGACAACATCAAAACCAAACACAGAACCCAACAACATCAAAACCAAACACAGAACCTGACAACATCAAAACCAAACACAGAACCTGACAACATCAAAACCAAACACAGAACCCGACAACATCAAAACCAAACACAGAACCAACAACATCAAACCAACACAGAACCAACAACATCAAAACAAACACAGAACCTGACAACATCAAAACCAAACACAGAACCTGACAACATCAAAACCAAACACAGAACCCAACAACATCAAAACCAAACACAGAACCTGACAACATCAAAACCAAACACAGAACCTGACAACATCAAAACCAAACACAGAACCAACAACATCAAAACCAAACACAGAACCTGACAACATCAAAACCAAACACAGAACCCAACAACCACCGTGACAAGCCAGCAGCCCAGCTAGCTGCACTGACCGACATAGATAGCGGCCACGGAGTGTTCTGCGTTCTCGTCCATGTAGACGGTGCCCAGAGTGAACATTGGGGCAGAAGCCGATACCGTGGATCATGTTGGCCACCATGAACACCCCCAGGTAATGCACCAGGTCACTGGTGGAGGAGGAGGGCGGGGGGGCGGGGTTGTTGCCCTTGCTGCTGGAGTTGTCTCCCAGTCCTGGCAACGTGCACACGCCGGATGGGGGAGGACCGCCCCGGCTGTAGACAGGTGAGGTGAAGCGAGGCGAGGTGAGGTGAGGTGGTGTAGTGTGGTGTGATGATGTGGTGTGGTGTGATGTGGTGTGATGTGATATGTGGTGTGGTGTGGTCTGGTGAGGTGTGATGTGATCCGGTGTGATATGTGACGTGGTGTGTGATGTGATGTGGCGTGTGATATGCAGTGTGGTGTGATGTGGTGTAATGTGGTGTGTGGCGTAATTCGTATGGTTGGTGGGATGTGGTGCGGTGGTTGTGGTATGGCATGGTGTCATTTTTCTTTACACTGGCACAAAATGGCCTAATATTCCAAAAAACCGAGCAGGTTTCAACGTGTGCGCAAGATGTTAAGCGTGCATTCACACACGGGACCTCGGTGTATAGTCTCATACGAAGAAAAAAAAACCCGAACAGGCGTCTCGGATGTGTAGTGTGGTGTGGTGTGGTGTGGTTCGATGTAGAATGATACCGGTGACGTGATATCCTGCGGTTTGCTGTACTGTGCTGAACCGTGGGGCGCTGAACTGTGTATTGCTTTTCACCGCATTGTGCGATTTGTATAGTATAGTATAGTATAGTATAGTTGTTGTTGGTCTGTTGTATGTATAGTTGTCTGGTCTGGTCTGGTCTGGTCTGGTCTGGTATTTGTATAGTTAGTAGTAGTTAGTTAGTGTAGTTAGTTAGTTAGTATAGTATAGTATAGTATAGTATAGTATAGTATAGTATAGTATAGTATAGTATGGTATTTGAATGGTATGGTATGGTTTAGTATGGCATGGCATGGTATGGTATGGTGCAGTATGGTTTGGTATGGTACAGTGATGGTATGTGAATTGTATGGTATGGTATGGTATGGTATGGTTGCATGGCATGGTATGCTATTGTGCAGTATGGTATGGTATGGTCTTTGTATTTGGTATGGTATGGTATGGTATGGTATGGTATGGTATGGTTGGTATGGTATGGTGTGGTCAGGTGTAGGTGTGGTGTGGTGTGGTGTGGTGTGGTATGGTATGGTGCAGTATGGTATGGTATTTGTATTGTACTGTATGGTATTGTATGCTGCACTGTACTGTGGAGGGGTTAAGATATTAATTACGAATAGTGTTGTATTTCACTGCATTGCCTGGAGAGTGATCTCAAAGTCTCTGTGCCCTAATATCACAGTCATGTCTTTCTCATGAGGAAGGCAATGCGCCAGCGTGCAGCATCTTTCGTTATTCATAATGCTTGTTTATCGTTTTAGAAAGAGAAGCCTTTCACAACCATACCATAGACAACGTCCCTCCCACCCACCCCTCTCTCTCTCTGTCTGTCACACACACACACACACACAGAGCTTCAGTTCTCTTACCGGTACTAAATACATGTTGTATGCATTATCTGGGGTTGTAGTTTCATACAAATATACTCTAATAATAACGATGGAGTTATAAAAAAAAATTCTTTAAAACAAAAGAAGAACTCCTGTTGGAAATTTTGACATTTTCTACATCGAGTTCGACTGCAAATGACAAAAGGACTTTATGACAGAAAATAATAGTAATGTCAATAATGAGAGTGTAAAGAGTGATTATCCTGAAAAAAGCTCTAAATCCCGATAGAGCTTTATCAAAACTGATTCTTCCTCCACCCCCACTCACCCCTTTTCCCACACACTGAAAGCACCTTAAACACCGGTGCAGTTTCATCAAAACATATTCCCCTTCCCCTGCCCAAGCACACTGGTAAGCAAGAGAAGTCACCATGACACAAGGCTGTTAGAAATTGTACTGAAGGTGTGCCAGTATGTGTTACATTATCCATACGGCTATGTGTACACACACACACACACACACACACACACAAACACACACACACACACACACACACACACACACACACACACGACCTTGTGGCGTGGATTATTTTCAGTGGCACCCATCCCCACTGTGACAAGTGAGCTGAAGTTGAAAAGGGGCCGTAAATAGACACTGGAGCGTTGACCTGAGGTTTGCCATGTCCCTGTAATACGATTCTGATGTTGCCGATGATGTCTCGTTTTTGAACCTGAGGAAGAAAAGTGTGGCCAACGAAGGTAACCCTACAGACCAAGCTGTACGGCCCACGAGAGGAGCTGAAAAGGACTTGCCATTATTTTTCCCAGACACATCTGACAGTGTAGAGCAAACGAGAGAAGAAGAAGAAGAATGAGATTCTAGGGTTCATGCTATAGACATGTGGAATGGTCTAGTTTGTAACGCGCCTGCCTAGAAAGCGATATGTCAGGGTCCGGGTCGGAGTGTGCGTGGTTCGAATCCCGTTTGGGCCCAAAACTCTTCCCCATGCATTAGACCATAAATGGTGGTCTGGGCGCTAGTCTTTTGGATGAGACGATAAACCGAGGTTCCGTGTGGTACACATCATTATTTAGTGCACGTAAAAGGACCCACAGCAACAAGGGGGTTGTCCTGGCAAAATTCTGTAGAAAAAAGCCACTCTGATATGGAAACATATACAGTTGCAGACAGGGAAAAAAAATGGGTAGGCGCTGCACTTGTGGTGACGCGCTCTCCCTGGGGAGAGCATCCCGAATTTCACAAAGAGGAATCTGTTGTGACATAAAGTGGTATAAAATAAAAGAAAATGTGTATTATCTACTTACTATTAAACACTAGGGCATGTCTGCCCCGCCCACCCTACCCTACCATACCCCATCCGTCTGCCTGTCTGCGTCTCTCTCAGGTCCTGTATTTCAATTTGTCCATGTTAGGGTTGAGAGAGAGAGAGAGAGAGGAGAGAGAGAGAGAGAGAGAGAGAGAGAGAGAGAGAGGAGAGAGAGAGAGGTGAGAGAGTTAGGGTTGAGGGGTTGAGGGAGGAGAGAGAGGAGAGAGAGAGAGAGGAGAGAGAGAGAGAGAGGAGAGAGAGAGAGAGAGAGAGAGAGATTTGATTTATTCTTTTATATCGAGGATAATGGAATAAGCACTCGTGTGCTTTTTTACATCCAGTCCCGTGTGTATGCAGTTTTGTAAATGTCATCTGTTCCCACCGGCACACGATGGGCCTACTCTTTCGAAAAGCGGAACAGGATTTAACGTGCGCGCAAGATGTTCTCCGTGCGTTCGCACACGGGGCCTCGGTTTGAAGTCTCATCCGAAGGACTTTTGGGTAGAGTGGAGTCAGCACTGATGTTAACTCCAGGAGAAAAATCTCCTCGACCGGACTCGAACCTGGGTCGTCAATTTGCCAGCGCAATGTTCTGACCACTAGGCTACCCGTCCCGAGAGAGAGAAGAGAGAGAGAGGAGAGAGAGAGAGAGAGAGAGAGAGAGAGAGAGAGAGAGGAGAGAGAGAGAGAGAGAGAGAGAGAGAGTGACAGACAGACAGACAGACAGGACAGACAGATATCTCGGGCATTGTGATGTCAGTGTGTGACTAATTCTTTTCAATTTGATAGCAATCCTCGACTACCTAGCTTTGTTTCCTCTCTCAGTTCCCCTGAATCTAGCATAATTTTTGTACGCTATCAATGCACAGAGCTGATCACTGTAAGACTTAATAGTGTTTCCGGAATTCGGACAGACGATAATTGGTGAATGTGTGACAGGTACTAGGTACTAATGTCATCCATCGCCCCCTCCCTCCCTGCCTGCTTTCCTCTCTCCCCTTCCCTCCTCCCTCCCCCCAAGTGACTGACCCTGACTGGCGGTGACGGCCATGTGGGGGATGAGGAAGACGAAGGAGCCGAGGGCCATGATGATGGAGCCCACCGCCACCCAGTGCGGCTTGCAGAAGCGGGAGCCGCCATAGCCGATGAAGATCACCACCAGCAGCGCCCCGATGTCCTGGGAGGAGTGATCAGCGCTGACTGGCTGGACTTCAGCCCGAACTGTGGAACACAACACACTGTAGTATCATATACAGCATAGGGCGAACTTCAGCCGAACTGTGGAACACAACACACTGTAGTATCATATACAGCATAGGGCGGACTTCAGCCCGAACTGTGGAACACAACACACTGTAGTATCATATACAGCATAGGGCGAACTTCAGCCCGAACTGGGGAACACAACACACTGTAGTATCATATACAGCATAGGGCGAACTTCAGCCCGAACTGTGGAACACAACACACTGTAGTATCCTATACAGCATAGGGGACTTCAGCCCGAACTGTGGAACACAACACACTGTAGTATCATATACAGCATAGGGCGAACTTCAGCCCGAACTGTGGAACACAACACACTGTAGTATCATATACAGCATAGGGCGGACTTCAGCCCGAACTGTGGAACACAACACACTGTAGTATCATATACAGCATAGGGCGGACTTCAGCCCGAACTGTGGAACACAACACACTGTAGTTCATATACAGCATAGGGCGGACTTCAGCCCGAACTGGGGAACAACAAGTGGGCTTATTCCATTGTCCTTGAAATAAATTTTAAAAAATAAAACACACACACACCGACTCACACACATTCTTTCACACACAGACACACACACGCACGCACATGCACACACGCGCGCGCACGCACGCGCCTATGCACGCGCGCGCGCACACACACACAGGCGCATGCGCATGCACATACAAACACACAGAGACAGACACACTAATATGTTATAAAACATCTGTGGAAGCTGCGTCTTTCCCCCTATTTTTCACTAAGAATCTACACAGACAAATCCATGGGGTGAAGGGGTAATGGTCTGTCTGTGTGTCTGTCTGTCTGTACCCAAGTACTGCACTGAACTGTAGTGTACCTGTTTTTCCAGGTGCAGCAGAGCGGCGTTGGCGATTCCGTTGACAGCAAAGCCCTCCACCAGACACAGCAACACCGCCAGAAACACGAACATCTTGATGTTGCTCAACGGCTGCAGACATCTGCACACCAACCACAACAACGATGATAATGCTGATAATGATGATGGTGGTGGTGGTGGTGGTGATGATGATGATGATGATGATGATGGTGATGATTTTGATAATGATAATCATAATAATAATGACGATGGTAATGATACCAATTCTTCAAAGTTGACAGATTACAATCATTCCTTGTGAAAGTCTATTCCAGTACTGTACAGTACAGAACAGTGCAGCATGGCACAGCTAAGCATAGCACAGAAATATTATGTTTCCATGTGATATCGCAATGTATGACGCTGAATCAGTGTGCCTCTCAAGTCAGGCTGTAGTCATGACAGATGAAAGAGCCTGTCACTACAGTGCCAGGTGTGTGTTTTTTTCAGGGACATCTATGGTCTTGGGTTCTTTTACATGCACCAAAGTTATGTCTGTGTATCCTCCCAAACGAGAGACTAGTACCCATACCACTAATCGAGGTCAAGAGGATGACGGATTTGTGTAGCAGTTTGTATTTTTCTTCCCGACAGGTCGGAACAAACAAGTTTGAACTCTTCTCTAAAACCACACGGTTGAAAAGGATGGCCTGTCTGTCGTTGGCTCAAGGTCGTTTCATGGTGTCACCCTTGAATTTTTAAGATAATGGTTCAAAATAAAATTGTGGAACTTTTTACGAATTAAAGCACCACGACATAACTATTGGTTCGTTGCTCAATAGTGCTGCAGTAATAGTAGTGGCAGTAGTAGGAGTAGTAGTAGTAGAATTAGAGGTAGCAGTAGTAGTAGTAGAGGTAGCAGTAGCAGTAGTAGAGGTAGCAGTAGTAGTAGTAGTAGTAGTAGTAGCACCACCACCACCACCACCAGTAGTAGTAGTAGTAGCAGCAGCAGCAGTAGTAACAGTAGAAGCAGTAACAACAGTCGCACCAGCAGCAGCGGCGGCAGTAGAAGTAATAGTAGTACCACCACCAGCATCAGTAGTAGCTTTGCCTGTCTGGGGTGACACACTGCCAGGAACAGGATAAATCTGATTGTGGATCTGTTGTCCCTGGTAGCAAACTATCCCTGCATGATCTCCCTGCTGCTGGATCTCTTGTCCTGGCACCCTAGGAAAACAGTACAAGAAGGGAGGCAAAGAGGCAGACAGAGAAAACGATAGGAAGACGACATCAGAGATGAACTAGCCTGGAGTGGAAGGACACTCCAAAAAGCTGAGAACCGCGAGAAAAAGGAGGAAGCTAGTTGCAAACTCTTCAGTGGTGCCCCAACGGAAGACTAGACTACGGGATAGGTGATGGTGAAGGTGAATGTTGTCTTACATATCACATCATATCACATATTTTAGTTTTTATATCCAACCATACTATATTGTAAGATGAATACCTCTACTATTGTAAACGTCACTTACTTTGGTTTGAAGGATCCACAGCCGTATCTGTAGTCCAAGTTGAGCTCCTCTTTCTTCTCTTCATTGTTCTGCACAAAATAACAACGTATACCGGATACACTATGATTCCGAACACAGCGTGCGTTCAAATACACAGCTGCACATTATACATAATGTCATACTACAAACTACTGAACAAATACACCATGCATTCTTATTTCATACAAATGAAGTAATTGGTGACAGAAAAAGACATTCATGATTACGCTTCTACAAACTATGGTCTCCACTGCTGCCTCATAGTAATTCTCACTGACTCTTAAATAGCCAGGTATTTTGTGGGTTGGTTGGTTTGATTTTTCTTGGTTTTTATACATTCAGCGATGTTTTTTAAAAATGAGACAGGCCGTACCACAGGCAAGTAGTCTGCAGAAATAATTATGTTCTGGAGCATTCCAACTGCTAATAATTTCTCGATCATATGCCACCTTTCCTTACAATGAACTCAGAGCTTTATATTTCACGTTTATAACGGGAAAAAAAATTATGCATACCATAAGACACAGATCCGAACTCACGCACGCGTTTGCATATAAACAAACGAGCATAAAAAAAATTTTTTTTAAGCATAAACACATACTAACATGGTTTAGATGCAGACAAAAGAAAAACAAAAGGAATGTCTGCTTGTTTGGATGACCATTTTCCCTCTTTCCATTTTGAATACATAAGGAGATGACAACACAGAAAGAAATGTGATAAACTCATACCCCCAAATTAAAAAGTATGACCGAATTTTACAAAAAAAATTCAGAATACCACTCTGTATAACAGGTTGCAACAGCATCTAAAATGTAATTTAAGAAGTAAACGGACGTTATGCATTCACCTATGGAGGGAAACAAGACCACTTGCCACAACAGAAGTTTATTGTTAGGTAAATATCCATATTTTTAGTGTCAAGGGCGTTAATGTTATTCCGAGGGGAAATTTAGTTTTGTTATTTTTCTATTACAAAACAGGGGGAAGGCATGTACATTAGTTTTATTTCATAAAATGGCTTTGTTGTTCTACGTATCATTTTTATTATGCGTATACATTCGTTGACATTATTTCTCGGGATGGGTTGTAAAAACAGAGCAGGAAAAAACAACACTTTGACCTTACACCATAACGAATTCTCTGTTGATTTTTCGTCTGCAACGACTTGATTACAGGCTTCGACATACAGAAAGCAGTGTTTACAAAACATAATTTGCACACCTTCTGTATTCCAATCAACTCAATGATGAGTGCAGCGAATTGTCACCTGAAAGGCAGTGGGTTCAAACCTCACCACTATGGGCTCGGTTTTTACCTGTAGATGTCAGGCTGGGAGAAGTTGCATAACTGCACATGTCTGAATCAAGCAGTTGCAGAGTCAAAAGGTTGTATCAATTTTGAGAGATGAGAAATAAATGCTTACATGTTGTGTACAGGAAATCTCGATAATTGAGAAGCAGATGTTTGATGGTGGTTTGCATATCACAAGTCACACACCAAGGGGTTCTCTCACGTTTGAACAAAGAATACAGGTAGAGTAAGAGTAATGAAAGTGTGTATCCTGGAGAGCAACGTTTCTCTGTTTTTGGCACAAAAAGAAAGAATGTGTCCTGACCCTACCCAGGTGGCCTTGAAGCTCTGTGGCGACTTGGGAGGACCTGGAGCATACCGCTGCCTTCACTGCAGACTGAGTGCAGCTTAACACTGAATTGTGCAACTTCATCCAACCTTTCATCAAAATAAAAAACAGACTACGAAAGAGATGATTGAAATGATGGACGCTTATGAATGTGGACGAGTTGGGGAGGATGTTTTAATTGTACTGATTGGAGTGTGTTTGTTGATCCATATGAGAATGTTCATGAAGCAGCTGATATTATAACGTTATTTTTGTGTCTGTCATGACATGGGAGCTCCTGTTGAAATTACTTATTTCCGAACAATAAGCCATGAATTTAAAGTTTACAAAACGACTGGTATAAAAAAAAAACCATTAAAAGACAGCTTTTCTTTCGGTGTACAGTTACTGTCAAAGACAAATTCAGTCGAATCTTTGAATTGGACAGGGGACAAAAAAATTTAAAAGCCGTAAAAATAGCGTTAGACAGGAAGAATAAAGGATGCTCATGATGGATGAATACACTTACTTGGGAAACAAAAAGAAAGTACCAACCATTGACAAAAGATAAGCAGAGGGATTTCTCGAAAGAACAATTTTACTGGGGATTGAGAGGGATGCACTGAGAGCAAAGTGCGTCAGGTTAGTCAACACTGCGTCAGACCATTAAAGACTTTGATAACAACGAAGTGTACATACTTTCTTTCTGAAACTACATACCCAGAAGGCTCAGACCATTATGTGAAAAACAACTTAAAGCTGTGTGCTGAACTCTGCGATATTTTTGTAGAATATTTAACTGTACGTGTTGTTTGAAACATTTGGAGAGCGTCTGCAAAAACCGGAAACCTGCCATTCCTAATAATTACCGTTCTATTGCCTCGCCTCCAGTAGTACTGAAATGCATGGAATGAATACTTTGTTCTCCACTATGCATTTACTGATCAGTGTTGTGACTCTCTTCAGCTTGCTTACAAAAGACGCAGCGTCATTATCCCCCGACTTAGATGGTAGTGGGGGGACACAAGAGCAGCGTTGCTCCACATTGTAACTCTTCACCAGGCTAGTCTCTCTTAGCCTTCCTCACCAACACACACAACCATCTATGATGCTAATACTCTCTTCCTCATTGGGCTTTTATTATTACCTGGTTCACAGGGGACGGATAGCCTAGTGGTCAGAACATTGCGCTCGCAATTTGACGACCCGGGTTCGATTCCGGTCGAGGAGATTTTCTCCTGGAGTTAACATCAGTGCTGACTCCACTCTCCCAAAAAGTTCTTCGAATGCGACGATAAACCGAGGCCCCGTGTGCGAACGCACGCAGAACACCTTGCGCACACGTTAAATCCTGTTCCACTTTTCGTAAGAGTAGGGCATCGAATGCCGGTGGGAACAGATGACATTTACAAAACTGCATACACACGGGGACTGGATGTAAAAGATCACAAGAGTGCTTATCCCATTATCCTCGATATGAAAGATTCAAATAAAATAAATAAATAAAATAAAACGGTAGGTTGCATTCTTTCAGCGACTTTCCTCAGCTGTTAACATGTGCCACTCTTCGACCAGATCTGAACCCTCGACTCATTCGTAAAGTCATTCCGTTATTACTCTATAGAACTTTTTTTTTAAATCTGTATTGTTCGTATTCCATTCAGTGAGGACATACACCCGACACACACTTTCTCTTGGTGAGGTTATGAAAATTTCTATAGAATCTTTAAAAAAAAAAAAAAAAATTTAATACAGAGGGTCGTATTCAAAAGAAATGAGAAAAACCACCTAAAAAACACGATAAAAAGATGAAACAACGAGAATCAAGACTACAGAATCAAAGGAATTTTCAAACGGGGCTGGGGAAGAGATAGAAAATAAAATGAAAGGAGGGTTGAACGGACAAACGATAAAAAAAAGCAAGAACAGATAAAGAAATGTCCAAGAAAAACGATAACTAAAATATAATAATGATAAAAAGAAATAAAGAGCTCTACATCTAGACGGTTTTCATGTGCTCAGAATGTTCGGGAAACAACCATGCGATGGATATGCTACACTGATTTTCAGTAACCTGCAGTTGCCTGTTGTTTTTTTTAGCTTACTCCATTTGCCGTTTGTAATTGTCCCCCTCCACCCAAAGTGTTATCCTCTTCTATATTACTGTCCTATTAACGGAGCGCTCGTCATCCTTTTCCATTCTCTTCAGGGGGAAACTGTACTTTGACTTCTCGTTATTCAGTTAGTCACATTCTTATTGTTATTTGTCCTTTTCAATCGATGGTACAATATGTAAAAATGTGATATTACTTTGTAAGAAGGCTTGGTACCTTATTGTTCGCAATCCTAAGGTGTTGCTGGTATGCCACAATGATGGAACATTAGCTTGTTCTTCCCTCCTGAGCTGTTATTATTTGTGGGTTTGTTGGTTGGTTTCCATGTACTTCTTGTAAGCTTCTTGACTTGTGAACTTTTGTTTCTTAAGTTTTCTTTTGTCGCAGAGGTCAAGAACCTCATTTGTCACCCAAGGTTGTTTCTTTGTTCTGCTTCTTCCTAATGTTTCTTCTGCTGCTGTCGTTAGCACTTCTTTGATGTTGTTGGCCAATGTGTCCACATCATTGTCGATGGCTGTGAGTGCGGCGAACTTTCCTCCAATGTTGGCTTGGAAGATCTCAACCACTGTTGGGTCTTTCAGTTTTTCCAGGTCGAATCTTATGCGTGGGCTTTTTGGCTGTTGTTTTGCTTTCAGTTTCAGCCTGATGGTGGTAAGTACAAGGTCGTGGTCACTGCCAATGTCAGCTCCTGGGAATGTTCTTGTGTTTGCCTTGTTTATGCTGGATTTGAATCTTTGGGGTGACAGAATGTAATCAATTTGATTATGAATCAGACCATTTGGTGAGTGCCAGGTTGATGTTCTGGATGGCTTGTGAGGGTGGAGTGTGTTAGCCAAAGTCAGTTTCCTCACAGAGAAGTGAGGAAAAAGATGAGAGAAGCCAAAGAAGCGTGGATAGAAGAACAATGCAACAACATCGAAGCTGGAATGACCAAGGGAAACAGCAAAACAGCTTACGACACTTTGAAAGCACTAACGAAAACCACACAGCCTAAAGCCTCTGTTATTGAAGACAAAGAAGGAAATCTTTTAACGGAAAACAATGCCATCCTCCAACGCTGGACAGAATACTGAGGGATTGTACAACTACCCACTACGCCCAGATACCAACATAGTTTCTGACAAATCCCCTGAACACCAAGATAAAGACCCACCAATACTAAGGTGTGAAGTAGATGCAGCTATTAGACAATTGAAGAAGGGGAAGTCCCTGGAATCGATAACATCCCAGCTGAACTCATAAAAAATGGAGGGAATGAAACAGCAAGGCGATTCACAGAACTTTGTCAGAAGATCCACGACACCAAAGAATGGCCAAAAGAATGGACACAGTCTCTTGTAATACCCCTGCCAAAGAAAGGAAACCTCAAACAATGCCAGAACTACAGAACCATCAGTCTCATAAGTCATCCTAGCAAGATCATGCTGCAGGTAGTCCTCAACAGACTGAAAAACCAAGCGGAAAAACTCCTGGCAGAAGAACAAGCGGGCTTTAGACCAAAACGCAGCACAATGGAACAAATTTTCAATCTGAGAATTCTGATAGAGAAGCATCTCCAACACCAAAAAGACTTGTACCACAATTTCATAGACTTCAAAAAGGCCTTTGACAGGGTATGGCATGACGGCCTTTGGCAAGTACTCAGGCACTTCAACATTGACAGCTGTCTAATTGAAGTCATCAAAGCTCTGTACGAGAACGCAGAAAGTGCAGTTTTTATGAATAATCACGTGGGCGAGTTCTTCAAGACCACGGTTGGGGTTCGCCAGGGCTGCCTTCTCTCACCTGTACTCTTCAACCTCTTCCTCGAAAACATCATGACAGACACTGCAAAACCACCACACTTCCATCTCCATTGGTGGAAGACCCCTTTGCAACCTCAGATTTGCAGATGACATTGACCTCATGGGCAGCAGCAAACAAGAACTGCAAATCCTCACAGACAATTTAACAGATCGAGCGAGCGCATACGGCATGGAGGTCAGTACAGAGAAATCAAAGATCATGGTCAACAGCGCGAGTAATGACATCACGGAAATAAAGATGAATGGAGAAACACTAGAAGAGGTGAGCCAATTCAAATACTTAGGCTCCATCCTAACAAAAGATGGCACATCAAACAATGAAGTGAAAGCTCGCATTGCAACAGCAACATCTGCTCTAGTCAGACTCGAGAAGATCATCAGAAGCAACAACATCAGCTTCTGCACCAAATACCACCTTTACAAATCCCTCGTGATATCTATCCTCCTATATGGCTGTGAATCATGGACTCTGACAGCAGAGTTAGAGAGGAGAATCCAAGCATTCGAGAACAAGTGCCACAGAAGACTCCTCAAAATATCATACAAAGAACACAAGACCAATAACTATGTGAAAGAAGAAATCAAAAAGCGTGTGGGCCCCCAAGAGCCTTTGCTCTCCACCATAAAGAGGAGAAAGCTGATGTGGTTTGGTCACACCACAAGACACAACACCCTAGCAAAAACCATCCTGCAAGGAACAGTCGAGGGTAAGAGAAGAAGAGGCCGCCAAAAGAAATCATGGGTTGACAACATCAAAGACTGGACCGCCCAACCCCTGCAACACCTCCTACTAGCCACACAGGATCGTGAAGCATGGAAAAAGATCTCTGTTGCGTCTTCTCTCATGTCCCCCTACGTCCTTTGGGACATGGGACTGAGTGAGTGAGTGAGTGAGTGGTTGGTTTCGGACCTTTTTGGTCATCCTTTACTACCTAAAAGTTGTTTAGATAAAACAAAACGGGGGAAAACTGAACAAAAAGCATGTTTTTTTTTCGATCCATCGTCATCTTCACCTAGAAAAAAGATATTCTTTTAAGCTGCTCTAACAAAGGAAGGAGCGAGGGAGAAATCGGGGGGGGGGGGGGGGGGGGGGGGGGGGGGGGGACTTTAAGAAACGACTTTTAAAACAAAAGTATAAATACAGAGCAAAAAGAAACATAGCAAAAAAGAAATACTTGAAAAGGGGCGAAATATAGAAAGAAACAGACTACACATGCGTAACCCCCCCAACACACACACACACACACGCCAATCTGAGAATCACTGGATCTAACCCACTGACCTGCCAGACCCCATCTTCCGACACTGGTGAATCAACCACGCCATCTGTCTTCATCATCAGCCTCAAACCAACTTTCTTACAATTTCAGTGAATCAGACAAATTTATTATAAATTTTAAAAAATTCCAGTAAATCAGACAAATTTCTTTAAAATAAAAAAGTTCCAGTGAATCAGACAGATTTCTTTAAAGAAAAAAATCCAGTCAATCGGAAAGCTTTCTTTAAAATAATATTTTAAAAAATTCCGGTGAATTGGACAGATTTCTTTAAAATAAAAATTGCAGTGAATCGGACAGATTTCTTTAAAATAAAATAAAAAATTCCGGTGAATTGGACAGAATTCTTTAAAATAAAAAAAAATTGCAGTGAATCGGACAGATTTCTTTAAAATAAAAAAAATCCAGTAATCGGACAGATTTCTTTAAAATAAAAACCTCTGTTCTTTCCCAGAGCGTCAGACTCTCCTAGACTGGATGCCGATCATATCATACACTATCACTCAGCTCCAATATTCACAACTGAGAAAAAGACTGATGTTCACCGGAATATCCTTTTTCTGTGTAAAAATTGGCCTGGAACAGTTATATAAAGCTGTGGGGGAGACGGGGACGCAATGAATGGAGGAAGGTGAGAGTGGTGGGAGCCTCTACGTACGTGCACACATGGCGACACCGGCCACATATTTTTGCCCTACCGTGCTTTGTGACTTGCAAAATGTTAATGTTTCCCCGCTCACAGGCTCATTCACCAACAAACCGACATATTTCACAGGTAAAAAAAGTTTATGTGGTTGGCTGCGGTAGCTGGGTAACCTACATGAAATCACTTATTTATTACTATTATTATTACTGTTATTATTATTATTCATATCGAGGATAATGGAATAAGCTCTCATGTGCTTTTTTACATCCAGTCCCCGTGTGTATGTAGTTTTTGTAAATCGTCTCATCTGTTCCCATCGGCACACGATGGCCTACTCTCACAAAAAGCACACGGGGCCTCGGTTTATAGTCTCCTGACTGTCATCCGAAGGACTTTTGGGGAGAGTGGAGTCTGCACTGATGTCAACTCCGGGAGAAAAGCCCCTTCGAACGGGAATCGAACCCGGGTCGTCAAATTGCGAGCGCAATGCTCTGACCACGAGGCCATGGCGACTTACCGACATGCACACATTTTCATGATCAGCATCAACCACTAAAATTTATTTCGTAAAAAGGAAAAAAAAAAAAAAAAGAAAAAAAAAAAGCACCCACATTTTTTTTTAAAGGAAGCCAGTGGAAAAAAGATTAGTCAGATCTCTGATAAGTTTAAGAGACAAGTGGAGTTCTAATACGTCTGCAAAAATAATGGCTTCGTCTACAAGAAAATGGCTTTCTCCAATGCAATCTTGAAGGATAACAGAACAGTGTAGAATAACCTCAAAACAGAATCAATTGTTTGAAAAACGTCCAGGAAGAGTGTGAAAAAGTGAATGCTTCAAAGCCGTCTGGTGCTATGTGTACAAGACGCAGAATGTAGTCCTAAACCATCAAGCTTCTCAAGCTTGGATTCAATTTTTAAGCTCAGTTTCTTCCAGGGGCTATCATTTACGATGCTAGTACTGGTGCTGTTCTCGCTTTTTCACATTTATCTTCTTAGCTGCGCTTAATTTCCATTCCATGGACAGAAGCTTTGCCAAAGACGCTACAAGATCTTTGAGCTGGTTGTTTGTTACCCTCATATGGTCCGTGGCATCTGCAAATTGGAGGTGATGCAGTCATCTTTCTCACACACAGCCCCACCCCCCAAAAAAAAAACCCAACAAAACTCCCCTTTCCTGACCCATATCTAATTTTACAAAAGCAAACAGAATGAAAAGAAGTCTTGCTAGTTCTTGCTATCGAATATTTAACTCCCATTACCCCCTCCCTTCTTACGATCCGTGGAAGAGGATCATTGCCCTACAGCAGCGCAACTATTGCGAATGAATGAAGTATCGTTAATGCACAAAAATACAAATCTAGTCCAAGCCTACTCTTACAATCTGTCCTTGTAAATAGCCGTGTGTGAAAAGTGAAGACCCTTACAGTACTGGTAATGGGAATGGCGTGATGACAGTGTGACATTTAAGGTTTTGGTACTCAAAGTAGTCAAGTGGTTACTGCAAGGATATTGGGCAAAAGCTGCAAATATTGGTGACGGCATGTCTTTTGGTACAAGCATACTTTGGACCCCTTCTATAACAGAGTGATGGGAAAGGTTCGTGGGAATGAAGGGGTAGTTTTCAGGGTGGGAGGGTAGGTTACTGGAAGGGAGGGAGGTTGGGCAAGGACAGGGATGAGGGTTGGGAGGGAAGGAGGGATTATGTTAGGGGAAGATTAAGTTCTGTGAAGGGCGCTGGAGAGTCATGCCTTAAGATGTTTAACGTAGGATCAAGAACCGACACCTGTGGAATGCCTATTTGGAGAGATTTTATAGCTGAATACGTAGTCCCTATTTTGTCTGTTTTTCAGTAAATCTTTTATGAAGTTATACATGTGCCCTGATAATCCAATACTCATGAGTTTATATAATAATCGTGAATGCCATACTTGATCCTAGGCTTCGGTAACGTCAAAGAATGTTGCTAAAAGACATACTAGCCTGGCAAACTGATACTTGATTTGAGTATTTATTTTACAAGATGACCTAGGGATAATCTACCTTTTCTGAAGCCAGCTTGGTTAACAGGATTTTTTTTCCACAATAATAGGCAAGTCTGTTTAAGACAATTTTCCCCCAACAGTTTACAGGTATGAGACGTAAGTGCTATAGGCCTTAACTATTCATAATGGTGTTTGGCTTACCAATTTTAAGAATCGTAACAATAACTGTTTCCAGACTTTAGGTAAAATACCACTGACCCAACATTTATTAGATATTTTTAAAAGATTTTCAACCCATTTATTTGGCAAATGTTTAATTATTTCGTTAGAGATAGTATTGATGCCCACAGATGAGAATGCATGGTTTCATTTCTTGTAGAGTTAGTGAAGCATTGAGAAAATGGTTATCATCAGGAACAGGGTCAACAATCTATTTGAATTTTCTGTTTGTTTTCTTAAGTCTCTCTGTGCTTGAGGTAAGCCTTCTAGTCTACTTGTCTTTGAAAAAGAATAAACAAATGCTTCAGCCTTTTCTGTTAATGGAGTCATTTGCTTTGCAAACATATTGGATAATTACAAAATGCTGCACAATATCTATCTATCTATCATCTATCTATCTATCTTTATATATATTATTATATCTATTATTATATTATAATATATATATATATATATATATATATATAGTAGGCCTCCGTCAGTCGGTGTCGACTATGGAATTCGCGCCAAAAGACAGGTCATTTGTTCAGCGACAACGCCGGCTGTGGCTGGTCAGTCCGATGCGGGAGTGGCAGTCTCTGTCGCATCTGATGCAGATGTGGCCTGTTGAGGTGGCTGGAGCACATGCCTTCCGCTTGGCTCTCTTTTCGTTGGCTGCGGTGTGGATCTTTTCTTCACCACACTTCAGCTGTTTGTGGAGAACACAGCGCCATTTGCTGCGGCCAGCCGCTACCTCCTCCCAGTTCTCTAGGTTGATGTCCAGGGCTTTCATGTCACACTTACAGACGTCTTTGTAGCGCAGTTGGGGACGGCCAATGCTTCTCTTGCCGGAGGCAAGTTCACCATAGAGGATATCTTTAGGAATGCGTCCATCCTCCATCCTTCGCACGTGACCGAGCCATCTGAGTCTGCGTTGTCTGAGGAGTGTGTACATGGTGGGAAGACCTGCAACCCCGAGGACCTGAGCGTTGGTAACTTTGTCACTCCTGTGGATGCCGAGGATGCGACGGAGACAGCGCAGGTGGAAGCTGTTCAGTTTGCGCTCCTGTTTGGAGTATGTTGTCCATGTTTCACTGCCATATAGGAAAGTGCTGACGATGCAGGCGTTGTACACTGCCATCTTGGTGGAAATTGTCAGCTTTGGGTTCTCCCAGACACGGGTAGTGAGGCGTCCTAAGGTCGTAGCAGCCTTGCCGATGCGCTTGTTGATCTCGGCATCAAGGGATAGGTTGTCACTGATGGTGGATCCCAGGTATGTGAACTGGTGTACGACATCGAGCTGGTAGTCATCGATGTAGATGGCTGGTGTAGTTACCACGTCCTGGCTCAGCACATTGGTCTTTTTCAGGCTGATTGTCAGGCCGAAGTCTTTGCAGGCCTGGGAAAACCAATCCATGAGGCATTGGAGTTCTTGCTCTGTGTGAGAAGTGACAACAGCATCATCAGCAAAAAGCATGTCCCTAATTGTTTTCTCCATCACTTTTGTTTTTGCTTTCAACCGTGCCAGGTTGAATAGTCGACCGCTGGATCTGGTGCGTAGGTATACACCCTCTGTTGCAGTTCCAAAAGCGTGCTTTAGGAGCAGGGCAAAGAAGATGCCAAAGAGGGTGGGAGCAAGGACACAGCCTTGCTTGACTCCACTCTTGATGTCAAATGGGTTGGACATGCTGCCCTCATACTGGATTGTTGCCTTCATGTCATCATGAAAAGAGTCTGATGAGACTGTGGAGTTTTGGGGGGCAACCAATTTTTGGAAGGATGTTGAATAGCCCTTCCCTGCTGACTAGGTCAAAGGCCTTGGTCAGGTCTATGAAGGCTATGTAGAGGGGTTTGTGTTGCTCTCTGCATTTCTCCTGAAGCTGGCGTAGGGAGAATATCATGTCCACCGTGGAGCGTTCAGCTCGGAAGCCGCATTGTGACTCGGGGTAGACACGCTCAGCAAGTTTCTGGAGGCGCACAAGCATGACACGAGCGAAGAGTTTTCCTACGATGCTCGGGAGAGATATGCCTCTGTAGTTGTTACAATCACTCCTGTCGCCTTTATTCTTGTATAGAGAGCGACGATCTTGGCATCTCTCATGTCTTGCGGCACGGCTCCCTCCCTCCAACACTGGCATAGGACGTCGTGAAGGGGCTGTAGTAAGGTGTCTTTACAGCTTTTGATGAGGTCGGGTGGAATGCCATCGGTGCCAGGTGCTTTGCCGCTAGCTAAGCTGTCAATTGCTTTGCGGAGATCAGCAAGGGTTGGTTCAGTATCTAGTTCCTCCATAATGGGCAGAGGCTGAATGGCATCGAGGGCTGAGTTGGAGACTGTGTTCTCTCTAGAGTAGAGCGCAGAGTAATGCTCCACCCACCTGTCCATCTGTCTGCTCTTGTCGGTGATCACCTCCCCATTGGAGGTCTTGAGTGGGGCGGTTTTGCTCTATGTTGGCCCTAGAGCTGTCTTGATGCCTTCGTACATTCCTCTGATGTTGCCTGAGGCAGCTGCAGACTGGATGGAGGCACTGAGCTGTTGCCAGTACACTGGCATAGGACGTCGTGAAGGGGCTGTAGTAAGGTGTCTTTACAGCTTTTGATGAGTCGGGTGGAATGCCATCGGTGCCAGGTGCTTTGCCGCTAGCTAAGCTGTCAATTGCTTTGCGGAGATCAGCAAGGGTTGGTTCAGTATCTAGTTCCTCCATGGATCATAATGGGCAGAGGCTGAATGGCATCGAGGGCTGAGTTGGAGACTGTGTTCTCTCTAGAGTAGAGCGCAGAGTAATGCTCCACCCACCTGTCCATCTGTCTGCTCTTGTCGGTGATCACCTCCCCATTGGAGGTCTTGAGTGGGGCGGTTTTGCTCTGTGTTGGCCCTAGAGCTGTCTTGATGCCTTCTACATTCCTCTGATGTTGCCTGAGGCAGCTGCAGACTGGATGGAGGCACTGAGCTGTTGCCAGTATTCGTTGGCACAACGTCTTGCAGTCTGTTGTACTTTGTTTCTGGCTGCTCTGAGTGCTTGCAGGGATTTCTCACTAGGGGAGCGCTTGCATTCGGCAAGGGCAGCACGCTTTGCGTTAATGACGGGGGACAGCTCACTAGACTTGGCATCAAACCAGTCATTGTTCTTGGAGATCTTTTTCCCAAAGGTTGCAAAGGCTGTTTTCTGAATGGCTTCCCGGAGGTGGTTCCATTTCTTAGAGGCTGAGCAGTACTGGTGTTCATCAGACAGAGCTTCTTTGAGAGACTTGGCAAATTCTTCGACTTTCTCTGTAAGATGCATGCTGGTGGTATTGATGCGAGGTTTGCCTTTCTGTTTGAAGCTCTGGAGTTTCTTTGGATGAAGCCTGATCTTGCAGCAGATGAGAGAGTGGTCAGTGTCACAGTCTGCACTGTGGTATGTGCGGGTGATGAGCACAGACTTGATGTTGGTACGTCGGATCAGGATCATATCCAGCTGATGCCAATGCTTTGAGCGGGGATGGCGCCATGACACCTTGTGTTGTGGCTTGGTCTGGAAGTAGGAGTTGGTCACGCAGAGGCCGTTGTAGGAGCAGAACTCCAGCAGGCGCTGCCCATTTTCGTTAATCTTGCCAACTCCAAAGTGTCCAAGGCATGAAGGCCATGCGTCATGATCGGCACCCACTCGAGCATTAAAGTCTCCCAGGATGATAACATGTTCCTTGGGGGGTATTTTCTTGATGAGGTTGCTGATGTTGGCATAAAACTCGTCCTTTGCTTCTGCAGTGGATGTAAGGGTGGGAGCGTAGGCGCTGACAAGAGTGACAAAGCCCTCGGAGGTATGGAGACGGACTGTCATCAGGCGTTCGGATCCCTTGTCTCCTGGTTCAACCATCTTCAGTAGGGTGTTCCTGACAGCAAATTCCACTCCATGCTCTCTTCGGCCCTCCGCACTCTTCCCGTGCCAGAAGAAAGTAGTCTTTCTCCTTGAGGGTTCCAGTGTCTGCAAGGCGGGTCTCTTGCAGAGCAGCTATGTCCACCCTCATTCTCAGCAGCTCGTTGTTGATGACGGCTGACTTTCTTGCATCACTGGTGCCTTGGAGGTCTTGGGACAGTCCGGATGACAATGTTCGGACGCTCCAGCTTCCCAGTTTAAGGACTGGGAACCCGTTTCTCATGGTTCTTGTATTTTTGCCTGGTGCGAGTCTTACAGTCTGCTTGTCGGTTTGATCCTAATCCCCAAGCACCCATTGAGGAAGGACAGACTGTGGCAGGACAACACTTTATTGGCTGGGGGCTGCCCAGCTTGAGGCGGGCGGTAGCTGTCCAGTGAAATCCTAGGATTTCTCCCACCGTCGGAAGCAACCCCTGGCGCAACGCTCTACGCCAGTCGAGCATTGCAGCTTATAACCGGTAACTGCTGCTTCCCGTGTAGTGTCCACGCTGTGAGGCGAGGCTGGAGTGACCTCTCCAGGGCGCGAGCCTGGGCAGGATAGTATGGAGGACGAGCTGTTGCCCATAATAGCAGATTCCCCCTCTCCACACTGATGATGGATCCAAAGGAACAGCAGAGCTGATACAGTTTGGCACCAGCAGTGTCGCAGGAGTTGCCGGAACGTTACTGAAGTCAGAAGCGGGCCGCCTTCGGGACTCCATCTCCGGATTTTTCCTCAGGGTTTACTCCCGAAGCCTTTCTCCCCAATGGGCAATCCACAAGGCAGTGGAGGTTTGGGGTCAGAGTTTTCCTTCTCCTAGGTGAGTTGCCTTACTGGGCTAACGAGTCCCATCTGCCCGAATGCGACAGGTAGTACTGGGCTACATTTTACCAGTAGAGGAGGGCGCAGTGGCTCCCAGGACGGGCCAGCCAGGAACTCGCCTGTGCGAGCCAAGCATGATGCCCCCGCTTGCGAGATCCACATATGCCCACCCACCTGACCCTATATATTTTTATATATATATATATATATATATATATATATATAAAGTAGAGGAGGATGAGTAAAGAGAGAGAGGGGGAGGGGAGAGGGAGAGGGAGAGGAGGGAGAGGAGAGAGAGAGAGAGATTGCTCAATAACCCTGTTACATTTTATGTTGGCCTATTTCATGGCCTTGTGATTCGCAATTGATTGTTCAAGTATGTATGGCTTAAACATTCTTTTTTCCTCTTTAACTGCTTTATCACACTCTTCAGTCTACCATGTTGCCTAAATTATGTAGTTTTGCCTGACACGTGTGTTTACTTTAGCAATTGTTTAATAAGCAACGTTTAAAATAGAATTACAAAAGCAGCTGTAAACTGTGTCAATATCGTTCTCAGGTTAGTTACCTCTACATTTTGAAGAATACTCGTGAAGTTAAACCAGTCTGGTTTTTTTGTAATTATATTTTGGAATAATGTTTGGGGTTTTTGTTTCTTCATTAAACTTTTTATTTATAGTACCACACATGTGAATGTGATCCCTGCCTAATGTTTCATCACATGTTTTCCGCGAACATGTCATCCCAAGTTTAGGTGAGATCATAGATCTATATGTTAGCTTTGGCTGAATTAAAACAGCATGCCAGATACACGGATTGTACTGAACATTCAGCACGATT
The DNA here is from genome assembly GCA_030674155.1 of Stramonita haemastoma. Taxonomy (NCBI): domain Eukaryota; kingdom Metazoa; phylum Mollusca; class Gastropoda; order Neogastropoda; family Muricidae; genus Stramonita; species Stramonita haemastoma. Next base: position 4,070,213 of record CM060320.1, read on the forward strand.
ACAGGACTAGCTTTTGTTGTAAAAAACAATCGCTGCAAAATAGACGCTACCTCCCTTTAGATTTCCTTTAGATCTACAAAGCTTGTGTCACTTAAAGCAATTTATCTATAGTATACAATCTATCTTCATTTCTATATAACAATATACGATATACATAGGCCTACTGATCTATACATAATATAAAAATTACTGCATAAAATATTACTAAACCCAAATACACACACACACACACCACACCCCACACACACACACACACACACACACACCCGGCGCCACACACAGCCGCGTCCTGTACCTGCTTACATAAAGGGTCTGAACCCTGCTAGTTGCAGTTAGCTTCTGTACAGAAACCCAATTCTACTACTGTGGTGAAACAGTTGAAGTGTTTTACACAGTTTTTCAATCGCCATTACGCCGTATGTGAAAAGGGGTGCAAAGCAAACATGGCGCTAGTGAATACATTGCAAAATTGTGGACAAACGTACGACTCGCTTCATTTTCTATGTTAGATGTTCTGGAAATTGCTGTCACTTCAAAACATCGACGTGAAAAATGATTACAAGTTTAAATGAAAGTTAAATATAAATAAATGAATGAATAAATAAATATACAAACCGATAATAAATGTGAAGATAAATGCTGAGGTATACAAAGAAAAAATAATAAAAGTAAATATAAACCAACTGCAGGGTACAGAAACGGGTTGATCAGCACACTGACTAAGCACATGGAACATGTTGAGCCATGGATCTCTTGCTCCCGGAAAACGCCATGCTGTCTGCGGTCCCTGCTGTGGGAGAGGGGCGCCCTTGGTGGCCAATGCAGAGAGCGTGTTGACTTCCTTGGCTTGGTCCAGTGTCGGAGATGACGACCAAGGTTAATTGCCAGGATGGAGGAGCCTTTCATGGTGGGGTGACTCCCTCATGTCCTTCAGCTGGCTGCTGTGCAGGCTGTCATGGGAGACAAACGACACTCCTTTCAGCCGCAGAAGACCTCTGCACACCAGGGCGTTGAAAAGTTGTCGCTAACTTCTAAAGCTTCATCACTGACAGGCGATGCTTTGCTAATGATCAAGAAGGCACCGGGATGCGTGTTGTGCAATCCTCTCACTGACTTGGGCAACTCTTGCTGGCACTGTCCACATCTTCCTGCCTGAGGTCAGTGATGCCACAATGGAGGACAATGCCATCTACTGGCTTGCCCAGACTTGAGGGGGCCGCCTCCAGTTATTCTTGGAGATCTTGAGTCAAGAAGCTCTCTGGTGAGCTGCAGCGAATCCATAGCAGGCGCCCAGCCGTGTGAACTGCATACACTCCTTACACAACAGAATCGTGCAGAAAAATTACCGAGGGAAGGTTTTCATTTGGAGCTGGCCTATATCTTTTCGCAGATTTTAAGCCACAGGAATGAAGACGACATTTTGAAGCTTGACGTCATGGAGTCGTGTGTCTTTCTTCAGGTTTTTTTTTCTACTGGTGCTGCCTTCATTTGAGTTTTTGCTGTCTTCAATGGAGGAGCAGGAGTACTGATCAAGTTCCCATCTGGAGAGTAGAAACAGCAAACATCCCAACAGGGACACAATGCACCAACTACCGTGCAGAAACCCAAACCCTGAAACAAGCTGCCACCATGATCAGACACTCCAAAGATGAATGTCAGCTAGTCATTTTTTTCACTGATGCCCTGTCAGTCCTACAAGCCCTGTCTGCAGACAAAGTAACAGAACTCAACAGGAACTACAGCTCCTTATACAAAACAAACGTGTAACGCTGCAAATGGATCCCGCCCACTGTGGCATACCTGGCAATGAACAGGCTGAACTTGCAAAACATGGGGCACAGAAAGAACAGTGCAAAAGCAGCCTCACCTTCCATGAAAAGAAGACGATCATCAAATCTATGGCCCGACCTAGAATAGAAAAGGGTGACTCAAAAGTGAAAAAAGTCGTAATTCTGAGACTCCGCACGGGCACAACAGACTAAACCGCCATATGTCTGCAGGGCGCGGAGCCGATTGAAAGGGAAATATTTCATACATCTACGTCATTTTACTCACTTTTATAGCCTGAAAAATATCTAACTGCCATCACGATAGATAAATTAAGGTATTTAAGTCAGATTTCAACTTGGTACGAGTATTCAAAACGCGAACAATAGGTATGAGAAATCCAAAACTGCCCTTTTTGTGACAAAATGGAAACAAATCCATTTTCTCTTTGAATGCACAAAATACACAGAATTGCGAGCTTGATCGGTGGATCGGTGGTCACGCGCCTTGCCTAGAAAGCAAAAAGTCCGGGTCGGAGTGTGCGGGGTTCATACCCCGTTTGGACCCAAAACTTTTTCCCCATCCATTAGACCATGAGTGGTGGTCTGGGCGCTAGTCTTTCGGATGAGACGATAAACCGAGGTCCCATGTGTTACACAACCCACGGCAACAAGGGGGTTGTCCCTGGCAAAATTCTGTACAAAAAGCCACTCTGAGGGAAACAAATACAGTTGCATGCAGGAAAAAGAAAAAAAAATGGGTAGGCGCTGCACATGTGGCGACGCGCTCTCCCCGGGGACAGCAGCTCGAATTTCACGCAGAGAAATCTGCCGTGACATAAAGTGGTACAAAATACAAAAAAAATCCAAAATGTCTTAATTTGTTTTGGGTTTTAATTTGTTTTGGGGTTTTATATGCGTTTGCTTTTTTTAAGCCCGTTCATTACCAACACCACCATTCTGACTTCAGAGACACCAGAAAGATCAAGATATCTTTAAACACAATCAATATGACCAGTTACTGAGACAGACAGGCAGACAGACAGCGACGGGAAGTTTGGTGGGAGTGGGGAAGAGCAATGGAGAGGCTGAAAATCTGATGTAAGGATTGCATAAAAACAAACGAGGGGCTAGAAATGTTACGTTTCGCTTGCACAAGAAGATACTCGTTTAAGTGGTGGAAGGGGGGGGGGGGGGTGAATTTCAAGCACATATTTTCGATAAGTTTGTAAACTAATAACTTCTAACCTTTTGCGATTGAATATGATCCCTCCCCCTGTCCTTTTTGACACAGGCACGCGTACACACGCACGCACGCACGCGCGTGTACACACGTACACACACACACACGTATACACACACACACACACACACACACGTATACACACACACACACGTACACACACACCCCTACCTGTGAGGAGCGACGCGGTCCTTGCTCGACACAAAAGATGCCGCCGTCATCGGGAGAAGACAGGAAAGCTGCGTTCGTCACTCCATCCTTTTCTGCCCCTTTCTTCCTCTCCTCCTCCGCCCCTCTCTTCTCCTCCCCCTTCTTTCCTGCATCTCCTCCATTCCTCTCTCCTGCACATCCACAGTCAGGTATGCGTCTGATTACATGTCTTCCCCGCACTGCTTTGACAGCCTTGAGACTCCATCCCGGTGTGTGTGTGTGTGTGTGTGTGTGTGTGTGTGTGTGTGTGTGTGTGTGTGTGTGTGGTTGGTGTGTGTGTGTGTGTGTGTGTGTGGTTGGTGTGTGTGTGTGTGTGTGTGTGTGTTGTGTGTGTGTGTGTGTGTGTGTGTGTGTGTGTGTGTGTGTGTGTGTGTGTGTGCAGTCGTTGATATACCCCCCCTCCCCCTCCCCTCATTTTTAGCCCCACCCTGTCTAAAAGTTCCCGTTCTCTCAACCTCTTAAAATGTGAAGATTTCTATACGCCTTAACCTGTATGGAAATGATATATAGTCTACTCATTTGTTCGTTTTTGCCACAACAGCCAACCAAATGGGTCGGATTATGCGAGGCTTACGCACAGAGTGTTTCTACAAAATCTGTTTTTTCACCCGTATAATAGCAAACCTGCAGACATCATGTCAATTACCAAATATTGTGAAAAATTATATAAAAATACTCCCCTCCCCCCAAAAAAAAAGTTTTATAACAGCAACAAGTCATCAGGGTGGTGATAAATAGGGGTTGGGAGATATCAAAGACCACACATACACACACGCGCGCGCGCGCACGTATGCCCGCACACACACACACGAAATATTTCTCTCTCTTACACACACAAAATATATTATATATTATATATTATATTTTTATATCTGCAAGCAAGCGCGTAAACACACATACACATGCACGCGCGCGCGCGTGCACATACACATAAGCACGCACGCTTGCGCGCATAGATCCAGAAGATTAACATTATCACATTGTGTACAAGTTAGGCCTACATCACAATAAACGCCAGTGAGCGTGACTGCATCGTGACTGTGCATCAATCAAAACATGCCTCCTTGGTAAAAAGGGATGTCCTCTGAACATAGACTTCAGCTACACAGAACGTCTAAGCAAATCGATTGCTACTGTTACAAAACTACCATACCAAGAATAAGACTATAGTGGTTTAGTGCTAAGGCATCTGTCCGGGAAAGCACGAGGTCCCTCGTTCGATTCTCGATCGCAGTTACACCTTTCCCCTATCCAGAGGTTGTGAGAGATGGTCCGAGTGCTTCTTTCAGACGAGACTGTAAATCGCAGTCGTGTGTGCATTTCGCGCGATAAAACAACCCACGACCAGAAATAGAAGATAGAGAGAAAGCTATATCCCCACTTAAAATCTGTAAAATAAAAAAAAAGAAAATAATCAAAAAGCGCCACTATTTTGAAAACCCAAAGTACAGGCCATCAGTGGAAAACAGATGGCTTTGTTCTCTGGAATTATGTTCTTTCCTGGAAAACTATGGCCACTGTTATGCAGAGATCTACCTTCGTGATTCGTG
>CM060320.1:4079981-4154981 GCA_030674155.1 Stramonita haemastoma
CATCTTGTAGCATGCATGTACGAGAGCAAGAGCATCGTTCTCGTGCGTGCGTGCGCGCGCGCGCACACACACACACACGTGCGCGTTCGCGCACACACATGCTTACAAAAGCACTGGTTCGGGGGAGGGGATGGGGGAGGGGGAGCGCTACATGGACGGACAAAAGAAAAGCTATGAAAACATAAAACCCGCTCGAAAAATTTGGTGAAAAAAGTATCTTTTTAGAATAACAATGCACAAGATATTCATATTTTTCATTTTTCTTTTTTTAAAAAAACCCAAAGAACCTGCCCATTCTGGAATTAATTTAGTTTCAGACTTTTCCCCCGTACATATGTAAACTTTTCTTGATGTCCCAATTCCTAATTCGGATGAAGTGTGGCAATAACATGTTTCCTACCATTGTCATGGTTACAGATTTCGGTGCATGATCACGCATCCATAAACACAAGTGCATGCCCACTTTACAGATATACGCGTGAGTGCATGTGTGTGTGCTCGCCCGCCCGCCCCGCACGTACACACACATTACATACACGCGCGCGCACGCACCCACGCATATACACACATATGCACCCACACATATTACCTTCCTAGCAATATTGTACAGTCAAAAAGACAAAATATAAACTATACCCACTTTATAACAATTACTGTTTCTGTTATTATCATCTGAAGAAGTTATACCTGAAACGTGCTGATACTTGTTCCGTGTCTCTCGACTTTACCTTTTGTTAAGTTATACCTGAAACGTGCTGATACTTGTTCCGTGTCTCTCGACTTTACCTTTTGTTCATTCCTTTTTTCCTTTTCTTACTCAGTCCTCTATCTCTACCGACTGAAAAATATATAGTATACTAATACACAAAATAGGTTTCAAAGCGTTCACAAGTTTTAGAAGTTCTGAATAAACATTTTATTTTGAAACCAAACATAATCCAATAAGCCCCCAACAGCTGAATCCTACACCTGGCTCGAACTGAAAAGGTAAGAGAGAGGACAGATTAAATCTACGGTAGAGAAGAGTTAATACCAGGTAGCAGTAAAATCACAAGAGAAATCAAAAAAGAAATGGATTGGTGAACTGTACCAGGACATTAAAGAACACATCAAGAAAAATAACAGCAAGAAAGCATTTCAACTGTTAAAGACCTGACTGGCACAAAACAGGGAAGAAGCTCAACAATCCAAGACAAAAATGGAAGTGCCTCACTGATGACCAGGATATTCTGAACAGATGGATAGAATACTGCTCCGACTTGTATAACAAAAACCCCACAGAAAATCCAGAAGTCCTCAATGTTCCCACAAGCACAGCCAGCCACCCTATCCTCCGAGAAGTAGGAACAGCAGTCAGATCGCCACCCACCCAACGCTGACATGACTTAGGGAATCTTTAAGTGCGTATTTGACATTTTATTTTTTTTTTTTTTTTTTTATACCACTTTATGTCACAGCAGATTTCTCTGCGTGAAATTCTGCGTATATACACGAAAATTTTACACATACACATGAAAGTTTTATCTTGTGTGTGTAGATGTGGAATCAAAGCAATGGCACTTCTGCACTTGAAGTTGACCTGGGAGATCGTAAAAATCCCAACCTTGATTCCCAACCAGACGCCGCAGAGATTCGAACCCGCGACTTCATGGACCATGGGATTGAAGTTGAACGGTCCTAACCACCTGACTGTCTGGCGTCCTTTCAGAGTAGGAATAGGAATCTCTAGATTCATTTCGGCTCATGCTAATCCATACCATGATGAAGTAGTGACGTAAACAAAGAGGAGCTATGTGCGCGTGCGCCGGCGTGTTGTTTTGGGTTTGCTTTCTGTTACTGTTTTTTCGGTGGTGCATGCGACAACAAAAAAGCACCTTAGTGGTATACATTTTTCTAAATGGATCCCATGTCTCTCCAGGTGGCAGACAGGACTATACAGGATCGGATATCAACAGTGAGTTATCTCAACGCACTTTGGTCATGACGTCATTTAGTAAGGCGGGGACTTTTGTGTAAAAGGACATTACACAAAGTAAAAACCTACCTCATGTTTAAAACGACACTGTGTTTTATTTTGCTTTGATTCTTTAATTTCCATTGTCTGTAAGCCACAATGCAACACCCCCCCCCCCTCCCCGAAAAAAAAATTCAGTCTATAGATCTAGATCACAATCTTACTCCATTGTGTGTAAACTAGAACTTCAGTTTTTTTTAATCGCTGCAAACTGGAATTGACTTTTATTTGTTTATGCTAAGTCATTCAAAGCATTACACTATTTTCTTTACAGCTATTTACTTTGTTTTCTTGTCAAAGACACAATTATGCATCTGTTAACATTTTATTTAAGCATTGCTTTCGTCACAACTTATCCATATCAATCCATACAACTAGCCTAAAACTTCTTTACAGTGAAAAATGTGGTAGGAGAGCTCTCAATTTTTCCTCAATTCTCACCTTCGATTCCCCACTTCGTCAATTTGCCTTTCTCCTACTGCCGTTGTCTGCAGTCCAATCCGCATCGTCTCCCTCTTCATCTCTCTCATCCTTCAAAAAAAAAAAAAAAATGTGGAAACGCCTCAACAGGCAGTCATATATACAGTTTGTGAGATTGGAGTTAGCAGTTTTGTGTGTGCGTGCGTGTGCATTCAAATAGGTTACAGCAGGGGTAGGGGCTATATTATGTCGGGGATAGGGGAAGGTGGTGGTGGGAAGGGGTGGGTGGGGGGGGGGTTACGAGGGAAATGAGATGCTGAGCGTGCATAAACGTTCTCTGTTGTTACTTTCGATATCCCTTGCAATTTTTATACCTGCAGCAATACTCTCGCGTCTTAAAACAATTTATATGTACTGACATAACGGTATTGTGATATCCAGTCTTTCATGGTGTGCATGTGCCAGGTGGTTTCTGTGAATATCTTAAATAATCAAAGATAAACCAATTCGAGAAATAAAAAAGATTTGGTAGAAGACATGATGGTGTCATTCAGTGATTCACAGAATACATCTTGTTCTTTTGTCAATGACGAAAAATGTTTCCTAATGTCCACAAAAAGATGCACTCTTGCTAGTGGCAAGTTCATGGCTTTTAAGTAAACTCTAGAATTACCTACCTGTACTTGGAAACCTTTCGTAGCTGTTAAAAATCAGTGGTGTGTGTGTGTGTGTGTGTGTGTGTGGTGCGCGGGCGCGCGCGCGCGAACGCGCGTGTGTGTGCGTGCGCGCGTATGTGGGTGGGTGTTATGTTTATGACCTATTTACCTTTTATTGTTACCATTTTATTATCAATCTAAGGCACCCATCATTAAACTTTGGAAGCTCTTAACCGAGCTTTGTGTGTGTACATTATCGAACCTTCATGACAAGCATCACATTTGAGGTGTGTGCACGTGTGGGTGCGTGTGCGTGTAACTCTGATTTAAGTTAGTCTTCGAATGTTTATTCTAGAATACCATTCTTATCACTGTATGTGCCTTTCAGTGTTGTAATTGGCGCGCGCGTGTATTTATTTCTTATTTCGATAATGGAACAAGCATTCGTGTGCTTTTTTACATCCAGTCCCCGTGTGTATACAAATTTGTTCATGTCATCCGTTCCCACCGGAACACAATGGCCTACTGTTCCAAAACGCGGAACGGGATTTTAATGTGTGCGCAAGATGTTCTGCGTGCGTTCGCACACGGGACCTCGGTTTATAGTCTCATCCAAAGGACTTTTTGGTGGAAGTGAAGTCGGGGGCACTGAGGTTAACTCCAGAGGAAAAATCCTCTTGGACGAGATTCGAGAGAGAGATGAGAGAGTGTGTTGTGTGTGTGAAGATGTGTGGTCAGCTGCGAGCAAGCAAATAATAAAAAAAAAACTTTCTTAGCATGCTTACAATCACAACACACACCAAGCGCGCGCGCATTTTGTCACATTGCAAGCATATCAAAATGCCCAAAGATAAAAAATAAGATTAGATCTAAATCTATACATTCAAGCTACCTCTAACTTCGGAAATTTTACTTACTCTATTTTCACAATCAGCTCAACAGTATACTAGCATTCCTTTCCACAGCACATACACCAGGCCCTAGTTTACATAACAGAGACAAAATCATAAAAAAATAATAGATTTATTAGAACAATCTTATCTCCCTTGTAGGGGACAAACTCGTATTCCTGAAGTTTTAAAACAGAATCAAACCTTGGGATCCTAAATGCATTAGTCAGACTAGCCTTAGGTTTATAATTCATGCACCCTATGCACATTTTACTGATAAACTCGGCCATTTAACATTTTGTGACTTCCGGCCAACCTACCTTCCTTCTCACCTGCAATAAACCGTTAGGTTAGATCTAGGCGTAATGCTGCGTAAACTGATGCACGACCGTGTAAACAATTTCAAGCCCAAGTGTTTTGATGTGTTTTCCACAATACTTATTGCTATAAGAGTTGCATATTATTATTTTCATTAGCATTATTTTCATTATTATTATCATTGTTAACATTATACTTTATAGTTATATTGCTATTATTATCATTACATATTATCATCATTATTATTATTTTATCAATATTATTGTTGTTGTAGGCCTACTTGGGACGCATTGTATTTTGTTGACAATTGTTATCGAATGGGGAAAAAAAGAAGATTCATTGTGCTATAACTGAATATTTGATTGTTCTTGTTTCATTTTATGCATTTATTTTTCTTCAGGCTAACTATTGGCCTGGTGGTGTTGTGAGTCACGCTCTGGGTGTAAAAGAGGGGGGGGGGGGGGGGGGGGGAGGGGGGGGGAGGGGGGAAAAAAAGATTTCAGTGAGTGAAACATTCTGGCAATCTATATAATTATACGTAAATCACTCCCAGTCCCAACTTATTAGAAAAGACAGAGAAATAAACAAATATTCCAACTTTAAAAAAAGATAATTGTTTATGTGTGTGTGTGTGTGTGTGTGTGTGTGTGTGTGTGTGTGTGTGTGTGTGTGTGTTCTTCTTATCAGTTTAATGTCCATTACACAAGGTTGATTTAGACAATTGTATGTTCATGTTAATCTGTACCAAAACAAAAAACGTGGATGATGGGAGGGCGAAAAGCTGATATAGATAGATAGATAGATATATAGGTAGATAGGTAGATAGATAGATAGATAGATAGATAGATAGATAGATAGATAGATAGATATACTTTTCCAACGTGAGAAGTCAGGGCAATTGGTCTGTAGTTGCTTAATGCTAATTGAGACTTGCTGCTTTTAAGAACTGGAACTACTATTGACTGCTTCCAGACAAATTGCAAAAGCAAAAACATATCTGACTGAATTTTGCATAAAGGAGAAATCAGAATCAAAGTATATATAAAAGGTTTGGAAGAAAGCCAGTATAATGAAAAATGCATTTCAATCATCAACTTGTCCAATTAAATTAGAAACAAATAGTTTTCCAAGTGTGTGTGTGTGTGTGTGTGTGTGTGTGTTGTGTGTGGTGTGTGTGTGTGTGTGTGTGTGAAGATACAGCCAATTTTCCAGGAGTCGATATTTCTTTCTGAGCATGAATTCCAGTCCCACATTCAATCAGATAAAATCACAGACAGATTATGATAACAGTGGAAGGACTGTAATAAACCCAGCAACAGTGCGGGAATACCGTGGACCGTGGACAGTAAACAGCCATTTCACTGCTGTCTGCATCTCTCTGAAGTCGCCATACTAGTTCTCCAGCTGCAGATTTCTTCCACTAAAACCACCGTCAATATCTTACACAGCCATGAAATGCTATACACATTTTCAAGAAACACAACTGCATACTGCACTATACCTGTACAGGTTGTTTTAACTCCCTTTCACTGGGAAAAGAAGAGTCGCGTCACGGGAGCGGGGAGGCCTGGTGGTTGGAGCGTTGACCCCATCGCCTGACGGTAACTGAGAGGAGGTTCCAGTCTCCCCGGAGGTGTCTGCTTGAGAAGAATTTTTACCCTGAAGTTAACACTGGCCCTGACTCCACTCCCCTGAAAGTACTAGACTTTAAAACGAGGTCGACGGACGCTATAGCCGAGTGGTTAAGACCGTTCGACTTCCATCCCATGTGTCCATGAAGTCGAGGGTTTGAATCTTGGTGGCGTATAGTGGATTAAGGGTGGGCATTTTTTACCATCTCGAAGGCCAACTCTTAAGTGTAGACTTGCTACTTTAATTTCAATCGTCTACATACACATGCAGATCAAATATGTCGTTAAAGATCCAATGACTCATGGCAGTGTTCGGTGTGTTATAAAAACACGCAGCATACATTCCCCAAGTTGGAATGCAGCTACCCTCGTAGGAGGGGGGGGGGGGGGGGGGGGGACAGTGGCATACGCAAAATCTCACCATCAGTGAACCTCAGAGCTCTGGCCGAGGAACAGGGAAATAAAGGTCAAGTGAGCAAAACACGGCACACAACACACAGCATGGCCAGTGGCATGGATGACGACATCAATATGCCGAGCATGCTTCCTACCCTCTGGAGGAGGATGAGCTCCGCCAGTTTTAGCGTGTCCACGTCAGAGTGCCAGAAAAATTCCCTGCATGCATTAACCCCAGGACTGTTCAGTGACTTGATGTCAGCTTCCAGCGTGTTGCTGCTGTGCTTTCTCTCTCTCTCTCTCTCTCTCTCTCTCTCTCTCTCTCTCTCTCTCTCTCTCTCTCTCTCTCTCTCTCTCTCTCTCTCTCTCTCTCTCTCTCTCTGTGGTGGTGGTGGTGGTGGTCGTTGTTGTTGTTGTTGTTGTTGTTGTTGTGTGTTTTCCTGGGCTAGAGCCCCAGGTTTACTGAAGGTGCAAATCTGCATATGGACCGCTTTTGCCTGCCATTAAGGAAGCTACATTCCGACATGGGGTCTGGTTTTCAAACACGACACCTGTGCTGTGTGCATGCATTTTAAAAACAACTGTCATCCGTTCCTTCCGGCACCAGGCAGAATGGGCTTTTAACGTGTGTGCAAGATGTTCTGGGTGCATTCGCACCCGTGTATTGTATTTATTGTATTGTAATGTATTGTATACCACTTTAAGTCACGGCAGATTTCTTTGTGTGAAATCCAGGCTGCTGTCCCGGAGGAAAGCGCGTCGGCACAAGTGCAGCGCCTACCCATTTTTTTCTTTACCTGTCTGCAACTGTACTTGTTTCCATATCAGAGTGGCTTTTTTCTACAGAATTTTGCCAGTGACAACTCCCTTGTTGCCACAGGTTCTTTAACGTGGGCTAATTAATTATGCGTAACACACGGGACCTCGGTTTATCGTCTCATTCGAAAGACTAGAATCCAGAGTCATGGAACACTCACGGTCTAGTGGAAATGGGGAAAGTTTCTGGCCCAAACAGGGATCAAACCACCGCACACTTCGAACCTGGACTGCTCGCTTTCCAGGCAGGTGCGCTATACCTGTACTACCTCTAGACCACCGACCCACCAAGGCTTCGGTTTATGTTCTGATCCAAAGGACTGTGACGGAGCAATCAACTCACACAGTCACACGCCTTCACTCTTGCTGGTACCTTACACTGTGTACTCTGTACCTAACATTACTTGTATAATTGGCTTACAAAAGAAAGACCCATTATACCTAAGACATTTGTTTAGATTATCATCATTTGGCCTTAGTGTGGGTTAAGGTCAAAGTTCCATGTCTCATGGTGTTTGTCACTGTATGGTATCACGTAAAGGTATTCTCATCACCTGTGCGGTCGTTGGGGAACGAGGTGCCATACATCATGATAGTAAAATAAGCCCAATGCCCACACACTCACACAGGAAAAAACCCAGAAAAAACACAAACAACAATTGAAAAAGACCAACAAAAAAGCAACTCCACAATATGACGAAGACAATATGCAATTAACGAACAACACAGAACAAAAAATCACCCCCCCCCCCCCCCCCAAATTTTGAAAAAGCCAAACACAAATAAAACACAACAAAAACCCAAAGCAAATGCTTGCGCGCATGCACGCGCCCCTGCAAACACACACACACACACACACACACACACACACACACACACACACACACCACCACCACCACCACCACCACCACCAACAACAACAACAACAACAACAAACCAACAAAGCTAACAAACTTACTACCAAAAAACAACAAAACAAACCATGTAAATAGTATCATTTTGGCAAATGAAAAACAAACACCAACAAATTCATTATACTTTTTTTAATAGGAAAAGGAGTAGCAATCGGGAACTACACAAAACAAATGTCATATAATCAAGCAAAGGGAAATTACACAAAAACAAATCACACCCACATGCATGTGTGAGCATGCACAGGTACACATACACATACACATGCGCACACAATGCATCAACTAGATGGCTACGATAAAACCATACTTTAAATTCATCGGGGGGGGGGGGGGACAGATAGATCAAAGACAGACAGACAGACAGGCAGGCAGGCAGATGGGAGGGGGAGGTGAGGGGGAGGTGGAGTGAAGAGGCAAAGAGGTAAGAGCGGATATACAGAACTGTTTCCACGGCTATGGTGTGTACTTCGTTATTGTTGATGCATTAAGGGGGTTAATAAGTGCGGATATACAGAACTGTTTCCAGGGCTATGGTGTGTAGTTCGTTATTGTTGATGCATCAAGGGGGTTAATAAGTGATGTTCGAAGGTTGTTATGGATTGGTGTAGATAAGGGCGGATACATAACTGTTTCCACAGCTACCCTATGTAGTTTGTTATTGTTGACGCATTAAGTGGGTTAATAAGTGATGTTTGAAGGTTGTTATGGATTGGTGTTGTTTAACTGAGTCAGGAAGGGAGTTCCACAGCATAGGCCTGAGTAAAGTAAACTACATTTGAACAAATCTATTCTTGGGATTAGGACACTTTGCTTTATAGTATTTCTGGGTTGGTTTAGGGGGAATTTGTCTTCTAAGGATGAGGGAACAGTTTCTGTCATTATCTTGAACATCATGATATCTTTAATGCATAATTTTCAACCTTTGGGGTGGGGGTAGAAATTTAACTGAGTATAGTCCGCATCTAACAAGCTTGTCTTCTTTAAAAGGACCAGCTTAAGAGCACGTTTATACAGACTTGGAAACAGTTTCATAGTGTTTGCAATAGCAAAATCCCACAAAGTGGAAACATAGTCTATAGAGGATTGTATATAAGCTTCGAAAATTAGTTTCCTCGAATGAAATTCAAGAAAGCACTTGATTTTCGTCAGCTGGTATACTCTTTGAGACATGTATTTGCAGAGCTGAGATGTATGCTTGTACCAGCTAAGATTTTCATCAATTGTTACTCCTGTAGGTTAATGGTGAATTGTTTGTTCAGACAATTCTGAATGAAATGACCATACAATCATGAGATCTCGATCTTGTACCTGCTTCTCTTTTCGCTCAGTGCATTCCACAGCTTATACCTACCATCACGAAAATAGTAAACTCATCTCTTCTTTCAAGAAATTTCCCATCAGCTCTCAAAATCGACATAATCACACCTCTACTAAAAAAGCATGACCTTGACCCTAACATTCTGAAGAATTATAGACCTATCACTAACCTATCTTTTATCTCCAAAGTCCTTGAAAAAGTTTCTGAAACAACTCAACATCCATCTTCATTTCAATAGTCTCCTTCCCCCTTTTCAGTCTGCCTATTGCCCCAACCACAGCACTGAAACCACCCTGGTCCATACTTTAAACACGCTTCTACATGCTTCTGACACAGGGAAAATCTCCCTACTCACTCTTCTCGATTTATCTGCAGCTTTTGACTATAGACCATTCAATTCTTCTCTCTTGTCTTCAAATAACGTTTGGCATTAAAGGCACGGCCCTCACTTGGTTTAGTTTGTACATTACAGACGGATTCCAAACAGCTGCAGTAAACAAGATTCAATCTAAACCTATCAAACTGGAATGTGGAGTCCGGCAGGGATCAATTCTGGGCCCTGTTCTTTTCACCCTATACACTACTCCACTGTCACATATAATAAGCCGTTATCAAATCAACCATCTTTTTTATGCTGATGATTCTCAGATTCAAAACAGTGATACTCCTGAAAATGTACCTTCTCTTTTGATAAATATGCCTTTCTCAAAATTTGGTTGAGTTTTAGGCCTGTCCATTTGCTGATGTTGTCCTCCCATCTCTTCCTTGGTCTGCCTTTTTTTCTTCCTCCCTGGCAAAATATAGCGCTATATAAATTCGATTTGTTATCATTATTATTTGTTCAATCAATTCCTTATAAAAATTTTGTTCCCAGTAAGTTTATGGGATAAGTTTTGTTACTTTTATCTGGTGGTGATAAGCATACATTTTATTTTTTGGGGTGTGTGTATACATGAATCAGTTCGGTCCATTCCACAAGGTTATCAACACCTTGTTGTGATATGTTTGCTAGAGAGTTATGGTCATTGTGGCTCATAGGAATAGTTGTGTCATCAGCAAATAATTCACATTTGGATTTCATATGGGGAGGAAGGTCGTTTACGTATAATGAGAAGAGAATTTGTCCCAGTTTGTGTCCTTGTGGTACTCCATAATTGGTGGATTGTAATGTGGACGTGTATGTACCTACTGAGACACTGTGGAAGAATCTGCGCTCTAGAGGTAACACGCCTTCCTAAAAAGCAAAAAGTCCAGTGGGAAGTACCATCCATTAGACCATGAGTGGTGGTTTGGGTGCTAGTCTTCCCGATGAGACAATAAACCGAGGTCCCGTGTGTTACAAAAAGTTATTTAGGCCTACCGCACGTAAAAGAACCCACTGCTACAAGAGAATTGTCCCTATGTAGAAAAAAAGCCACTCTGGTAGGGAAACAAACACATTGATTTGCTGTCAGGGAGGAAAAGGTAATCGGTGACACTGCTCTTGTTCCCACACCTCTCCCCCAGGAGAGCTGCCTACATTTCACGCAGAGAAATCTGCCCGTGACTTAAGGTAAAAGTGTAAAAGAAAAAAAACAAACGAAAGTTGCTTGTTTTTAAGACAGGAGGCAAGTTACCTGTCATGATGAAGAGAGCAAAGGTAGGGCCGAACTGATCGTGAGTGTGCTTGTGCAAGCATGCACCGTGTAGGTTCTTTGACGTGTAATTCATAGGGCTGTGACCATTAAAAAAATGGCACTATTTGACTGCCTGTGTGCGACTTTACTCCATCGCATTTTTCTTGTTTAGTATGTGAATTTGCATTTATTTCACAGTGTGTGTGTGTGTGTGTGTGTGTGTGTGTGTGTGTGTGTGTGTGTGTGTGTGTGTGTGTGTGTGTGTGTAAATGAAACGTGATGTTACACATGAAAAAGAAACAAAAATGAAACAATTTCACAGCTTTGGACATCAAGGTGTTTTAAGACCAAAGGCAATATATGTATATATATATATATATATATATATATTACATGTGTGTGTATAAAAGAGATATACATAAGATATAGATATATATATATATATATATATATATATATATATATATATATATATATATATATATATATATATATATTAAAAGTTAAAAGTTAAAGTCTGTCCCGAGCCTAAGGCTCATCAGGCCGGTGCTTATCCCGGTTTCTGTGGCGTTAAGCGACTGAGAGTCATAGACTCCCCCTGGATAGGACGCCAGTCTATCGCAGGGTTAACCCCCAACACAAGGTTGGTACCCCTTTTACACCTGGGTGGGGTGAGAAAATAGCCGTAAAGTGCCATTTCCAAGGGCACAACGCCATAGTCGAAAGCTGGGATCGAACCCGCAACCTTTAGATTACATATATATATATATATATATATATATATATATATATATATATATATATATATATATATATATATATATATATGTGTGTGTGTGTGTGTGTGTGTGTGTGTGTGTGTGTGTGTGTGTGTGTGTGTGTGTGTGTTATTTATTTATTCTTTTATATCGAGGATAATGGGATAAGCACTCATGTACTTTTTTTTTACATCCAGTCCCCGTGTGTATGCAATTTTGTAAATCTTGTCATCCCCACCGACACACAATGGCCTACTCTTACGAAAAGCGGAATAGGATTTAACGTGTGTGCAAGATGTTCTGCATGCATTCCCATACAGGCGTCGTTTTATAGTCTATGACGAACTGGGGGAAGCATGTGTGATAGTGGGTAAAAACAAATAACCAACCAACCAAAAAAACCCAAACGAACAAAAAAGGGTCCATACACAAACTCTCACAGTTGGTGAACCCCTGAGCTCAAGCCTATGAACGAAAATAAAAAGGGGGGAGGGGGGAGGGGCCAATCCAATCCAATTCAATCATGTTGCTTATAGCCCCGCCGACCACATAGGCCATATCAGGGCTATCACCTCGTCACATTTTAAAACTCGTATTAAAAGTGTGACTATATACAGTTTAAAACAAGGCAGGAGAATGGACCAAGGGGGCAAAAAATAGACAGAAAAGAGGTGACAGGAAGAAAAGGGACAAAACAGAAACAAAGAGAGGGATCAAAAAAAAAAAGCGGGAATTCCTAGCATAGAATTTCCAAATTGTGGGGTGCTATTTTTGCTGACTTAACCCCGGCTTCCCCAGGGGGGGAATAAAGCCATTCAAACCACTGCCTGACGTTTACTTGTAACTAGATCTGGCTTTTTAAAAAACCCATTCTCATTATTCATGTACTCCAAAGTCAAGTTTGCTGACTTTGTTTCTTTGTGAAACTGCCACAACTAAAGCTGTTGTGATCTCTCTCTCTCTCTCTCTCTCTCTGTCTCTCTCTGTGCAAAGAGTCAATTGAAGATGAAGTTCACTTTGTTTTGTCTTGCCCTTTCTTTTCTAATCTGAGAGTAAAGTTTATTCCATCGAAGTTCTATAGGCAGCCTTGCTTATTTCGGTTTGCATTACTAATGGCATCAAATAACGATAACATTGTGCAAAATTTAGCACTGTACTTATATAAAGCTTTTCAGTTACGGGAAACACTATTGTCACGATTTTCCTATGTTATCATTTCATTGGAATTTGCAATTTTTTTCTTCTACAAGTCGTTCTGTTCACACGACATTTTTGCCCCCTTTCATATGGGGCTATGGCCGTAATGATTAAACCATCTGAAGTCTGAACTCTCTCTCTCTCTCTCTCTCTCTCTCTCTCTCTCTCTCTCTCTCTCTTTCTCCTCTCTCTCTCTCTCTCTCTCTCTCTCTCTCTCTCTCTCTCCTCTCTCTCTCTCTCTCTCTCTCTCTCTCTCTCTCTCTCTCTCTCTTGTTTTGTTTGCAGCTCTGCTAAATGCTCTACCACGAATCTCATCGAGAAAAATAAGCATAGTGCCACTTTAACCCCGTTTTATAACATATAACGGGACACAAGTACCCCCCTGCTTTCCATTCTGAAAGGTGTCCTTGACATAGATATGTGTGAAGATAGACAGCCTTTTCTACAGACACACAAACACCTGCAGATGTGGCAAAACAATGACACATCCACATAGGGGGGGAAAGTGGTGTTTCTCTTGTGGCCATGCGAAATTCCTATCGTGTAAATACTCATGTATAACATCAAATATGCACGTTAAAGATCCCGTCATTCATGTCAGCGTTCAGTGGGTTACGGAAAAACGAACATACCCAGCATACATTCCCGAAGTCGGAATGTGGCTACCTTCATGGTGGGCAAAAAGGTTTGCATGCGCAAAATCTCACCATTTGTGAACCTCGAAGCTCTATTTCATGAACAAACAAAAAACAAAACAAAAAACGACCGTTTGGATTTCAAAGTTGAAAAGGATAGTTTGTTGCCCTCTGAATAGTCACAGCCCTCACACCACACCACACCACACCCACACCACACCACCACACCAACTACACCCACCCCACCACACCACCACATCACACCACACCACCACACACACCACACCACACCACACTACGACACCACACCACACCACATCACAACACCACACCACCACACCACCACCATACCACACCACACCACACCACAACACCACACCACCACACAACACCACCATACCACACCACCATACCACACCATAAATAAATGATAATTAAACACACAACCAAGTGGACCCCTCCTCAAAACAGGCCCTAAGAGGACCACTGCTGTCTGTCTGTCTGTATTCACACTGTGGACAGACATAGATAGGACCACACTGTCTGTCTGTCTGTATTCACACTGTGGACAGACATAGATAGGACCACACTGTCTGTCTGTCTGTATTCACACTGTGGACAGACATAGATAGGACCACACTCGTCTGTCTGTCTGTCTGTATTCACACTGTGGACAGACATAGTAGGACCACACTGTCTGTCTGTCTGTATTCACACTGTGGACAGACATAGATAGGACCACTGCTGTCTGTCTGTATTCACACTGTGGACAGACATAGATAGGACCAACTGCTGTCTGTCTGTCTGTCTGTATTCACACTGTGGACAGACATAGATAGGACCACTGCTGTCTGTCTGTCTGTATTCACACTGTGGACAGACATAGATAGGACCACTGCTGTCTGTCTGTCTGTATTCACACTGTGGACAGACATAGATAGGACCACTGCTGTCTGTCTGTCTGTATTCACACTGTGGACAGACATAGATAGGACCACTGCTGTCTGTCTGTCTGTATTCACACTGTGGACAGACATAGATAGGACCACTGCTGTCTGCTGTCTGTATTCACACTGTGGACAGACATAGATAGGACCACTGCTGTCTGTCTGTCTGTATTCACACTGTGGACAGACATAGATAGGACCATGCTGTCTGTCTGTCTGTTATCACACTGTGGACAGACATAGATAGGACCACTGCTGTCTGTCTGTCTGTATTCCACTGTGGACAGACATAGATAGGACACACTGCTGTCTGTCTGTCTATCTGTATTTCACTGTGGACAGACATACATAGGACCACTGTGCTGTCGTTGTATTCACACTGTGGACAGACATAGATAGACCACCTGTCTGTCTGCTCTGTATTCACACTGTGACAGACATAATAGGACCACTGCTGTCTGTCTGTCTGTATTCACACTGTGGACAGACATAGATAGGACCACTGCTGTCTGTCTGTCTGTATTCACACTGTGGACAGACATAGATAGGACCACTGCTGTCTGTCTGTCTGTATTCACACTGTGGACAGACATAGGACCACTGCTGTCTGTATTCACACTGTGGACAGACATAGATAGGCCATCTGCTGTCTGTCTCTCTCTGCATTCACACTGCACCTAATGGACAGACGCTCTGTGGACTGCTGGCCATCCATATCCCTGTGGCTCCATGAAATCGAGGGTTTGAACCTTGGCAGGGTGTTTGGTGAAGGTTTGGTGAATTTTGCTATCTCCCAGTCAACTTGCAAAGCTGCTGTGCCTCCTGTATAATTATATAGGCATTAAAAGGTAAAAGGTAAAGCTGCCCCATACCTATTGTGGTCGTAGGGGAGTCGAGGCATCAGAGACCTCAGCTCTCTACCTATGGGTGCAACAGAAATCAAATATATCCCCTATAACAGGTCAGGGTTTGATGGGTTACAAAACACAAATACACTCAATGTATACCTTGTACCTGGAGAGGAATATGATTCAACTTGACCTAAGACACTGTCTTTATTCTTTTATCTTTTTATTCTTTATGTCGATGATAATGGAATAAGCAGTGAAAAATTCAGTGTTTTCTCCCAACAACTCCTTAGGGAGAGGGGAGGAGAGAGTGAGGAGAAGAGGAGAGGAGAGGAAGGAGAGGAGAAGAGGAGAGAAGATCAGAGGAGAGAAGATGAGAGAAGAGAAGAGGAGAGGACAGGAGAGGAGAGAAGAGAGAGGAGAGAAAAGAAGAGAAGAGGAGAGAAGAGGAAAGGAGAGAAAAGAAGAGAAAATGAGAGAAGAGAGGAGGAGATAAGAGGAGATGAGAAAAGAGAAGAGAAGACACGAGGAGAGGAGAGAAGAGGAGATGAGACAAGAGAAGAGAAAGAGAAAAGAAGAGAAGAGGAGAGAAGAGGAAGAGAGAAGAAAAAAAGCACAGAGGAGAAAAGGACAAAAAACGAAAACAAAATCAAAAGTAGTTAAGCTGACAATACAAAGCAACACAAAATATGAACACAAAGCCAAACTAACAACAGCCCACCCCCACTTCCCTATGCAAAGGCAGCCCTGTTCCCTCCCCTGACACTTGGCCAATCAGGAAAAAGAATACACAGAATGGTCCTCCTCCTGTCACGTGGGCATTCCTGCCCGCGCGCGCGCGCACACCACACACACAACACACTCACACAAACACACACATACACACAAGCGTACATACACACAAAAACAGGCCCACACACAGAGGAGAGAGTGCTGGCATAACATCTCCTCATAAACCTCCTATCCCCCTCCCCCCCCCCCCCCCAACTGTTGCTCTCACAAGCATTTAACCACTAATGGTACAAAGATCTGCATTTACATAGAGAGGACAAAGATAGGGGGAAGTTTAGGAAACAGAAGCACAAGCTGAGACTGGGCTGGAATAACGGACAGAAGAGCATTCCAACACACAATGAGCTGGCAAGTGAGAAAGAACAATAATCTGTGAATTACTTTAGGTAAAGGTTAAGGTGTCATATTACCTATGTGCCCGTAGGAAAACGAAGCCTCAGAGACCTCACTTCTCCAGGGGCCAGCATATCGAGGGCGGCGCTCATCTCCTCTCCTTCGTTGCTTTACCTTTCCTGACCCTCAAGATGTCAGGTACTCATTTACTGCTGGGTCAACTGGGGGACTGTACTGAAGCCAAGGCGTGCAAACAGTCACCCATCCAACTGGTAATCACGCTCAATGCTGCTTAACCTTAGATTGGAGAAAGCGAGTGCTCTGGCAGCTGAGCGTTCTCGTCCCCATTAGAATTTAAAACGCACAGAAACCTTGAATTTGATAAAATCAAAAAAGATGGCAGGGTGGTTTTCATAGATAAAGAGCAACAGGTAAAAGGGTCTAGATTGCTGGTGTGTTTATTAGGACGAAAGAAATGAAAGTTTGTCCTGTTTTTAATCTGCAGCCAGTGGAGGGAATAATTATACAAGGTAAGTAACAGAGTCAAATTTAGAGCAGTGTGGTGTATGCTTTGTTTCATTTATCTATTTTATCATTGCATAGCTAGAATACTGAAAATAAGCAGTTATGTGCTTTTTTTTTACATCTGGTTTCCGGGTGTATGCAGTTTTTTGTAAAGTTTGTCATCCGTTCCCACCAACACACAATGCCTTCTCCTCTGAAAAGCGAAACAGGTTTTAACATGGGTGCAAGTTTTCTCCGTCTCTCTCTCTGTCTCTGTCTCTTCCTCTCTCTCTCTCTCTCTCTCACACACACACACACACACACACACACACACACACACACACACACACACACACACACACACACACACACACACACACACACACACACACACTTTTTTCTTTAGATAGATGGCTTGATGAAAAAAAGTAAATCAATGCTTATTCAATGTACCCATCTGGAAATAAAAATTTGATTTGATTTGACACACAGACACCGACACAGAGATTTTTCTCCTGGAGTTAACATCAGTGCAGACTCCAATCTCCCCAAAAGTCCTTCGGATGAAACTTTAAACCGATGCCCCATGTGCGAACGCACGCAGAACAACTTGCGCACACGTTAAATCATGTTCCGCTTTTCGTAAGAGTAGGCCATCGTGTGCCAGTGGGAACAGATGACACTTACAAAACTGCATACACACGGGGACTGGATAAAAAAGCACAAGAGTGCTTATTCCATTATCCTCGATATAAAAGAATAAATCAAATCAAATCAAATCAAACATAACCACACGCACGCACGCACGCACGCACGCACGCACGCAGCACGCACGCACGCACAACACAC
Organism: Stramonita haemastoma; assembly: GCA_030674155.1. Taxonomy (NCBI): domain Eukaryota; kingdom Metazoa; phylum Mollusca; class Gastropoda; order Neogastropoda; family Muricidae; genus Stramonita; species Stramonita haemastoma. Next base: position 4,097,834 of record CM060320.1, read on the forward strand.
ACACACACACACACACAAGACAAGGCAAGACAAGGCAAGACAAGACAAGGCAAGACAAATTCTTTTGTTCGAGGTAATGAATAAGCACTCATTTGCTTTTTTACATCCAGCCCCCGCCCTTTTCTGGGATAACATTAAGATAAAAAAAAAACCCACCTCCCAACTAAACAACAACAATAATAATGATCCAAATACCAAGAGCAAGAAATCATACCAAGTATCAAACAACAAGCAAGAAATAAGACAGAAATACAATAACAAGGCAATGATATACAAAGGCACTCATTCAGAAACGAAAGTAAGAAGTAAGAATCAATTATGATGTTGATTTGAAAAAAAAAGCGCATAATTAAAGAGCAAACATGAAAATATGATGAGGTAAATGACTGAAAACATCAATCCACCACCATCTATCAACAAAATAAGTCATATAAAACATGACATTTTGATAAAAGGGGAGAAAAAAAAACAACTCTCTCTCTCTCTCTCTCTCTCTCTCTCTCTCTCTCTCTCTCTCTCTCTCTCTCTCTCTCTCTCTCTCTCTCTCCTCTCTCTCTCTCTCTCTCTCTCTCACAGATAGAGAGACAGAGACACACAGAGAGAGAATGAATAAATCAATCAATCAATCAATGAACCAATGACTGAATGAATTAGTTAATGAACTAATCAAAAGTCTTTCAAGTGAGACTGTAAACCGAGATCCCGTGTGCGAACGCGAACAAACAGAGAACATCTTGCGCACACGTTAAATCCTGTTCTGCTTTTCGAAAGAGTATGCCATTGTGGTTGATGTGGTAGGCAGACTGGAATGGGGGAAGGAGACTATTAGAATGAAGATGGCTGTTGAGTTGTTTTAGAATAACTTTTTCAAGGACTTTAGAGATAAAAGGTAGGTTAGAAACAGGTCTTTAATTCTTCAGAATGTTGGGATCGAGGTTGTGCTTTTTGGAGATAAGTGTAACTATTGCAGTTTTGTGAGCTGATGGAAAAAACTCCTGAAAAAATTATGTATTTACTCTTTTCGTGATAGTGGGTATTAACTGTGGAATGCTTGGAGATGCAAGTATAGGATCGAAATCACATGATTTTATTGTCATTTCTTACAAAATTATCGAACTTTTTTTTTCTCGTTTGTTAGTTTGGCGGGGGGGGGGGGGGGGGGGGAGGTGAGGGGAGGAGAGAAATGTACCTGCAATCATCATGCTGCTGGGAGGCAAAAATAACCACAGCAACAGCAATCAGTATAAATCATCATCAGTCATCCACCTCTACAGCCACAAGTCATGCTAACCTTACCCAGGTGTAGCCTCGATACCATCTTACCTAGGCCTGCAGGGTAGGCGAGCAGACGGACACATACCTCAGGCATTGTACATTGCAGCACTGCCGCCACACACAGCAGTTCTGGAGTCAGAACAACGCCGTCAGCAGTGAGGACAAGATCCAGACAGACAGGACAAGATCCAGACAGACAGGACAAGATCCAGACAGACAGGACAAGATCCAGACAGGACAAGAACCAGAGAGGAAGGAAGCCATGTCTCCCAGGACCAGTGACCTCGCGGGGTCACGCCCTCTCAGGGGACACTACACCATGTCGCTGTACCGGAAGTTGCTCCTGAGCGCCTTGCTGACGGGCAATGACGCCTGCGTGTCTCTGGAGCAGCTGTACTCGATGTCCCTGCAGCAGATCCTGGGCGTGCCCATCACCTACGTCACGCTGACCCCCATCCTGACCGGGCCCCTGACCATCGCGCTGATGAGCGTGCTGGGTCACTTCAGCGACAAGGGCCGCCGCCACCGCCAGAGGAAGGTGGCTGTGGTGGTCTTCAACTCCCTCATCATCCTCACCGGCATCCTCATCCTCATCGCGGCCAACGTGCTCATGATGCGCAACCTCGCCGCCCAGAAGACCAACACCACGACTCTGCCAGACGTCTTCTGTGGAGACTTGGCCGAGGGCAATTTCACAGCCAACCCAAACTTTTCATTAGCTCCCAACACCAGCTTCTGTCAGCACAGCAACAGAACGGCTCCAGGGGAGGAGGAGGACGAGGACGAAGAAGAGGTGGGGCTGCTGTCTCTGTCCTTAACGGCCGTGCTGGCTCTGTTGGGATTTGGGGTGATGGACACGGGCTACGACCTCAATCTGGCCGCCACGCGCTCCTGCATTCTGGCGTGCAGCAGTCCTGAGGAGCACACGCAGCTGCTGGTGACGGCGCTGGTGATGGCGGGGGCGGGGGGCTGCATCACCACTCTGCTGGGCAGCCTGGACCTCTCCGCTGTCCTGGACATGGGGGACCAGTGAGTAGGGCAGAAGTCAGGGGGGGGGGTCTGTGGGGGGGGGGGGGGTCTGTGGGGGGGGGGGGGGGAGGAGGGTAGGGGGTGCGTGAGTGTGTGTATGTGTGTGTATGTGTTTATTTATTTATTTATTGGGGGGATGGTAGGGGGTGCGTTAGTGTGTGCATGTTTTTATTTATTTTATTTAAATGACTGTGCCCGTGATCATTTATTTTGAATGTGGTTTTTTTTTTATCTTTGGGGGTGAATTTCTGTATATAACATCCTGCATGCACACAGCTTTGTTGAAAAAAAGCCTAGCATAGAATTAGAAGGTGAGTATATTGATTTTCTTGTAATCACCTACAGTCAAGGAGCTTGATTTTAACAATACCAGGGTTAATGCTCTTTTACAGAAACGGCGGTTAAACTTCAATTTTGGATTTCACAGCAGAGACAGTTGTCTATTTTCTGTTATTCGTTGTTGTTTTCAGGCTGGTGTCTCAAACGACGATACAGCTGGTTGTGTGTGGTGTGGTCCTCCTCCTCTCCCTCCTCTCCACGGCCGTCACAGCACTGCTGAACATCCAACACCTGGACACTCCCCCCTACATTCACCTGGTGGGGGAGGAGACTGCGGAAGAGACCGCGTGTTGTGAGAGAGCAGCGGAAGACAAGGCGCTGTACGGAACTTTTAACCACGGAAAGGACATCGCCCCGGGACATTCACCTGACCAAAAAACTGAGAATTTCCATGTTTCTCTCCATGAGTCACAGCAGCTGCTGCTGCTGCCAGGAGAGACTTCAGCAGAGGGAGGCAGCTCAGGGGGAGGGAGTCGGGGTGAGCAGCACCATCACAAGAACCACAGCCCTCCTCCCAGCTTTCCTCGGATGACCACTGCAGTCAACCTGACACGTCAGGCCTGGTTCACAAGATGGCGGCAGGTGTGGCTGACTTGGACCCAACCCAGGCCAAGAGACTGCGCCAGCAGAAGGTGAACTTTGTCATCGCCTGCATCACGGCTTACCTGGGATCCTCGGTGACCTACCTGTACAACATGTACGTTGCGGACTTCCTTGGGAAGGAGGTGATGGGGGGAGATTCTTCCGCCCCAGCAGGTAGTGCGGAGCTGATGGCGTATGAAGACGCGGTGGTGGTGGCGGCTCAGGGCTTGCTGGTCTTCTTCTGCTGCTACCTCAGCTTCAGCACCGTGCACAGCAGACTGCTGGCTGTGTGGGGTCAGTCTCTGCTGGGGTCACCTGTCTGTCTGCCTTGGTGTTGTGTGTGTGTGTGTGTGTGTGTGTGTGTGTGTGTGTGTGTGTGGTGTTGTGTGTGTGTGTGTGTGTGTTGTGTGTTGTCTGTTGTGTTCTGTCTGTCTGTCTGTCTGTCTCTGTCTCCCTCTCTGTCTCTGTCACTGTCTTTCTCTGTCTCTGTCGCTCTCTCTGTCTCTGTCTCCTTCTCTCTCTCTCATTGAACAATAATACACAGTGACATAATAGTTTAAACGAAGTTAAGCGATGTTCTGTTTGTAAAGACCAAAATTAATAGAGAATGAAGAACACAGTTTTGTTGCATTGTCGTGTGTATGAAGATTTCAGAGAAAAGTTTCAAGTCAGAGTTATCCCTAGAATAATGGCAACTAATAGTGTTTAAAAAACGATGCCTATTGTCGACACTAATAATTGCACATTCTGCAAATCCGACAAAGTTGATAAAGGTATCCTGTGTTTACTGACTTCACAATTTTCTAAAGCTCAGATATAAAACAATAAAAACAAATATCAAATTATTGATTTTGCATCTAAATGGTTCTATTACAAATCACTGACAATTTCTAAATATGGTAATGACAAACCTAAAATATATAACGTAACTTTGCTTTGCGTAGTAAATTTCGTTTTTCTTTGTTCTTCGGGTACAAACTCTACTGATGCTACAGTATGGAGGCGGATAGTTTGTTGGCTTGTTGCTGTTGTTGTTGTTGTTGTTGTTGTTTACATGTGCCACTAGGAATGCGTGCACTTTTTGCGGTTGGTAACAAAAGAAATGTGTGTGTGTGTGTGTGTGTGTGTGTGTGTGTGTGTGTGTGTGTGTGTGTGTGTGTGTGTGTGTGTGTGTGTGGTGACTGTGAAAAGCTATTTTCAGTTGATATAAGAGTTGGTTTTGTGTGTTTGATTGCAACATGTTACACTAAAGTGTGGCGTTTTGTGTTTTCTGATATCATATTATGTCAAAAATGCATTTTTTACTGTTATTTTAAAACTGTATTGCACAGATCCTCAGATACTGTATAGAAATAATCATGTTCTCTCGAAGGAAAATAAATGAGGACTTTGAGATTAAAAAAAAAAAGTATATCAGAATTGAGAATACATCATGTAGTATACAGATCACAGAATAATGGCGATTTACTATAGTGTCCTCTGTGTAAAGCAATGCCTCAGACTGAAGTTTGTTTTGTTTTCAGTTTACGTGTTGTTCTCTGTGCGCAGCACTCAGTGATATTGTCATTTTAAATGTCATCACCGATCCACCCTGGATCTTGCACCAAGTACTTCCTGTTTGGGGATTTTGTTGTGGGGTTTTTTGTTTTTGTTTTGGTTTGGGTTTTCTCTGTCTCCTTGGGTGTGTGTTAGCTATGTTTGTGAGTGATATAATTATAATTATGGTAATGTCCTCTCATCCCTACAAAAGGGTCAAAGGCCATAATTATGAATAATAAAACATTCGTATCTCTCTGTGCACAAGGTTTTTTTAATGTTAGCATTGTACCCTACATTATCCTACATCATGTTCATAACTCCTTCCTGAGGAGATAATCTAACGAGACTCTCTCTCTCTCTCTCTCTCTCTCTCTCTCTCTCTCTCTCTCTCTCTCTCTCTCTCTCTCTCTCTCTCTCTCTCTCTCTCTCTCTCTGTCTCTCTCTCTCTCTCTCTCATAGTTAACAGTGCTTATTCCATTATCCTCGATAGAAAAGAATAAATAAACAAATCTTTTGATGATAGAATCTACGAAAATTAAGACGGATCAATAAATGACTTCAAACAAACTGTGGACTTCATTTCCAGAAAGGTTAGTGGGTCAGGATTATGGAGAGAAAAATCAGCTGACCTTTCGAGGACATCGCTGACTGAGTGTCACACTTTTTCTTCCCTTCTTTGTTGGATGAAGGCCACACACACACACACACACACACACACACACACCACACACACACACACACACACACACAGCACACACGCACACACACCACCACACACGCACACACGCACACACACATACATACACACACACGCACGCAACACACATACATCCATCCATCTATACATCCATCCATCCATCCATACCATCCATCCATCCCATCCATACATACATACATACGCGCGCGTGCACACGCACGCACGCACACACACAACTGGGGGGGGGGGGGGGGTTAGAGTGATGCGTATTGCGCTCATGATCTGCTGACTCAGGTTCGAATCTCGTTCAAGGGGATTTTCCCTTGGAGTTAACATCAGTGCTGACTCCACTCTCCCCAAAAGTCCTTCAGATAAAACTATAAACCGAGGTCCCGTGTGCGAACGCACGCAGAACATCTTGCACACATATGTTAAACCCGTTCCGCTTTTCGAAAGTGCAGGCCATTGTGTGCCGGTGGGAACGGATGACAAAATTGACAAAACTGCATACAGACGGGGACTGGATGTAAAAAAAGCAAATGAGTGCTTATTCGATTATCTTCGAAATAAAAGAATAAGAGAAGAGAATGAATGAAAGAGATAAATTATGCTGACCTCTGACTCTGATCTGATTCCGTGTTTCACTGAAGATGAGGCAGCATCCCCCCTTCCCCCCCAAAAAAAAAAAAAAAAAGAGAAGAAAAAAAAGGATTATACAGGTCACCTTGTGCATTTTTTTCAAGGACATTAAATTTAATGAGTAGTCTCCTCGCCTTGGGCTCTATGCTTAAAGAATGGTAGCAATGAAGATTCAAGAGTTGATTCCTTTAACCCCTTGTGGGGCATGGAGGACTACAAACGTGTAACAGGAGACTTTTTGATTAAGAACTGACTTCACTGATTTTGTCATCCAGGGTTTGTTATTTGGGAATATCTTAATAGTTGGTTGGTTTTTTTTGTGTTGTTGTCTTTTTTTTGGGGGGAGAACAAAATGTCTTCACAAAAAGCATGTACAACATCAGCCACTTCATCTATACTTTCACATGCATCAACTGTCTCTTCGCTTTACCACAGTGGCTTGTCTGTCCCAATTCTGTGTGTAAGCCTGTCCCACCTGACAACGGTTTCAGGGCTGAAATGGGACCTGTGTCTGTCTCACGGGGTGATGGCGGCGGCCATCCTGTCGCTGACGGTGAGCAGGACGAGGGCGGCGTATTACGCGTGCTGCGTGTTCTACGCCTTCCAGAGAGCCTCCCTCTACTCCGTGCCCTTCGTCATCGCCAAGGACTACGCCCAGCAGAAGGCAGGCTTTTGTCAGCTTTTATTATCAGCTTTCGTTAGCTTTTTATTATCAGCTTTTGTTAGCTTTTATTATCAGCTTTTCGTTAGCTTTCATCAGCTTTTATCAGCTTTCGTTACCTGTCACATCATCATGGCTTTCATTAGCTTTTCATTAGCTAACTGTCACATCATCATGGATTTCATTAGCTTTCGTTACCTGTCACATCAACATGGCTTTCATTAGCTGTCACATCATCATGGATTTCATTAGCTTTAATTAGCTGTCACATTCTCATGATGATTTCAGGTGGAGAGTGGTGAAGGAGGGAGGTCTCAGGTGGGCAGGGCCCTTGCGCGGGTGACCTGCATGATCCCCCTGCATTTCTGCACGCTCTTCTTCCTCAGCGGCCCCCTCATCACCCTCACCCACAACGACTCCACCCCCCTCCTCATGGCCGCCGCCTGCACCTTCCTCGCCACAGTCCTCTTCCTCTTCTACAGACCCTAAGGGCCACAGGCCTCTTCCTCTTCTACAGACCCTAAGGGCCACAGTCCTCTTCCTCTTCTACAGACCTAAAGGGCCACAGCCATCCTCCTCTTCTACAGACCTTAAGGGCCACACACTCTCTTCCTCTTCTACAGACCTGAGGCACAGAGCTACACTGGGCTTCTGCTGATCACATTCCCTATGGGGATTGTCCCTGAGGCACAGAGCTACACTGGGCTTCTATTCATCACATCCCCTGTGGGGATTGTCCCTGAGGGCCCACAGACCTACACTGGGCTTCCTTCCCTCCATCACATAACCTATGGGGATTGTCCCTGAGGCACAGAGCTACACTGGGCTTCCTTCCCTCCATCACATACCCTGTGGGGATTGTCCCTGAGGGCCCACAGACCTACACTGGGCTTCCTTCCCTCCATCACATCCCCTATGGGGATTGTCCCTGAGGGCCCACAGAGCTACACTGGGCTTCCTTCCCTTCAGCACATCCCCTGTGGGGATTGTCCGGGCATGTCAGTATAAACAGCATCCCCACTTTCTATTTATTTATTTACTCTTTTATATGGAGGATAGTGGAATAAGCACTCATGTTCTTTTTTTTTTTTTTTTTTTTACATCCAGTGCCTGTGTGTAATCAGTTTTGTCAATCTTGTCATCTGTTCCCACCGGCACACAATGGCCTACTTTTACGAAAAGCGGAACAGGATTCAACGTGTGCGCAAGAAGTTCTGCATGCGTTCTCACACGGGGCCTCGCTTTATAGTCTCATTCGAAGGACTTGGGGGAGAGTGGAGTCAGCACTGATGTTAACTCCGGGGGGAAAATCCCCTCGAACGGGAATCGAACCCGAGTTGTCACTTTGCGAGCGCAATGTTTTGACCCCTAGGAACTCTGTGCTAGGAATTCCATCTTTCACTCTCTGTGTTTCTGCCTTGTTCCTTTTCTTCCGGTCACCTCCTTCTTGTCTATTTTCTGCTTTCTTGGTCCGTTCTCCTGCATTTTTTTCCCCAGAAAGACTTTTAGATATAACAGTTCTCCCCCATGTCGAAGTAGGATGCACTGGGCCTGACTTGTCAGGCGCTTTGTGGCAGCGCGACGCATTTCCGCTTATATGACAGACAAGAGTGAGTTGCTGTCTGAGTGTTCGAGAAAGCTATCCAAATACCCGGATAAGTCCATAGTGAATGCGCAAATGCTTAGGTAGATGGGTAAGGGTGGCTGCTTTTTATGGCATGCATGTATGCATGTGTGTGTGTGTGTGTGTGTGTTTGTGTGTGTGCGCGTGCGTGTGTGTGCGTGTGTAAACATGCTCAAGTGCAACAGCCTTGCATTGACTATATTACATATTGAATAACATAATTATATGATACAAACTCAACTGTCTCCATCGCCGTTGTCATCGGTAGGAGCTCCACACAATGCCGCCGCGCCATCTTTTTTTTTTTTGCTGCCTCGTCTTCTGTGACGTCACCATACTGCTGTTCCCACACTGCTCATTTCAATCTACCCGCCACAGCCATACCCAGATTCGTTGTGTCTCATCCCCGGGATCGGAAGTCCACAGGGAGCCCATCAATATCAGGCCGCCGTGGGGCCACCAGCCAGAGGGGCCCTGCACTGCTGCTGGGTCACTTTGGTGGTGTTCAGTGGTGCCTGTTCTGACCTAACATACGCAGGACACCACCTACTAAGCCCCATACTAACGAACGACAGTATTAGCTCAGTCGCGGAGCCAGACTGAGTGAGTCACCCACCCGAGGTGGCGACCAACACACCGTCTCTCCAACGACCGTCTCCCCTAGTGTATTGGAAACTGAATCTGAGGTCACCATGAGACCAGAGCAAATCAGAGGCAATTAAAAAAAAAATTATTGCATGATGATCAATGGTGATGAGGATGATGTAATGATGCTGCTGTGGAAGTGCATCCGCTTTGAGACTACTTGACAGAGTTGTACTCTGCGCTTACTGTCATAATATATCCCGGCGTCAACCGGCCCGAGAGATAGACACCTGCAGTGTTGGTCAGGAAATTAGAGCATCTCTCTAAAATTCGCATCCGTAAAGTGGATGAAGCTCGACTGTGTGGTCCCAGTCCCCCCACTGAGCCCACAGCACGCTCACTCTGGGTGGGAGCTGGCCAGTGTCCGAAATATCCCTATGACTCTCATGGGAATCGAACCCGCGACCTTCCAGTCCGAAATCCAAGGTGCTAACCACTGCGCCAAGGCGGCTGGTCCGCTGCGTCATCTTTATCTCTGCTGAGTTCTACGATCTCCTGTATACTGTAGCTCTCCCGGACCACTGACCTCAGTGATGTTGGCAATGCAGGATGTTGCTGGTCTGCCCCTTTTCCTTTTGTCCTCAACCTTAACTTGGAGAACTGTCGTCATCAGATTTATAATCTGTGTGTTTGTTTGCATGAATAGCATATCTCTGTCTGTGCTTATCGATTTGTCAACATTAAAATTGTCTTTGCACAGAGAGTACACCAAGAATGCGTTCGTTTGTTTCTCCATTCATTTTCACTCTTAAAAAGTTGCTTCTAGAAATACATCAGTTTTCAGGTGCATGTCTTTTGTCTCTTTCCTGTTTTCGCAGTGTCCAGGCTTTGGACCCGTACAGCAAAGTTAGTGTTTTGACAAATCTGATTTTAAAATATTTAGGTGTGCCTTCCACATGCTGCACTCAGATGGGCACCACCTGGGAAAGGAAGAGGGGCAGGCTGTTAGGTACATGGAGGAGAACTATAGAAGAAGAAATGAAAATAATGGGCAAAACATGGAATGAGATCGGCTGGCTTGCCCAAGACAGAGATGGCTGGAGGAGACTTGTTGGCGCCTTTTGCTCCACCCGGAGCGTGGAGGATTAAGGTACGGTAAGGTGTGCCTTGAACTTTCCAATGCCGTTTTAACTAAATCATCTTTAGCTGGCCCATATCGATTCTAGCCTTGATGTCTTGTAGACAAGAGCCATTATTTTCTTTAACAGAGCCCCCCCCCCCCCTCTCTCCATGTATGTATGTAAATATCAAATATTATTTGATTAATAATATTTGGAAACCACCATGAATTTGCATGAATAACATACCTCAGTCTGTGCTTATCAATTTCATGAAATGTAATATGAAATATTTAATTAATTTATCAATATTTTTTATTTATCATATCTATTTATATACTTAGAGGCTAAATATTTGAAATTTTGAATGTATTCCACATCTGTTCTCTTCATTTTGATATTTTGCCAATATATATTGACTCAGAATATCAAAATCAATGTATGTTAGTTTGAAATGTATTCAAAATTTAATGAGAAAAAAAATTTATTCTGTCGACATACAAACAGCAAGTCTGTTCATTTTATGAACACTCACACACACATGCGCGCATTCACTAACACATTCGGGAACATTTTTTAAGCTTTAATCACACAAAAGAGCAGTACATTAAACATTCATTATCAAAGTTTTCCAAAGTGCATCAGTTGTTTTTAAGACCGAAAAAAGCCACGACTTGAACAACAATATATTGTATATTTTCTACACATCTGACATGTACAAAATTATCTTGCATTTTTTTTTAAACTTCGTTTCTTCATATCAAAGGAAAGCAGAAAAGAACCATGACTACAAATCACGTCAAAAAAAAAGTCTCCTGAATATGCGATGCTTTAACACAGTAAAAAATATAAAGCTGAAGGTTGATCAGAACAGAAATGGAAGCAGAAGAGCGAGCGAGCGAGCGAGATATGGCGGCAAAAAGTGATTTTTTCCATATCAACCTGTAAGCAAGTGCAAAACACCCATCTGAAATTGTCGCCTCCCTACAGCGCTAATCAGACCAAGCCACACTGAAGACTTCACACATTCATGATCACAACGAAATGTAACAGGATGACGGCATGGAGAACATGATTGGACACACACAAATACAATGAACACACCTCTGACAGAAAATGATTGCACACACACACACACAATTAACACATCCTTGACAGAAAATGATTGCAAACACACAATGAACACATCTGACAGAAAATGACTGCACACACACACAAATACAATGAACACATCTGACAGAAAGAGTACTCATGCCCTAAATCCTTTCAATCGTTCATGGGTTGGGATTTTCCTTTCATCTGTGCTTCTTGTTTCCCCCTAGTGCCTGCACTCTCTAGTGAAAGACAACTTTTAGGCAGCAAGAAAAAAACAATGATTAAGTTGGGTTTTTTTTAAATTACTCTCAATGATTAAATATTTAAAAAATCACTCTTTTGGGGGGGGCATTTCAAAACTAAAAAAACAAACAAAACAAAACAAAAACAAAAAAAACTGCATGCAGAATTTTTTTGTTTTTCATATTAACCCCCACAAATCTACTTCAAAATCAAGTATTTTGGGATGGAAGTTACCCACAGTACCCATTCTACCCTGCTTTTTGTTATCCATCACATGAAATGTACAAAACAACTTTAGACATCATTGGATTCCACTTTCATTCCTTTCCCAGTTAAAAATCAACCTCTGAGAAATGACCAGATGGGTGTAAGGTCTGCCCATGATTTCTGAGACTGAGCATTTATAAAGTGAAGCAGGAAATACAGATAAGAATGACTGAATCATGCTGACCAGACAGTATCAAAACATTTCTTCTTTTCCATGAAACATGATGTTGATCAAAATGCAATGTGTGGTTCGACAATGTAAACATTCATTTATGTTATATTCTGTTCATAATGCTAATTTCACGAAAATCAAGTCAATATGCAAGTCTCAAAACTGAATACAACACTTCTTACTAACAGTCATATTCTCTGTGGTCCATGCATGATAAAAATCAAAATCACATAAACTGGTTTGAGATGATAATGAGATTGAAGTAAAAAAAACAAAACAAAAAAATTATTAAAAAAAGCCCCCCAAACACCAGAAAACCTGCACCTTACAAAACGGATACCACTGTTCCTCTAAAATGATTAAAACTTCTGATCTTTTCATCACCAGGCCACATGTAAACTCTGTGAAATATTTTGGCAACTCATCCTGCTTTGGGGTTCAACTACAAATATTAAATTTCAATTTTTCTAAACTGACGAATACAAGATTGCTGCTTCAAACATTAAAGAATTACCACAATACATTCTGTTTTCAGTATCAGCTGACTGATCAAGAATGTATACGGGCCTCTTCTCTTTAGGGAGGACAAAGAGTTTTTAAGTAAAAAAGAAAAAAACAAACAATACAGCAATAACAACAAATGACAATAGCAGACACACCAAACCATATTGTCACAATCTGCAATATATATTGAACAAAACAGCACACATTTAAACAATTAAATATAGAAAGGCAGCAATATTTCAGCAAGAAAGCAAAACTAACACAAATAATTCAATAATCCAACAGAGCATATTATTTCCCTCTAAAATCTGCATAAGAAAATACTGTGAATTATCTAACACTGGTCTAATACTATGAATTATTGATATAGTGCCATAAACTAGGTTCTGGTGATAAAAGCTTCTAGCATCACTGAAATTATTTCTTTTAACATGAAAACTGCAGGGGCAGATGAAAACTTCCTGAACAAGTCACAATAATGATAAAAATCATTGCCACTTATCACATGTTGATACATTTCATGACCGATTGTTTCCAAGCGGGCAGAGGTCCAGTGTAATGCAAGTCATTTTCACTCACATTTACAGGATTTATGGGCCGGTTAGTCAGCTGGTGTCCATAAAGAAACACACTGAAAGAAATCAACTGAACACTTGCCTTACATTCTATCTGCATCTCTGTAAAGTCAGTCCCCCTCTCCATTCAGCAAAAGCACACCGAGATTATGGAAACTCTCAGGTGGGTCACTTACATCATGCAGCAGACAAGGTTTCACTTTTATTTTCTGACTGGCCATATTCAAATCCTTGTCAGTGAACGTGAGACTTGTCACTCACATCATACAGATGACACCTGAAAGACACGTCTGAACTAAGAAAGGAAACTTACGTTACAAACCAGGACAGAGGTCCCCTCAAGCCCATGACAACTCAGTGAACCAGCACCAGAACAGACAGGGTCTCTTTCAGCCTTACATACATACCTCCCCACAGGTTTTGGCTTTTCAAAGATTTTTATCCTTTGTTTTCTAAGTGTCAACACTGAGTTTGAGCACTGAATGGTCAGCTACATCCGTTTCAACCAGAGGACAAGTTACACTTTGGGTTTCAGAGCTAGGAAAACCACCTACCCTAACAGGCTGTGTCACAGGGATAACCACTGAAGTCTACCTGCTCTCTTACTACCTACTATTCAGCAATCTCCTACACAGATAAAAAATAACAACCCCCAAATCCCTCCCCACCCTCCCTAAAAAAAAAACCCAAACACTTTTTGCAGTTAGCTAGACGACTGAGTGAAGAGACAGGTAGGAGGACAGAAATACAATAAACACCTGCATAGATCAACATCTTGAACCCTTCTGTGATGAGGCAGATAGAAGATAAGAGGTCAGTACGAACGCATGCCTTGTTCAGCCACAAGATCCACACAATGATACTCAGTGAACATTACTGAAACATGGATGATGACAACACAGTTCTTGCATGCATACTGACAAAAACAAAAATTATTGTTAAGCCAGTAATCTCAGCATAGCCACATACTATATGACTATATTAAAATTATATACATATTGAGCCCAAGCTATGATAGGAAATACTTTATTAAAAAAATCAAAACAGCCCATTGTGAAGACTGACGAGGAAAGGAAGGAAGGAAGGAAGGAACTGACAGAGAAAACCACTGACCCGTCCACAAAATCTGTCCATAGTCAACAATAACATTGATCTCTCGTTCCAAAGCATTGGAAAGAAGCAGAGTTTGGAAACGGAGTCCATCTGTGTCTGCCTTGTTTGCAGACACCAGCGATGAGGATCATCATGCACAACCCATGAATTGGTGAAAGTGAGTGTGTGTGTGTGTGTGTGTGTGTTAAGAGAGAAAATATCTGCATGTGTATACATACAGCCTGTCTGAATGAGGAAGAGGCAGAGATTGAAGCACATCTACAGCAAACAAACATGTGCAAACATACACTCGCACGTGCGCACACACACACACACACACACACTGAGAGTACAGATTCAAGGCACTTTGCTAAGTGTCTGCGTCCATTGATTGTTCTGTTCAACAGTTTCTGTTCAATTTCTTTGTCCACCAACTCTTCCAGTCAGATAAGACTGGGTGTGACACAGGACAAAGAAGACATAGGACAAAGAAGACATAGGACAAAGAAGACACAGGACAAAGAGACATAGGACAAAGAAGACACAGGACAAAAACTTAGGACAAAGAAGACACAGGACAAAGAAGACTTAGGACAAAGAAGACACAGGACAAAGAAATAGGACAAAGAAGACATAGGACAAAGAAGACACAGGACAAAGAAGACATAGGACAAAGAAGACATAGGACAAAGAAGACATAGGACAGAAGACATAGGACAAAGAAGACATAGGACAAAGAAGACATAGGACAAAGAAGACATAGGACAAAGAAGACATAGGACAAAGAAGACATAGGACAAAGAAGACATAGGACAAAGAAGACATAGGACAAAGAAGACATAGGACAAAGAAGACATAGGCAGAAGACACAGGACAAAGAAGACATAGGACAAAGAAGACATAGGACAAAGAAGACATAGGACAGAAGACACAGGACAAAGAAGACATAGGACAAAGAAGACATAGGACAAAGAAGACACAGGAAAAAGAAGACATATAACAAAGAAGACACAGGACAAAGAAGACATTGGACAAAGGAAAAACAAAGACAAGAAAAGAGCACACCCTGGGGGAGCTAAACCAGAACAAAAATTCCTTGCACTTCGGGGGAGGAAAAAAATGGGTGGCACAGGGTATGACTTCAGTGAACATGCTAGGAACCTGGCCATGAAAACCTGACATCTGTACACAGATTCCACAAGAAACAAAAACAGGAAAAAGGGGCAAGAGTAAAATTCTGAATTGCTATCAGAAGTTAAAAAAAAACAACCCAACACAATTCCTCTTAAAAAATCAAATCATATGATGACATTTGTGATAAAACCACAACTACTGACAAACATGTTTTTAAACACTGATCTTTTGCATGATTCTTTTTCCACAAATTTGGACCTTGATTGGATTTGATTTGATCAATGACAATACTGAACCCAAAGTAATCTAGGCTATCTTCACATGTGATCAATATCAAATCAAACACACCAAACATACCAATACTCTGTCTCCAATACTGATGGACACTCACTCACCTGTAAAAGACAGTTCATGACATTTTCCCTTTAACTATTACATTCCTTAAGACAAGCAAGACTAGGTATCACTTTCTGTGTAAAATTTTCCCAGATTAAAAAAAGAAAAAAAGAAAAAAAAAAGAAGAAAATTTGTTTAAAATCTTTCAAAGTAAACTGAAACCAAAAAAAATCCCGAACCTAATAATAAAATGACTAATAGGCACCCCAAAAAACTCAAGCACATCTTAACATTGAGTTTCTCTCTCTCTCTCTCTCTCTCTCTCCTCTCTCAGATTTTAGTCCTTAAATGGATTTTTGTGTACGTTTTAAATGATAAATTACAAAAAAGTTTTTTTTAATGTTCAAGGAAAGCAAAACCTCTCACTCACTGTCCATGTTCACTCTTGTCAAGGGGGCAGGTAATAACAGAGGCAGACTCAGACAACCTTGTGCATTATCATTTCCTCTGTTGAAAAGTTTGTCAGGTCACTGACTGCCTTGGGTAGTAGTTTTGTTGTTTTTTCCAAACACTTTTTCTTAGATGAGTTTTTATGTGCGTGGCTCATAGGCCGAACTCTGAAGAAGCAGCACATCAGGAATGACTTTGCATCAAAGATGCACACTGTCAATGACAAGTCCAGCCCCAAACCAACTCCCTAACTACCCTTGCTGAAGAGAGTGAGCAGAGGATACGGTATCACATTACATCCACTATTCAAATAAACCTGGGATTCAGAGACCACTAATGTCAACTGTCATACCCAAAATATCACCTAATTAATTGAAACAAAACCACCCTTGAATACTCAGAAAACATCAACACAAACACACACACACACACACGACACAGAGGCAATTCATACATCCCTGGTGCTAAAGGTGACCACTGAATGCACCCAATGATCAGATTTACCAAGAGAATCTCCTACTAAATGCAACGGAATGCAAAAGCTAGATAGAAAATAAGCAAAATTGAGAAAGCAAAAAAAAAAATAAAAAATCAGAAATTAAGACAGTAACAAAATGCTGAAAATTTTTAACATGAAATTTGCTGAAGATACTATTGTATTTTCAAGTGACATGATCTCAAGAACTCAAACTGGATCACCCCCAAAATACTGCATAAAAGCAGGGGACTAGATACACCAAAAATCACAGCCATGAAATAACACAAAATTCATGTACACACAGTCTAATCTTGTGTCTATGTTTCAAGACACGTTAACCAGTTTCAGGAAGCATGCCAAAGTGAGCGTGCCGATATATGTAATTCAAGGGTTAATTCATAATTTGTAAACACTGTGACAGATAATCTTAAAATCCTAGGGTCGTTTTATCAACTATATGATCCCCATATTCTCTTTTCTGGCTTTGTTTTTGCAGGCATGTATTCATAGAAGCATGTTAAATGTAAATGCTTACAGGCTAAGAGTGAGTGAGAGAGTGTATGTGTGAGTGTGTGTGTGTGTGTGTGTGTGTGTGTGTGTGTGTGTGTGTGTGTGTGTGTGTGTTATTTATCTTTATTTATTCTTTTATATCGAGGATAGTGGGATAAGCACTCTTGTGCTTTTTACATCCAGTCCCCGTGTGTATGCAGTTTTGTAAATGTCATCTGTTCCCACCAGCACACCGTGGCCTATTCTTACAAAAAGCGGAACAGGATTTAACGTGTGCGCAAGATGTCCTGCTGCGTTCTGTGTGCGTGTGCGCTCTATTTCAAGAACAAATTATAAACACATGAATGAAATATGTCAAAGTCTGTCAACACATGCTGGCAAAAACTGTCCTGAGTCACCAACAGTCTGCTCCTGGGACACAGGTGTTGGAAACTCCAGGGTGATTACCCACACACAACTCAATGAAGACAAAAAACATAACATGAAGAAAACCACCACTTTAATATCAAAACACATACAGCCACATTTGCAGGACTAAAATCTAAGTAAGAAAGTCAAAACACACATACAGTAAATGATTTTTTAAAAAGAATGACAGAAAGTTAAAGTTTGATAAACTTCATATAAAGAAAATTAGATATGAACCACTTATAGCTTTAGTGTAGTTTTAAAAGCAACAAAACACTGACAAACAATTTGAAACCTATGACACAGAGTTTCTGCTTCAGTACTTTCAAAACCATGGTGTCCAGACTCACATTTACAACAGATTTCTTTAACATTGACACTGATGGTAACATACACACACAAAAATAATGATGCAACTCGCATATATATGGTCCTCTTTCACACACACAAATGCACGACACACAAACACAAACCCACACAAACTGCACAGCATTTCAGAGCTACAGAACACTTCCTTTCCATCATACTGTGTGTGAAAGGACAAAAACAGTGAAGACACATAATGGCACAATGAAAGAACACCCACCCATCACTTTGTACATTCACCAATGCCCACACACTTTCCTGTTCCTCACAAACCATGATAAAGAACAGTCATATTGATCAGTGCCCTGCAGTGTCTACTAGTCAGGAATCTGAGTATATAGTGTATATATATATATGCATTATGCTAGTACACCAAGCCTGACGGCTATAGAGTGTTGACCAATACTTTTTGCTTTAAAAGGCACGCTTATATACAGCACACGTCAGTCTGACCCTTCAACATCCCCCTGTGTTGACCCCCCCTTTGGTCCACACCCACACTTCAACCACCAGATGGAGCTCCTCACATGTTCCACAGGCCAGCGTTACAGCCACTCTAACCCAGTAAACCATAACAAACAAAGAACCCTGCCAACTAAAACCCCAACCCCCCAGATGACAGTGTTCACAAACCATGACTAAGATACTTGTATTTCATTCAGTTCACACTGGCACAGCCACACACTTCCTTCCATCTTAAAAGCCCCAAACTGATTATGCTAAAAGCCATATTCTGTTCACTCAACAGCTGCTACAAACTATACCAAATCAAGGTCTACACTAACGCACTTCTAAAAAACCGGGCCATGTTCACAGTGGCTTACTGTTACAGCACACGCAGTTAATTTTACCACAAAAAATTGCCTGGATTTTGTGCAAAAGCATGTCTAAGAAGCTGGAGCACACAGTGTATCATCTCCTGTAGCACATGAAATAAAAACTGTGTGGTATTTTTCCCCTTCTAAAACAGGAAGCAACAACACATGCAACATGAATTACTCTCTTGAATGAGTTAACTTCAGTCAGGGTATATATAAAACAAGTCTTACTTTGCAAACTACACAGGACACATCTTGCAGAATAAAAACAGTCTTCATTCATAAACTACACAGTACACATCTTCGGAATAAAAACTGTATTCATTCTTAAACTACACATTACAAATCTGGAGAGAAAAAAAATAGCTGCCATGTACTTCATTTCTTGCTTATCATTGATTAATTACTACATTAATCCTTAATTAGCCAATTAAAAAAAAGCATGTATATTTACAAACTGGTTAAATGTGACAAAACAGGAGAAAGAAAACCAAGATCATGACCATAGTTTTCAGAACTGCAGACATTAAACTGACTCTGAAATCACTGCATACTGTGTGCTACTCATGAAGTGACATCACCACTACTTCCTCCACTGCTGGTCTGGTCAGCTGGTCAGCCAACCTGCTGAACCCACATTTATTAATTTGTGCTTCTGTTACCTTCATAACATGCCCAGTTTTCCTTGCTAGGTTTTCCTGAGGGGTCCTTCTTAACTTCCTTTTTGGTCCGTATGCTACGTGGATGAAAAAATGTGAAAGCGATTTCAGAACAAAAAAAAACCCCTCAAAGCTGCCATGAATGTTTTACAAGGAATGAAAACATGTTCTTTTCTGAATGCTAATTGTCAATGTATCCATTGGGGCAAAGACATACTCCTACCCAACAGCTCAGGCAGGTAAGGAATACACTGGCAGTTACTGCCACAATAGAACTCGCTTACCAGATTATGCTCATGATGCGGTGTTTCACTTTTGTTTTCTTGTCCACTTCTTCTCTCTACTCCATCCAAACTCCCCTCTTTCCATATTTTAACATGTATGTTTTGTCTCTTCAATCAAAGTTGAAGACCCATAAAAAGTTCACTTTGCAGGAAACTGATCTACTTCTCTGAATAAAATCCTCTTTGTTATACAGTAAGATTATGTCGATCATGCCCAGTAGTCAGAACTGGGAAATTCAGTCATCCTTTCATAGCGCACCGCACCCCCCCCCCCCCCCCCCCCCACAAGGAAAGCTTCAAACGGTAGAAACAACGGCCAGTAGTGCAGAACACTATTTTTTGTTAAGCTACTATCACACAGTTTGCATCAATGGTAATTCCCTGTTGAGAATGTTATGTACAGACTTCTATTGCACTCCACAAGCTTTTGTCCTAGTCCCCTTTTTCCCCACAACTGCACATGCATCTCTTTGGTGCTTGCTAACCACAGCTGGAATCGCTTCATACTCCAAGTCCACATCCACCATGAAACAGCCCCATTACCAGACAATAAAGGCAACATCCCCACCTTCTGTAGTTTAAAACTTTCTCCTACCTACAGATCACAACAGTGCCCTACCTATTTTTCAAAAACATGAGAAGAGAGAGAGAGAGAGAGAGAGAGAGAGAGAGAGAGAGAGAGAGAGAGAGAGAGAGAGAGAGAGAGAGAAGAGAAAGAGAGTCTGTATGACTACTCTGAAATGCAAAACAGTGTAAGTTGTATCATGTAATAAGTGACTCCCCCCTTCCGCATTGTGTCCCTGTCAGCACCTTGCTCCCTGCATGCGGGAGAGAAAAAGAAGCCCAACACACTTCACTCCAGCCTTGAACATGACAAAGTCACAGGTATGTGCAGGTAGTACCACATGCCACACCAGTGGCAGCTATGCGCACACAACCCTAGCCCCCATGGAAATAAATGCCATCACTAACACCAAAACAGCCAAGCATTCAGTATCATACAAGCAGAGAAAAGCTCAACTTTCTACACTGTACAAAAACACAACGAGGATATATATACAACAGTGAATCTGTCCATCACATGAAAGCACACACACACACAGAGGTGTGCATGTTATGAGCAAATGAGTCAGCAAAGAGCTGGATGACCATGCACCAGTAGTCTCAGGTTTGAGGGGCCAGTTAGTCCTCAGCCACTCAAACCGCAAGCTGCCTAGAACGCTGCACAGCTGCAGCACGTCATATTTTGACACCTTGGGGACACACACAAACTGGGGCACATGGCATGGGTAGGTAGACAGTTGAAGGGGGGGGGGAATACGCAAGGTTTGCGCATGCTTTCTCTCTCTTTTCTTGATGTGGGATATCTCTTAGTACACTCCTATTGGCGTGCACACACACACACACACATACACACACAGTGTGCACAGACATATCACACACATGCACACTCTACCTTCTTCAGTTCTCTTCCCTACCTTTCCCTTTATTCTCCACTCTTGTAACAACACTCCGCTCTACCATCCCCAACAACTAGACAAGAAAGATCTTTCAGCCTCTCACTGAAGACCATCAAGAAAACACCAACACAACCAGTCACTGACATAAACGAAATCCAACAGAGCAGCTACACAGGAATCAAGCTTCTCAAAGCCAATGTTTAGGTATCAAAAATGGAATATCAAAGATAAAAAAAGGACAACACACAGTCACATGGTTCTCAGAGACTGAAAAAACTACAACACCTTGAACAGTGAACGTGAATAGATAGTGGGGGTAGTGAAGTTCTACAGAGAAAGAATGACATGGAGGGCAATGTAACCACACATCAGCAATTAAAAAAAAGAAAAAAAAGAGAATAAAATACATTCCATATCTGAATCAATAGCAAATGCAATTTTCCATTCACCTTTCAGTTTACTGTTTCTGCAATGGTGCACTTTCTTTTTTTTATGAAAATATTTCCAACTTATAATAAACCTTAGTGAACAAAAAACTATTAAAAAAAAAAAAAAAATTTGGTTGGGGGGGGGGGGGGGGTTGTGGTATTATTTTTTTTAAAAGTCATTCAAAAAATAAACAGATGAATACAAATATCTTCAAGACTATCCTTACCCCCAACCCTTTTAAAAGACTTCCCCATGCGAAAAACCCATTACAAAGTGTAACGGACCCAAAGAAAAGTCAGAGGAGTCAACTCCTTCACCTGCACACCATGTTCACAATCTAAAGTCAGGAGAAAGGTAGCAGGCGATACATGCATATTCGTTTACCTCAGAAGGTTATGAATCATTTTGTCATACAGAGTTCAGCATTAAACAAAGATCTTTTTACTGTTATTGTTATTATCATAGATTCCACAGTTTTTCTGTCAGCAGTTATTGTCACTTTTTTTTCCAGAATATATCTGACTGTGTTGACAAAATCAAAATGTCATGACATGACATGGGAAGAATGCATCCGTTGCCTCAATATGGGTGTGAACTGCACAGGCAATATGAGACATAACCTTGCCAATCAGTCACTCCACAGCACTCCTCAGGGAGATTTCACTTTTTAAACATTATTTTTCAACAACAATTAAAAAAAAATATTAAAAAAACTCAAAGAAAAAGGACTAGAAATAGCAAGTTTGAGAAATAACACACACACACATTACAGCAGAACTTTCTTACATGGGAAGATAGCACTGCTAATACTGCCACATGACTGCTAGAATATACAGCACTTGCTATACTTCTGCCAGGAATACAGCAATGTACTAGTTCTACTTATTTCCTTTACAATACCTGAACAATAAGAAAATATTTTTTCCAAAAATATGAAACATACCGTTGTGTAACAATCTCTATCACAACTAGCATGGCAAGTGGTGTGTGTCATTTTCTGCCTGAGGGGGGGGAGGGGAGGACAAAGGGAGACGATACAAAGACCATGTCACACATTGTTGAAGCTCGTTTTCTTCCTGTAAAACAGACCCATCTACAAAGATCTCACATACATGTATATTAAACGCAAACCTAGACAAACAATGAGCAGTGATTTCCAATATGGACACCACTGAATATGGGACACTTTTACAAGAACAAGAT
Source organism: Stramonita haemastoma (assembly GCA_030674155.1). Lineage (NCBI taxonomy): Eukaryota > Metazoa > Mollusca > Gastropoda > Neogastropoda > Muricidae > Stramonita > Stramonita haemastoma. The sequence goes on from CM060320.1 coordinate 4,120,405, forward strand.
TGGCAAAAAGAACAGAACAACACACGTACTGGTAAGAAAAAAAGTTGTAATGTTGCAGAAATGTTTTTTTTTTTAAAAACAGCAAACAAAAATACCCCTTCATCTGATTTTTTTTTCTTTCCGCACAAGGATGGGGTTCTGTTTTGTTTTTCTTCATTCAAGCGCTTCTAGTAATAAAACCCACACAAATTACAGTGTCTTTAAAATGAATAACAGAAAGCTTTTTAAAATGCTAGAGAATAGAGGTACATGCAAGAACAAAAATCTTGCACTGCTTTTGAGGGATAAGCTCATCACTTCACTTCACTTCCATTCACAGAAGTCCAGCCCAATTTCATGTCTCTGTTAGTAAATTCAAAGTGCTAGTTCTTCATTCTGTTTATACAAGAAGCACTGTTATTCTGATCACAAATGACAGCCACACCGCAAGAAAATAAATCTTTTCATGTTTTCATGCTTCACTTTGGTCACCGAATCCTATTCAGTTGAAAAAATATACACACACACAAACACTGACACGAAATAAGGGGAGGTCAATTTCCAAGCTCTTAGCCGTTACTGGTCTTGGGATTCAAGCACACTAACAAAAGATGAATCACCATAAGCTATAGCACCAAAAGATACCACTGACAGGGAACATGACTTCAGTGCGTTGGGGTCTTGATCTAATCGGTCGCCTCTGCTGGTAATTCACAATCAGCTGCTTCAAGGCAATACAAAAAGCACACAAGTAATGTATCACATAGTAACGATATCCAGAGAACCTCATAACACAGAATGCGACAGACAGACAGACAGACAGACAGACAGCCGGACAAAGGTGAAGTACAAACATAGTTAGGTGAGGAAGACAGACAGACAGACAGACAAGTAGAGAGAGAGAGCGTTAGTTGTGGAGAGCTAGAGAAGGGAGTGGTGTGAGGGGTGACTAAGGGTGGGAACACACAGATCCAGCCATGGCACGTGGGGCAGTCAGAGAGAGGTTCTCCGGAACATTCTACACAACAATAGCTGCAGAAGAACCCACTCACAGACAGACAGACACAACAACAACGACAATGATAATGACCCATGCCACAGACACCGACACACAAGAGTCAGGCCTAGCACCGACCGGGTGCATAGAATGGTTGGTTTCTTTGTTCACAATCTGGTTTGGGTGTTGCATTTCATCAACAACTTGTCTAAGGGAAAAAAAAAAAGAAAGAAAAAGGCTAAAGCTCAGCACTGGTGATGATGATGACGATGTCCTGTAGAGTAGATCATGTCTGAAATGGTAGAAAACGTTTCCTTTGTGTACTCCAGGGCCCGCAGTGATTTGTGTGACGACGACTTGCTGCCAATCTCCTTTAGCATGTAGTGAGATCTGAACTTGGGGAGCTTGCCTACACCACCTCCACAGCAACACCATCATCACACACAGCCACACTTTTTCTGTCCAGGAAAGAAGGGGGGGGGGGAGTAGGTCATCACTGTATTTCCCAGGTCTGCACTTGAACTCCTCCACTGATCAGGCCATGAGTGAGCACAGCTGAGAGAGGCTTCAGGGGAGGGGGGGGGGGGTGTCTGCTGCACTGCTGGTTTTGCTGTGTGTGTGTGTGTGTGTGTGTGTGTGTGTGTGTGTGTGTGTGTGTGTGTGTGTGTGTGTGTGTGTGGTGTGTTTCACAAGTCACTCATGGGGCTGGGCACAGCAGAGGACAGGAGGGCCGCGGACACTGTGGTGGAGGTCACTTTGCTGCTGTTCTTGTCGGGGTCAGCCACCCGGTGACTCTTCATGTGGGCACTGCGAGACTTCACCTTGTTGAACACTCTGAAACAGTCACCATGCTGGTGTCAGCAACTGCACCCATCCCCCCCAGTCTTCTCACACATACACACTTCTTCAGGTGGTCTACAATACAATACAATACACTACAGTATAGTAAAACACAGACAAATCACAATATTCATTCAGGTGACAATCAATGACATCAGGAAGGTGTTTTTTTTCTTTCTTTTTTTCTCTTCATACCTCAGATACAGCTCTGAGGTTCACTAAAGGAGTGATTTTGCATAAGTGACTGTTTTCACCCATCATGAAGGAAGCCGCATTCTGACTTCGGGGATGCATGCTGGGTATGTTCCTGTTTTCGTAACCCACCAAATGCTGAAATGAATTACAGGATCTTTTAACATGCATATTTATTCTTCTGCATGAATATATATATATATATATATATATATATATATATATATATATATATATATATATATATATATACACGAAGGGAATGAAGACACTGTCAGGTCTGCACTTGAAGTTGACCTGGAAGATTGTAAAAATCCCCAATTCACCAGACAACACCAAGATTTGACCCAAAACTTTGTGGACCCATGGCGTTGAAGCCAAACAGTCCTAACCACTAAACTATGGCATCCATCCATTAAGAGTTTGAAATAAAATGAATGTCTGGATGACAGTTTTACCGGCTAGTCAACCCAACTCAGAAAAAATGGGAATGCTAAAGATGGGGTAGGCGTAGATGGTAGGCAGAAACTGCTTACTAACAAACACAAAACCAATAACAACAAAACCAAACTGAAAACCCCATCATAATACCCAAAGGCCAAACCTGCTGAACGAAGGTACGGGAGACAGACAGGTAAAGGTGTCCCAACACTTTGGCAGTCATTGGGGAGCGAGGTGTCAGACACCTCAGCTTCTGTAAGCGCCAGCAACTTGAGGGTGGTGCCCTTCTCCTCTCCCTTGTTGCTTCCCTGTCCCAAAAGAGGGCAGGTATCCATTTACGGCTGGCATGAACAGTCACCCATCAGCCAGGCAACCAAGCTCAACAGGCTGCTTAGTTCAACCTTACCATGGGGAAAGCCACTGCTCTGACCACTGAGTTCTCTTATCCCAAGACACTAAGACACTGACCAGGGAGGGCTGGTCAGGAAGCCAGAGCTGTAAACACATACTTCAGACCTCACCTGTCACACAGTTTACAGGGAAAGATCTCTTCTCCGTTCTGGTCATACACAGGCGACCTGCTTGGCGTGGAGGGGCGAGGTTTGCGTGGGGTGGGAGTGGAGTAGGAGGGACTGTCACCCTTCTTCTCTTTCAGATGTTTACGCATGTGGCGGTTCAGACTCTGCCTGCTTGTCAGCACCTGAAACAGAACATCGCGGAATGATCTTAAAGTTACATTGTCTGATCTAAAAGTTCTTATGTCTGATCTATACATTCCATTGTCTGATCTTAACCCTTTGCTGGGCACAGCAAAATCATTTGTCACCTTCCTGCCGGGCAGAGAAAATGGAGGTGGATGGCTTGTGAGTGGGTGTATGTATTTAACATGCAATAACTCTACAATGGTCAGATGGATTTTGATGAAATAAAAACAGCAAGATGCAGAAATGAATAAAGAAATTGCTAATACCCAATTTTTGTCATTATTTTTATTTTCTTTTAGAATTATAATGCATAAACACACAAAGTCATTGATTGGTTTGTGTGTGTTACAGTTAGCGTTGCAATAACTTTAGAATGCGTGCATGGATTTTGATTAAATAAAAACTAAAACATTAAGAAACAATTATAGAAAAGATATTTTCAACCTACTGTTGGTTTTTTAGTTTTTTGATAAATGGTGCACGAACACATCGAACATTCCGACGATCGCCATTTTTGTTTACCGATGATCGCGATCAGCTTAACGTTTAAGTTTGAGCCGCTACCGTATCAAAATCCCAAATAGCAACCAAATAACAAAATATATCAAGTTCTGAACCATTGCCGAACTTGAAATCCACGATAATTTCCCCAAATCTAAGAGTAGAATTCAAAACGCGTATCGGCCGTGTTAGATTTGACGATCGATTTTCGTCTCGAACTTCGCCGTAGTCAAAGTCGTGTCTCTCACTTCAGTCAACAAACTCAGAAGTGCACATACTACTAGGATCGATTACATCGATATTTGAGCCTAGATACACATCTCACAGCGTCATATTTTCGGCATGGAAGCTGTAAAAACGATCGTAAATGTCGGGTTCGAAGATAGCATCCATCTTGGAAAAATTTGCGATTTTTTTCCTCCAAAACTTGCAACAAACTCACTCCAATCGCCGCCATTTGTAATAAACATGCGGAAGTCTCGCGGGCAGTCTCGTGGCTTCTATATTCACGAGATTTGAAGCGAGATTGGCGGGAATTTCGACTGTATGATCGCTCTGAAGTGACGGTCGTGTCGCCGGGCGCTTTGGGGCGTTTTGCCCAAGGACAGGGTCGGGCGCTTTGGGGCGTTGTGCCCAGCAAAGGGTTAAAGTACCACTGTCTGATCTTTAAGTACCTATGTTTGATCTAAAAGTACCCATGTCTGATCTAAAAAAAAGTACCCATGTCTGATCTAAAAGTACCCATGTCTGATCTAAAAAAAAGTACCCATGTCTGATCTAAAAGTACCACTGTCTGATCTAAAAGTACCACTGTCTGATCTAAAAGTACCCATGTCTGATCTAAAAGTACCCATGTCTGATCTAAAAGTACCCATGTCTGATCTAAAAGTACCACTGTCTGATCTAAAAGTACCCATGTCTGATCTAAAAGTACCACTGTCTGATCTAAAAGTACCCATGTCTGATCTAAAAGTACCACTGTCTGATCTAAAAGTACCACTGTCTGATCTAAAAGTACCCATGTCTGATCTAAAAGTACCCATGTCTGATCTAAAAGTACCCATGTCTGATCTAAAAGTACCCATGTCTGATCTAAAAGTACCCATGTCTGATCTAAAAGTACCCATGTCTGATCTAAAAGTACCCATGTCTGATTTAAAAGAACCGTGAGAGTGAACCGTGTATATATCTGCATCTGTATGCCAATGTCCGTATGTGTTTGCACACGTGTACATGTAGGTGTGGACAGTCAGATGCCAGTTATCCTAACCATAAGTCCCTTTATTCTTGCTCTCTCTCTGTCTCTCTCTGTCAGGCAAAGCACTTACAGCGTTGCAGCCAGCAAAGTCGCAGGGGAAGGCCTGGGACTGTGGGGGTGTGGGGCAGCGCTGGGTGGCGGCAGCAGCAACAGCAGCAGCAGCAGTGGCAGCAAAGCCGGAGGGGACGGAGGTCATGACAGGGGTGGGGGTGGGCTGCAGGGCGGAGTGGGGAGGGGGGGCGGCCACCCCCTTGCCTAGGCCCTGCCCTGCCGCCAACCCCAGCTCCGTCAGCAGGGGTGGGTGGGCAGGGGGGGTGGGGGCGGGGGAGGAGGTGAGGGAGGAGAGGTTGGTCTCCATGGCCAAGTCTCCCTCTACTGCTTCTGTCCTCGTCTGCACACACACACACACACACACACACACACACACACACACACACACACACACACACACACACACACACGTACACACAAACACACACACACCAATCAGCCCAACAGGTACAGCATTAGGACACCGCTAACTGCAGGCACATGTACACACATCAGTCAAATAGAAACAACATTTCCATGATTTCAAGGACACCCAGACCTGTTCCATTCTAACAGACTTCCACATAATACGGCATGCTGTTTCACCTCTGAGGATGAACCACAATTTATCCACAGTCTAAGCTTAAAACTCCATGTGTCGAGTTGAAAAAGCACTAGCAAACCTCAAACAATAAAGTTTTAATTACAAAAATGTCACACTGCTACAAAGGGTTTTATTCAATATCACATATCATAATCTTACGGTCAATCTCTTGCACCAAAAATGATTTTACGAAAAAAAGCAAAAAAAAAGCCTGAAATAGGTACCACACTAACAGAACACAAACAGCTGTAGGTGAAATTCAGGCTGTGCTCTCTCCCAATAGATAACACGCCACACTGCAGTCACCCCCCTGTATCCTGTCTGCCTGCACACTTTATTTCTTTTGGCAAAGGCACAGTGAACACAGAGCCAACTCACCAGCCCTTTGGTGGATCCATTCTGCTCTTCCATTTCCGAGTCACTGCCGTCATAGTCATACTCATCCTGGCCCGGAGTGAGTGCAGCCCCTTGAGGAGGAGGAGTAGGCTCCCCTCCCCCGCTGACCGACTGCTGGGATCGCAGTTTGTACTGGGCATTCTGGGCCGTGCGCTTCCTCCGCAACGTGCGCAGACGCTTGAGGTCGTCAGGACACACCTTTTTCCAGAAGTAGTAGAACTGCACACACTCTTTGACAGACTTGGTGCCAACCTGCACACACATGCGCACACACACACACACACACAGGGTAAAACATAGAAAAAAGGATGCACACGATCATGCAGACATCATAATTAAAGAAGAAAAACAACACAGTTAAGCAGAAACTACCCACATGAAATAACTCTAAAAGGCTGTGTCATTAACTACTTCTTCTTCTTCTCTTGTTCGCTTTACACTGTCAGATGTGTCAGGGGAAAATAATGGCATGTCCCTTCCAGCTCCTCTCGTGGGCCGTACAGCTTGGTCTGTAGGGTCATCTTCGTCAACCACACTTTCTTCCTCAGGTCGTGGAATAGCGTACACCTCTGAAGGATGTGCTCACCTGTCTGGTTTTCTTTACCACAGGGGAGAAGGAGCAAGTTTCAGCTTTGTGGACATGTGGTAGTTTAGTTTGTTGTGCCCAGTGCGGAGTCTTAACCCTAGTAGCGCTGTTCCCGGATTACTCCGGAATGACGTAGTGCAGCATTTCTGGTGGCTCCCGGAATATTCCGGGATGACGTTGGTGATCGTAATTGAAGGCTTTCTTTCGCTTTCAAAGGTCATCCAATGAACGTGAAGGCCATTGTAGGGCCGCAGAAATGGGTGAAGGTCGTCCGCAGTCGCAAGCAACGAGGATTCTGATTGGTTTAGAGGTGGTTTTTTTTTTTTTTTGGACGAACGTCGATCGCCTGAAAACAAAATGGCGGCAAAGTGTTTGCGCTCGTATCACTCGAAGTATTTTTCGAGTTTTTTTATATTGACGGCGATGAGGAGTTTTATAGGCAGGATTTGGTTGAATTAAATGATAATAGAGACGATAAGGTAAGGATTGTGAAATTTTTTGAAAAACTTCAGAAAAATTGATCACAATCGGACTGAATCGAGCGGTGCTAAGTTTTGTCCAAAGCACTTCATAGCTACCGGGCGATTTCGATGTCATACATTGTTTTACTTTATTTTAACGCAACACGGCTTCGAAATAACTGTTTTTAAGTCATTTCTATATGCTGTCGAGTACTTTGCATCACACGAAATCAAGCGAGTGTCGTATTTTCGTCATAGAACGCCGCCAGTTCGCACGAAATAAGTGTTCACCGCCATGACGATCGCGTCGATCATTTCGCTGGACTTTTCCGAGTATTTGACGACCGATAAAGCCACGGAAGCTCTTTATTTTTTCAAAACTTATGTCAAGAGACAGTATTTATCGAATCATGACATTTTTGCACCGCAACAACATTGCATATCGTGTTAAAATCAATCTGGGTCACCGACATCGCAACAGCGATTGGTAGTGCACGTGCAGTTTTTAAACTTTATTTATTTTTTACATTATCATAAACACTACATGCTGCTATAAAATTTCACTCTTTTAAAAGCTTGTTATCTAAGCTTTCCAGTGATTTACAACTTTACACACTTAGTTTAGTTTTACATATCAATATCAAGAGTTGTTTGACCCCACCCTACTGCAAATCAACAATGGCTGCTGTTAATTCAGCCAGCAGCACCTAGTACCGCTGCCGTTATTTCAGCGCTACTAGGGTTAAAATTATGACTTGTTCTTCTCTTTTGAGGTGGTGGTAGTCATCCTTTTCTACTCTAGGTCGGGCCATAGATTTGATGATAGTCTTCTTTTCATGGAAGGTGAGGCTGCTTTTGCACTGTTCTTTCTATGCCCCTTGTTTTGCAAGTTCATCAGCCTGTTCAATACCAGGTATGCCACAGTGGGCAGGGATCCATTGCAGAGTGTCATTAGCAAAGAGGAAACAATGCAGAAACTACTTTCACAAGTTTATGGAAGAGTTCACAAGCAGAGTGCATTCTTGAATTCCTGCTGGAATAAACTTTCAACAGGAAGGGTGGCTAGAGTGTAGCAATGCATCCATAGTTTGGAGTGTTTAGTGGGGACATCATGTGCACAGGTCCCCATCACAGACATAGTTTGGGGGGGGGGGGGCGCAGCTCTGACCAGCTTTTAACCACCAAGGAGTAAACTACGGTCTCATTGGGAAGACTAATGCCTCATTCAAAAATAAATCACTCACTTTACATATTGATTTCAGAAAGTTGCTCAAAATCATATGACTAAAACTGTTAAAGTCTGAATTTCTCCAGCCTGATTGTAGTGGGAATTCATTCACTCACTCACACACATGACAACCCACATCATCCCACACTCAAGGCAGAATGTTAACCAGACCTTAAGTAACTTCTAAACCCAATCTTTCACGCAGCACTCTTTAAAAGCTTTTTGAACCAAGCTGCTCACAAATCATTATCAGGATTTCTGACAGCCACTCAACTTAAACAAACACAGATCCACACTTAAAAAGCAGAAAAACAATAAGTCCATCAAAGACTTGACAAAACAATAAAACAAAAATACACCTACAAAAATATATATTTATAAACATTCTGTATTGTCAAAGCCTATTTCACTGAGCTGAATTTATTTTTTTTAATGTCACATTTGTGTCTGACAAACTATCCTAACTGTGCCCTGACAACAAACCAGAACAGACTGCAGACCCGACAGAGCTGAGAGGAAAGAACAAACGCAGACAGAAAGGAACCTACCCTCCTAGACACACGAAAGAAGTCCTTATCAAAGTCCATCAAGGCCTCATGGAAACTCTGGATCTCTGCTTCACTCCACGAATCTGACTCTGAAAAAAGATACAACCACATAAGCAATAACAAAATGATACCCACACAAGCAATAACAAAATGATACCCACATAAGCAATAACAAAATGATACCCACATCAGCAATAACAAAATGACTGCATCTGAAACAATGTTTTAAAGGATGCACATTTCATACTGTATAGTCTGAAAGGAGAAAAGATTTCCTTCCAATACACAGAGGTAATGCTTTTCTGTTACTGGTCTTTATTCCCATTTTTCTTCTGCTGAAAATATCCATCCATTTATTTGCTGCATGTCTTAATAAGCCAGAAAATGTTGACTGTCAACAACAATGTTTTATCTGTCAATTGACTGTCAACAACTATGGTTTATAGGACAGTTGGCTGTCAACAGCTATGATTTATAGGACAGTTGGCTGTCAACAACTATGGTTTATAGGACAGTTGGCTGTCAACAGCTATGATTTATAGGACAGTTGGCTGTCAACAGCTATGGTTTATAGGACAGTTGGCTGTCAACAGCTATGATTTATAGGACAGTTGGCTGTCAACAACTATGGTTTATAGGACAGTTGGCTGTCAACAGCTATGGTTTATAGGACAGTTGACCATCAACAGCTATGGTTTATAGGACAGTTGGCTGTCAACAACTATGGTTTATAGGACAGTTGGCTGTCAACAACTATGGTTTATAGGACAGTTGGCTGTCAACAACTATGGTTTATAGGACAGTTGGCTGTCAACAACTATGGTTTATAGGACAGTTGGCTGTCAACAACTATGGTTTATAGGACAGTTGGCTGTCAACAACTATGGTTTATAGGACAGTTGGCTGTCAACAACTATGGTTTATAGGACAGTTGGCTGTCAACAGCTTTGGTTTATAGCACAGTTGGCTGTCAACAGCTTTGGTTTATTGGACAGCTGACAGTCAACAGCTGGGGAACTGTGAACTGGGGGACTGTATTGAAGCCAAGGTGAGAAAATGGCCACCCATCCAACTGGTAACCACGCTCGACGCTGCTTAACTTGACTTGGGGAAAGCAAGTGCTCTGACCACTTCGTTTACCCCCCCCCCCCCCCCCCCCCCGGTGTGCTAACTGTGTAGATACAGGTAGAAAAGAAGGAAGGATGTGTAGTGTTGTGCGTGGTCACCTTGGTACTTGTAGGTGAGGAGGCCGTGTCCGACCGGCAGGACGGGGGGTGGCCCCATCAGCATGAGGGTGGCCTTCTGGATGTCCCCCCGCGCCAGGTTCAGCAGGTGCAGGGCATACTCCACATTAGAACCATTGTCCTTCACCGCCGCAGAGCACGCAAAGTACTGGTAGTTTTGAACTGCACACACACACACACCACCATCACACAACACTGTCCTTCCCACCTTCTCTGGTACTTTTGAACTGCACACACACACACCACCATCACACAACACTCTCCTACCTTCTCTGGTGACACACAAGACATGCTTGATGTAATACAGACAGCATTCACTTCTCATGAAGACTACTCACAATGACCCAAGAAGAATTTCTAAGATACAACGCCTAATCACATGGTCTTACCAAGTCATGTATGCGGTGCAACACACGATAAAGCAAAATACGTCGAGACCCTACTCCTTCAACACAATCCACTTGTTGAACTTCCCTAGTTACAAATGAACACTTGTTGAACGGATGAAAGTAAAGTTAAGTTGAACAGACCTTACCAAAAATTTTCTTGTAGACATGCATGTATGTAATATATAGTTGCAAGTATGCATAAGTGTATTATATAGTTGCAAGTATGCATGTATACAATATACAGTTGCAAGTATGCATTGTGTAATATATAGTTGCAAGTATGTTTGCGCGCACATGCACACACAGGTTATACTTGACACACAAACATTTTTGGATCTGCCTTAGGTCAAATGTTTTAAAACTGTTGGATCAAAAACACCAAAACCAAATGCCAGTAAGCACATTTTCCCCATTACACAATAAAGGTGTCCCATAACTTATGTGGTTGTAGGGGAGTGAGGCATCAGAGATCCCAGCTTCTCTAGGGGCCAGCATATTGGCCTGTTTTACCTTCCCTGACCCTAAAGAGGGCAGGTACCCATTTACAGCTTGGTGAACTGGGGGACTGTATTTATGCCAAGGCACCCAAACAATCATCCATCCACTTGGTAACCATGCTCGATGCTGCTCAACATTGGCTTGTGGAAAGCCTGTGCTCTGACCACTGAGAAATAAATAAATTTAAAAAAAAAAAGGGGGGGGGGGGGGGGCGGCAAGGCGAAGCTGTGTTACCCACCATCTTCATCAGTGTTGTTGTCCATGATGCTGGGGTCCCACATGAGGTCTTCTCTGCTCTCCTCTAACAGTGCCTCCTGTCTGTTGGCTGTCAGGTCAAACAAGGGCATATCATCAACATGTATGGCTTTTCTGGCAGGCAATACTGACCCTACTTCCTATCTTCTTCATTCTTGTAGCTGTCTACAGGGAAATTTACCCTCGTCTTAACTAGACATTTTGGTTAACAATTGCGGATATTACTGTCCCCACAACATTTATATCAAGACACAACAGAAAAAGTAAAAGATAAACTAAAAAAAATATAAAAAAATAAAAAAAATTAATAAAAAACCCAGGAAAACAAAAAAGAAAGAAAGAAAACAGATTTTCTCAAGTGTTTTACATTTCAGCACACTGTTTATGATCTTTTCCAGTTTACAGCTGACACCAACCAACTTACCTATAAATGTAATATCACATCAAGGAAAATAAATGCCATTACAAAATAAAGGGACTTACTGTTAGGACAACTGGCATCTGACACAAACTGTCCTTCAAAACTATTCAACAGTATTTTTTCAAAGCTGGTTCATATAATCACAAACATGGGCTCAATCTCTCCCCTCCCTTTCTCTCTCTCTCTCCCTATCTCTCTAACACACCACACACACACACACACTGCCCAGTACAGCACACACATCAGTGGAGAGTAAGCAATAGCCTGACACACTAAGCATCAGCCCAAGACAAAACAGACAAATGCTGGCAGATGAAGAGACACTGAGTTCTAATGAATACAATAGCAAAGAGGAGCAGAACAGGAGCAATACTAGACACATAAAAACAAACATCAACCTTCGACAGGAAGCCATCATAATCTGTGAAAAAAAAAAGCCACACACTAAAGCCAGTCCTAAAAATAAAAAAATGGAGACCAAAACAAACAAAAACAACAACCGACAACCAAATCACTTACGATTGAAAGTTGGTAATGTGGCTTGAAAGGCTTCCCCAATGTTGATATGCCTGTAGAAAAATACAAACGACCAAAAATTACATATGATCCAGTACAGATGGCAATGAAATGGATGATAATACCCACACTGACGATCGCACCACACAACAACAAAACACAATGACAAGGATGATGACATCAATACTGATAACTGCTTACTTTACTTCTTTGATCTTATGCTCTCTTGGGCATCGGGGAGATAAAGATCTGTCTGTCTGCAGCAAGTTTAAAGGCCTGGGTGGGTGGGATGTTGTGGGTCTACACACACTGCACAACACCGTTAATACAGAATGCAGAATGACAAGAATGATAACACCATTACTGATAACCCCTACCACACAATAATACAACACAACAAGGATGATGATAACACAAATACTGATAACCACACCATACAATAACACAACACAATGACAAGAATGATAACGCCAATACTGATAACTTACCACACAATAATACAAAATACAATGCAATGACAAAACACCAATAGTGATAACCAAACCACACAATAATACAACGCAATGACAAAACACCAATAGTGATAACCAAACCACACAATAATACAACGCAATGACAAAACACCAATTGTGATAACCAAACCACAATAATACAACGCAATGACAATAACACCAATAGTGATAACCAAACCACAATAATACAACGCAATGACAATTACACCAATAGTGATAACCACACCACAATAATACAACGCAATGACAATAACACCAATAGTGATAACCACACCACACAATAATACAACGCAATGACAATAATGATAACACCAATGATGATGATTGATCAAGCCAAAAATGAATACAACAAATAAAACATGCTCTTATTACTAAATGAATGTATAGCTATAATCAGCTCACTGCAAAATTATGACAAAAGACTCATTAGCCAAACACATCTTTTTTTCTTTTTTTTTCATTTCACAATTCTTTATAGTTTTGACATTCCAGAAGTGATATGATATACCAAGACTTTTGTTGTTTTTTTTGGTAACATTTTCCAGTAGAAGAGATTGTCCTTTTACTTACGGCATGACATCCGTTTCAGGTGGTGGCGATTCTTCATCACTTTCTCTAGCACCCGTTTCTCCTATAGAGTCTACTGCCATGCTGCCTGAAAAGAGTAAATGCCTTCATTAACTGATATGAAAAGAACACAAGGACCACTATTTTTTTTAAAAATAACATCACAACAGATGCATTAAACCTTCCTGCAAACAGCTGTTTGTACAGTCTTCATTAAATAAACAATTGTGATCTTATGCCTAAAATGTTCTTTTGTCTTGTCTGTGTACATAACACTAATTAATACAAATCCCACATGATAAAATAATACTCAGCAACATTCTTAACTGTTCTCTTTTACCCTCCCCCCTCTGAATTCACCACCAAACGTCCTGTCCATGCTCTTTATTCAAACTTTCCCTTCCTAACAATCTTTACACTTTCTGCCTATTTCCACAAAACTGTTTACATTTTCCTCAATTACCAGTTCAATGGTCTACCATCTAAACTGGCATAAGTTATGTATGTATGTATGTATGTATGTATGTATGTATGTATGTATGTATGTATGTATGTATGTGTGTGCGTATACATACATACATATATATATATATATATATATATATATATTATATATATATATATATATATATATATATATGTGTGTGTGTGTGTGTGTGTGTGTGTGTGTGTGTAAAGTGATGCAGCAAGAAAAAAAACTATTCAATAGCTGTTATTTATCAAAAATATATATTTTTTAAAATACTGTTCACCACCATATAATTTCTATAATCAGCTGGGTTATAAACAGAAGTGTACTAAAGAGAACTTTCAACACTGCATTACGTGTTGCAAACCTCTCTCTGATTCAATCGCATCTCAATCATTCTCTCTCTCTCTCTCTCATAAGTGAACAACAAACTAAGCTGCTTCTTGTCCATTCATCATGTAGACTTAAAAACACATTCTTCAGAATGAGTTTAAGTCTTGGTGTTCAAATGATGAAACAATGACATTACTTCCATAATTATACTTGTCAGTTTCTTCTTCTGACATTTTGTTTCTGTGGTAGTCAGTTTTAATATGTGATACGCCAAGGGCCTTCATTTTTGTGGCAATGAAAATAGGTATTTGAATTGCAGGCCATGTTTGTTCTACAAGTGCTGTGGGCTCTAGCATACATTGTTCTCATCCTCCTGGGTTTGTATCATTTGATCTCTGACCCTGGGCCATCTCCAAATCTTTGCACAGAATATATGATCAGACATGACCATTAATTCATAAACATCTTCATCATAGTCTTCAAGAATATACATGGATCTGTCCACTGCTGTAGCATTCTCCAGTCATGCTGACAGGTTCACGCACACATCACGTCCCCATTGCCCATCTTCACGCACACAGCACTGCACAGTGTCAGACTCACCTCTGCGACTCAGTGACAGGCGAGCTGACACTGGGGCAGACTGAGGTGTCAGAGGCCTGGTGCCATGCATGCTCCAGAAGAGACCTGAGCCACTGCGGATAGGACTCAGCATCGGGGGTGGTGTGTATGGCGGAGGAGTGTGGCCTTTGCCTTTCCCCTCTCCCCCGTCCCAAACCCTAGGAGACCGCAGACGACTCTGAAAACTGCTAAGCGTGGGTGGAATGAAGAGTGGGGATGGTCGATGTTTCCTCTTGATTTTGAGTGGACCGGGTAAAGAACTAGGATTGCGAAACACACCTGCACCATCAGACTGGGAGAGGTAATCCTCCCCATGGCTTTTTGAACGACCGATAAACGTCTCATCACCACTGCACTTCCGAGGTCTATACACAGACTCTTCTGTATTACTACGCTGTCTAAGAAAGGAATTATCCACACTTTTAGAACGCATTAGTTTGTGAATGTCTCCAGATTTACTGCGCACTCGCACCCGACCTGCTGGAGGTGAAATGATGTGACTACTACCCCCACTCTCTGCTTTCTTCAACAGGTGGGCTCCGAACGCTGGTCCTTTGTTGAGCAAGGAGGTGATGGTAAGGCTGGAGGAGGAGGAGGAGGAGGGAAGCTTGCGGCTGTTCTCTAAATCGGCTGAAAGCCTTCGCTTAATTTCTGAATGGGATGTTTTGATGGCCGATGACTGGGAAAGTTCATCCAGAGTCAGAAGTCTGTCTGAGGCCTGGTCTCCTACACTTTGGGACAGCAGGGGAGTGGTCTGGATGGCGGAGGACAGCATCACATCTTGCTTTATGCTGTCCAATGCCACATGGGGAGAGGGCTGGATCAGGCCACTGTCAGTGGAGATAAGGGACTGGAAAGACTGGAACCCTGGGAGCTTTTCCCCGCCCACTGCTGCTGCCGCGGCACCTTGCTGCCCAAACACAACTGCGCCTGACAGGGCCTCCCCAATGGCTGCTGCTGGAGCACTGGACAGGTGGAGAAGCTCTGACCCCATGCCCCCATCCAGGTCGGCCATGTGTCCTATCAGCTGTGACATGGCCGGGTCCTGGATGTCCACGGACTCGGCCAGGGCCACGGTCTGGATGGTGGGCACCCCCAGCTGCTGGTGCACCACAGTCTCCGTCATGGACATGGGCGCCGACACCACCAGCTGGGGCTGACCCAGGTGCAGAAACTGTTCAGACGGGCCGACCGTCAGGGGCACGGTGGGTACAGTGTTCTCAACACTGCTGACCTGCTGCTGACCACTGGTCATCAAGGGAACCATCGTCGGCTGCGTGGCAGAGCTTGGCACGGCGGTGGTGGCGGCGGGCAGGCTGACCAGGGTTCCAGAACCTAACTGTAACTGCTGTCCATTGGACAACACACCACCAGGCAAGCCCGGCGTCATGGGATTGACGGCCGACACGTGGTTGATGGCAGGTGTAGTGGACACCAACACAGAGCTAAGGTTAACGGAACTAGGCTGCATACTTTCCCCATTGCCCAGCTGGGGCTGCAACATGGCCTCCTGGCCTAACTGCAGACTGTCCAGAGGTTCCTGTGGCTGCTGCTGCTGCTGTTGTTGCTGCTGCTGTTGGAGAAGCTGCTGCTGCTGCTGTTGTTGCTGCTGTAGCTGCTCCTGCAGAAGCTGTTGAAGCTGCAAAGGCTGCAGTGGAGGCAGACCCAGCTGACTGTGTTGCTGCTGCAGCTGCTCTATCTGCTCTGCTGTCAGCTGGGGCAGTTGTAGCAGCATCTGCTGTTGCTGTTGCTGCTGCTGCTGGCGATGCAACTCCTCCACCTGAGACACAGACAACAACATCACAAGGTGTTGCACAAGATTCTATAGAATGTTTAGGTGTTTATTTCAGTCTTGGCTTTTGTGATGTCACAACTTTCTCAGTGCTGTTATTTAGAAACAGACTTGCCCTTTGGAATACACTTGTGCTATGATGGGATTACATGGTGACAGCAAGGACAAGGAGACACGTACATGACTGGATACTTCATTCAGTATTAGACACAAACATGAAAGAAAGTCAAATATGTGAACACAAGCATGTTTTTTCAGCATCAGTTGTAAATTACCTGTCTGTCTTCATGTTATTGTTTTGTTTGATATGTGATGCAATACTGTCAACTGTCTCACTATGTAGCACCACAAGCACACAAGTTCAGTAAACCATGCCACTGTTATTGGTACATCCCTTCACTACACAACAGTGTATGACATGTTATAATTGTTATTCAACAATACAATGTAAGGAAACAATAACCTACAACCCCTTTTGCATGGTCTCTCTCACTAGGAATCCAGGACACGAAGGAATAGTAGGTCATGGAACCCAGGCCTTAGCAGCAAGGAATACTTTCCCGCTAAAGTGGCCAGCCAGGATGAAAGAGTGAGTAGAGCCTCGTCTGTTTGGTATAGGAAGACATTCAAGTGGTGTTCTGCTTCTAATAACAGGCGACACTCATCTCAGCCAGAGGTGACCCACCAACAGTGCAGGGTTCCTCTGATGGCCTGATGACGACAGCCAAACAGTGAAATGACAGGTCCCTGTGAACTACTGGCAGCTCTGAGGGTACAACAGAACAAGCCTGGATGTTGCCCTGTGTCAGATAACAATGGGTGCCATCATCATTATATCATAGGCAAGTCACTGTAGATAAGACAACAAACCAACCATAAAAAAATAAACTTTTTTTTTTCATACCATGAATGGTTACAAACTTGCATCATGCTATAACTACAAGTAAAGAAATAGTCAAATTCTCTGAAGGCAGACTATGGCTGCCTATGTGACCAGATACTTGAAGTCATACATCACAAGCCAACTTCGTATTCAGTGCGTACTTCCAATCTCACAGTGATTCCCAGGTGGGATGAGTGAGTCAGAGCACGTATTCTGAGTGACCTTCAGGGTGTTAAGCTGGGGAATGCACAACAACAACAGCATGAAATTCAGTCGACCGACAACCCACACTGATACTTCATGATTTGATCAAAGTGTAGGCCTTTGAGGTGAGTGAGGCCAATGACTGAAGACTGCAGCGCACAAACCACCTACCTGCTGGAAGCCCTCCACCAGTTTCTTGATCTGCTCAGCATGCTGGGTCTGTGGGGAAGCTGCCCTGAGAGGAGACAAGACCTCCGTGACATCAGTCAGCGTCTCGTTCACCTGCGTCACTGCAGCGATGGGGTTGGCCTGCACCTGAGGTGTGGGGGCGGCAGGGGCAGCAGCAGGGGCAGCAGCAGGGGCAGGGTTCTGCTGGACAGCACGTGAAAAGCGTTGTTCGTGAATGTTCTGCTTCAGGTGTTCTTCCAGGGACCGAATGTCCTGCTGCTCCTTCAGCTGAGCTGCCATCTGCAACAACAAAACAACAACAAACACACAAATAAGGTTTTCTATCAAACCAATAAAACATCACCTCATAGAATACATTTTTTTGAGAAATACAAAAGAGTTCCTGATGAAAGTGATAATTTCACCTGGTAGAACGATTTTTTTTTTTTTTTTAAAGTAGTGAATGGTTCTTTTTCTATACGCAGGCTTCCATTTACAAAAATATTTAAATCTGAGAACAGGTTAATATTTCTGAGCGGGGACCTTGGATTGAAAGTTTTGGAAAGCATTCCCCACAGCTCTGGAACCTTTGTTCATAGGTTTGACAGTATATGGTACAAAACTCCTGTTTCTTGTTTTGGTTTTTACTCTTTTTGACTTCCCTTGTAAGAGCATATCCAGTAGATGCATCATGGAGGTTTTAGATCAAGGTCTGAAGTGTTTTGGGCATGAAGAATGTCGAATTAAAAAAAAGGTTAAGTGATGCTGAGATTCTATGTATACTAGACCTTGATAGGAATGAAGAATATTCTGAAAATAGGCTACATTTTGAAGAAAGCAGTGGCAGTTCTGAGGAAGAAATTAAAAATGTAACAAATAACTTTTAACCAGCACAAACTGTTGATTGTCATTAGTGTAAGAAGTATCCATACAAACATAAAATTATTCCCCTTTTTAATATGTCAGCCAAAAGCCGCTGATGCAATGTGCTCAAAATGTGCTGAAAAAAAAAAATTAGCACCCATTTTTCATTAACACTATCCCTACGTTAAGGAAAAGAACCCCTCTTTCCTATTACACATGCACTGTGCACATTTGTATGCATCTGTAACCCAGTAGTGGGTGATACAGAGGGAAGGGTTTATAGATGGTTGGTTGCCCCATAGTGGGTTACCCGTAGGGAAAAGGTTAAGTATACCAAGTTCAGTGTACAACAGACTTCATTTAGGCTTGAAACAGGGATTTGTTTACAAGCAGAAAGGGTAAAATCAAAAGTCTGACAACACTACTTTCTTTACCAAGACGACCAGGTTTTCTCCCTACAGCCTAACAGTACACACTGATGGAGGTGGTCAGTCAGTGCCCCTACCTGCTGCAGTTCAATGTGGCGCTGCAAGAACTGCTGCTGCAGGACCTCTGCCGACACTTGCTGCAGGGTCTGAGCATCGGCCAGGTAGAAGGTCTGCAGGCCAACGCCTGAGGAGGGGTCGGCCACAGCGGTGGTGACCACAGGCTGGGGGGAGGCCAGGGGCGTGGTGCTGGACCCCGTGTGCACCTGCACCGTGGGGGACGGGGGCTGCTGCGCCTGGGGGGAACACGTCGAAGACAGCGGGGACAGCTGGGTGGAAGCGTGAGGAGGGTGAGCTGCCGGCCGCGGGGGAGGGGGAGGGGGACCCATGTCTGTGGGGGTCGAGGGGAGGAGGTGGTGGAGGAGGAAGAGGAGGTAGATGATTTCTTGCTGCCTGAACGTTTGCCTTCACCATCCTGCACAACAAACATGCGTAACACAGCTGTAGATCAACTCCCTCACTAGGCACTATCCTAAAATCATCTAAACTTGTGGTGATTTTCCATGGAAGTTTAGCAATTAATCAGTGATGGTACAACTCCCCTCTCAACAAGGATACCTAGAATGGATCTTGTGCTATTAAGTACATTGGGTTTTTATAACGATGAACACTGATACTGCAAAGAATGGATCTTGCCCTATTAAGTACAAACTGTTTCTCAGAATGACCCAATTTTCTTTCTGAACTGTACATCCTGCATCCATACCTTTTTCAAATATCCTCCATGAAGCCGCATGTGGCCGTTGAGCGCAGGGAGAGTTTTGAACGGCGCTCACACACAGAGCATTGCACTGGGCCTTCTCCTTTATCACTGCAATACACACGACAAGGTCAATTAGGTGTGATATATTACATTTGTGGAAAGAACAGAAAAGAAAAAACAATAATTAAAAAAAAAAAGAACCCAAACAATAGTTGCTCAAGTGTACACCATCTAAATGTTAAAATTTCACCTGCACACAATTTCTAAATGTAGAGTGCCTTAACAGAAGAAAAATACTCAACTGAAATTAAGTCAGAGTAGGTTGTTAATGATGGCACAGTGAACTGAACTGCGTGTGTTGACTCATAACAATGTCTTGAAAAGTTTTCAAGTACTGACAGAAAGCTGTGAGAGTACTCTTCAATTGTACTATCTGATCACACACACAAACACACACACACACTCTCTCTCTCCCTCTAACTGACCCACCACCACCACCACACCACCACAAGATGTTAGCACTAGAAGTTACAGCACAGCACTGACCTGTCTTTGTCTTTCTTCTTCTGTGGGGAGTGTGGGGCGGGCCACTGCAGCCTGTGCTGAGTGGCGTTGTGCAGGGGACTGGTGGGGTTGACGGAGCCGGGGCTGGGACTGGGGCTGACCTGGGGGGCCATGTTGGGGGACAACTCTCCGCTCAGAGATGCTGGCGACTGCTCGCCTGAGCCGGGTGTCCCCACAAAGTTGTACACCTACACACACAGCAATTGTCACGCCATGCAATGAAGAGGGGTTACTTTGGAGGAAAGACTGTCCTCCCCTCCCCCACATTTATACACACAAACACATACACAATTCAACACAGAGAAGAACCTCTTTGCGCACGAAACTGTTAAACACTCCCAAAGCATAATTACTGCAAATAGATAACTTAACACAGAAACAGCTGCTCATGTCAACTTCACTTCTGTCAATGATTAATAAACAACCAAATGAACTTTTGGAAACATTACACTAACTGTGGGCTACAGGGAGAGTGAAAACAGAAAATGCAGAGGATTATCAAACAAAGTTGTCAATTCACAGTCATTTACTCTTTCCTAGCTGCATCTTTCAAGCGCTTGTTATTACTACTCTCAAGTGATCGGAAGATTCCTACTACAATCTCCACAGGCTTGTGACAAATCAGCAACAACAATTACTGGTCTCTTAGAATAATAAATCTTATGTGCAAGATAAAAGAAAGCCTTTACCTGAGCTCGATCTTGCCAGGAGGCGTCGTTCTGTACATTTATACACCCGTCAATTCCAACAGCCTCTGTTGTCTGAGCAGACAGTTCCTGGACTTTGGCTTTGGCTTCTTCTTCTGTAGCTGCCTTCTTCTTGGTGTTCACACCACCGGTGGTGGACTCTGCGCTGACCAACGCATTTTCTAGTTGTTTGTGTTGTTGCTGTGCCTGCAGGAGTTGCTGCTGCTGCTGCTGCTGCTGGAAGAGCTGAAGTTGCTGGGCCTTCACCACGGCCAGGATGTCTGCTGGGGCCTGCTGCAGCTGGAACTGCACCTGGGGCATCACAACACACACACATCACACTCCTTACTGCTGGGTATACAACACTCACTGTCCCACAATTAACCTCATGACATGGCCAGCCACTTGGGTTACAGACTGGGAGGTCGCTGGTTCGAATCCCATAAGAGTCATAGGGAGTTTTTGTACTCTGGTTGGCTCCTTCCCTGAGTGAGTTTGCTATGGGCTTAGTGGGAAGACTGGAACAACACACTTGAACTTCATCCACTTTACCCCTGCGGTTTTCCGAGTGTTGCTCAAATTACCTGACCAACACTGCAGATGTCTGTCTCACTCAGACCCATCTGACACTGGAGTATAATAGTAAGCGTAGCGTACAGCCCTGTCAAGTAGTTCAAGTAGTCTCAAGGCACATACACAATTGCATAGCAACATCATTACATAATCATCATTGCCACTGATCATCATACAATGACAGAAAATTATCTAATCGCCCTAGATGCTCTGGTCTGAGGGTGACCGCAGTTTTTGTTTCCCCATACACTTCTGCACCTGTGGTGAGTTTGCGTCAAAGCCTTCTGGGTTGAAGTTACACAGGAGAAGATCATTGGAGGGACGCTATGGTGGTCGCCACCCTGGGTGGGTGCCTCTCTCAGTCCGGCTCTGTGACTGAGCTATTACTATCTTTAATAGGCAGTTTAGTAGGTGGTGTCATGCATATGTTAGATCAGAACATGCACTACTGAACACCGCTTAAGTGACTCAGTAGCAGCGCAGGACTCCTCTGGCTAGTGGCCCTAAGGCATCCTAATACTGATAGGCTCCCTGTCGCTTAGAATGCAATGTTAACAAGTCTGGATATGGTTTGGGTATGAGATTAAAATGAGCAGCGTAGTAATATCAGGACAGAAACATCGCAGATAATGAAGCAGCAAAAAAAACTATAAAAAAGGAATTTAAGATAATCAAGATATAAAAATATTTTTAAAGGATAATAAAGCAAAGAATGTAACAGCTTCTGGTCACTGTCAATGTCAAGAGGTAAAATCAGAGCATCACCTTGGCCACTCTCTCAAGTGCCTTGTTCAAGTCTTTTAGCCTGCCTGAGGATTTATTTTAAATGTCTTGATTCTGCCAAACTCCAATAAAAGACCCCCACCCCCACCCCCCAAGTCTTTTCTAATTGTCATTACCCCTTCTTGGGGTTTATTCAGCAAACTGAATTCTCTCCACCTGGAAATAACATAAACTGAAGGAAAAAATCAATAAAGAGAACAATTGGAGCAGCTGCTTCATTCACGAGTTAACTTTTTTTTTTAATTTTCAAAAGACATTTTTTTCATCCCTTCTTTTTTTTTTTAACTCTAGTATAGAATGCTTCAAAAAATGAAAGAGCTTGTCTCTCCGCCTTCTTCTGTCTCTCTCTCTCTCCACACACATTTAAGTTACCAGAGGCAAGTTCTGTTTCAGAAAATAAAAAACCCAAGAACTAAGAGAAAGACAGAGAGACAGAGAGAGAGAAGGAGAGAGAGATCAGGAGACGAAAGAAGGAGAGGGCGAGAGAGAGAGATTGAGAGAGAAGCAATTTCATTTATGCCAATTGTAATCAAATTCTTCACCAGTTTGAGCAGTCTGGCAAACTCTTTGTAATGTCATGACCAAAATAAGACGATTGCCTTTCTCCTCTTATTGATCATCAAGTTTAGACAGCATTACTGACCCACACATGCTCTTCGCCAAAAATTTTCATCACGCACAAAGCTGCATGCAGAAGGAAGGCACAGACAGAATGCAGTTTTTGTTTTTACGCATTCACAGAACACATGCTCACACACACACTGAAAAAATGACAACAGAGAAGTGGAGAGGAGGAGAGAGAGAGGAGAGAGAGAGAGAGAGAGGAGAGAGAGAGGAGAGAGAGAGAGAGAGAGAGAGAGAGAGAGAGAGAGAGAGAGAGAGAATGAATTAAGGATAGGGAAAAGTTAAAAACAAAAACAAAAAAACCCATCTTTGGCCAATAAAGAGAAACATGTCAAGCACCCAAAAGGGAAACAAACTCGGAAGACAATATATAACTCTTCTCTGTTTTAGGAATGATTACACCCCCACCCCCCCACCCCCTTCAGCTAGAGCTAAGAGAATCACCAACAGAGAGATTTTGTGTATGCAAATGCTTTTTTACTCACAGGCAAGGTAGCCACATTCTGATTTCAAGGAAGTTACTTTAAAGCAATGATTTTTTGGGGGGGTCACTGCAGAGGATAAAACAAGACTTACGACCTACCTGGAATTGCTGCTGCTGCTGCTGCTGCCCCTGCTCCCCTGAGGTGACAGCAGTGGTATGCAGCATGTTTTTGTGCTGCAGGGTGACCTCCTGCAGTTTGCCCAGCCCCAGCTCTCCAGCGTCCGTGTCCATCTTCACAGCCACGCTGCCCCCCGTGGTGCCCACTTTGCTGGGCTGGACCTCAAAGTGGAAAAACTGGTTCTGGCTGTTGCCGGACCCCTGACTAGGTGAGGGCGTGGAGGTGGCGCTGTGGGAGGGGGAGTTGATGATGCGCTGGAAAATGCCGCCCTCAGCGGCAGCAGCGGCCTGGGCTGCTTTAGCGGCGGCAGCAAGAGCCGCTGCCTCCGCCGACTTTCCTTTGCCGTTGCGCTGAGCTGGGGGCGTGATGCCTGAAGCCGCCATGCTGGCCAGGACGTGCGTCTGGGCAACCTCTGTGGTCAGATGATGGTGTGCTTCCAGATGGCGGCGTAATGAGCGAGCGTCACAGTAACCTTTGTCGCAATTTTCCAGTGGACAGCCAAACGGTTTTTTGTCCAGGTGAGTCATCTGGTGGCCGTTGCTGTAACAGAAAGCTGATTTCTCAGATTTTGATATTTTACACCAAAATAAACAATCACCAAAAAAAAAAAAAAAACCCTGACCAATACAAAATAACAAATCAAGATTATTAAATACACTTCAACAGACGTCACACAGCTGTTATCACCACACACGTAAGATCCTCAGCCTCCCCAAAAAGAAATGATTGAATGAAAACAACAACAAAAAACCTGAAAAAAACAAGCCATCCAAACAACACAGAAAACTAGTAACATCAAATCCTACCATGATGCAGACTACATCCAAATGAAAAAAAAAATTTTAAAGGGAGAGAGAATCAGCCTGGATTATTATCAATTTACAGCACAAGCTCAATCTATATTTATAAGCCACTGACCGGTAAAATAATTATTTGAAAGGTGGTTACTGGTAAACTTTATTTCAGTCAGAAAAACACTTTTCAGGAAAGAAAGACCAAATAATGTCACCAATCTCAACATTAGAGACCCCCCCCCCAAAAAAAAAGTAAAACTATTTTAAAACCTTCCTTTTCGCAGAAATGGAAATTTTAAAACTGAAAATTCATATGCATCCTACTCAAAACTGGTCTGCCTGTCCACAATCTTGCTGTCTTGATCTTCATGCTTTTCAATGACAGAGACGAGACAAACTTTCTACTAGAGATCCTCGCCTGCTAGTGATTAGTATCCTATATCAAATTATTTGCTTGTGTACTGAAAGCTTTGAGACCGATTACAGGTCCTTGACTTGTAAGTGTTATGAATGTGGTGATTTTGTAACAACAGAAATATTTGTTAACACAAACTATCCCTGCTTGATCACTCAGGTTTGCTCATATGTTTGTATTTTTCACCTGTTATTTGAAATAATATGCATGCTATTGAATGTATTGAATGATTATGATTTGTGAGTTTTTTGCAGTTTTCACTGAATAAAATTGTGTGTGTGTGTAAGTGTGTGTGTGTGTGTGTGTGTGTGTGTGTGTGTGTGTGTGTGTGTGTGTGTGTGTGTGTGTGTTGTGTGTGTGTGTTAGTGTCAAAGTCAAAGTCAAAGTCAAACTTTTATTTCCAGATGGTACATTGAGTAAGCAGTCCAATTGCTTTTTTTCATCAAGCCATCCAGTGTTAGTGTTAGTGTTAGTGCGTGCGTGCGTGCGTGTGTGTGTCAAAGTCAAATTTTTATTTCCAGATGGTACACTGAAAAAGCAGTGCATTTGCTTTTTTTTTTTTTTTTTTTTTTATCAAGCTATCTATCTAGGAACAAAAAGAACTTCATTAATAACATGGTATACAATGTATTTTCTTCAACCAATAAGAAAGGGAAATAAAGACTCAAAGAAAAAAAGCAATACAAGTGTGTGTGTGTGTGTGTGTGTGTGTGTGTGTGTGTGTGTGTGTGTGTGTGTGTGTGTGTGTGTGTGTGAGTGCGTGCGTGCGTGTCTGTGTTGTCATTGTACATGTGAAGCAGCTGATACTTTATTTGTACTCAATGGTGCAGTTCTTATATTCGTACAACACCCATGTCTCTTGTCATCTGCACTGTATAAAAATCATGGATAAGAATGCTTCAAAAAGAGGTACTGTGATTGGTCCAAAAGTTTAAAGATAAAAGCAACAAAAAAAAAAGACCCTAAAGAACAAAGGGAGGAGGGGGGCAATTGTAATCATTTTCAATTACTACACCTGTGCCAAAATAAAATCCCTTTACATAAATATCCATTTGATTTTGTATACAGCATCAAAAGAGCTTCAAAACAGTATAAATTAGCTGAAATTTTGAGCACAAAGTGCCAGTTTTCATTTGTGAATGATAAAAGCTACCAGAAGACTGAAATACATATGCAAAGCCCACCAGCAGGCCGGTGCGGCAAGTTTCAACTGAATCACACACAAATGTGTGCATACACATGTATAACAAACACACAGACAAACACATACACACACTCCTCTTGCTCACTGTTCAACATTCTCAGGACATACACTCTCAACCAATGTTCCCATCTCTCTCTCTCTCTCTCTCTCTCTCTCTCTCTCTCTCTCTCTCTCTCTCTCTCTCTCTCTCTCTCTCTCTCTCTTCTTTTTTTCCTTGTGTTATTTTACAATTTCAGACACTCTTAGTCATGAACTTCAATACTTCATTTCTCATGATGGTTACATAAGTAAGAAAACAACCTGATGTCTCTATCGATTTGATTTTCACAACTGATCATTTTAACAATCAGAAAACACATGTATATAATGCACACATTTGCATAAGATAAACAGCAACCCCTACCATGCATGATAAACTTGTCAATCAGTGAACACATTAATACACACACCTTCATAAAAACAACAACCCCTACCAACTACAATCTCTATCCAATATTTCCACTGGTCTCCTTCAAAGCTCTGAGAACTTCCACACGCCAACCAGTCTCCAGACCCCTAAATCCTCGCTGGCGATCTGCTGTGTGACCTGGTTAGTCATTTTACAGCACCTGGATTTTGTCTGCTACTGCTTCCTCCCCTACCAATCAAGCACACTCAGCCATGCAGGATTTTATCAGCAATTAAATTACACCAGTTTTGACAAAAACCATGTCCTGCTTGTTGGAGTTGACACCAAACATCCCCCTTATTTATTTTTTAAGTAAAAAAATATAAGATCTTGGGGTTTGGGGTTTTTTTTTAGGGGAAGGATTTGGTTTTTTTTCAAAAGGAGGGGGGGGGTGCAGAAGTGCAGGTAAAGTATAAAATAAAATTTGTAAAAAGCATGATAGTGACAAAGAAAGAGCAAACCCTGAGCTCATGGTGAATGCCACACACTGTAAGAGAGGACTACTTGAAGCAGCAAAAGGAGTTGTGGGACTTGATGACCATTGTTTTTGTGGCCTTTCCTAACTGTTTACTGAACATACCACAAAACACTCCTTTGTGGTGTTCAAAAACCATTATCTATTACAATACTGTGTGTGAAAGTTACAGCCCTAAAATCAGCTTTCTCTGACACTGCCCTTCTTCCCCACTATCATTTTCCACCCCAAAACCACCCACAAAAACATGCAATGGCAAGTTGATATCATGAATACACTCATCAACTGCCAGTGACTTCACGCTGATCATGAAAAGCAGCACTAGTCTCAGTCTGATTTTTTCCCCTGTTCCACGACTAGAGCTCTGAGGTTTACCAACCATAAGGCGCTGCATAAGCAAACGTTTTTACCTACCATTTAGGTAGCCACATTGGAACTTCAGGGATTGACTGATTTAATCTCTCATCCACATCCATCTCTGAGATACAACAAGTGACCAAAGCACCCAAACTACTTGTAACAGACAAGCAGGACACATGGAATACTCACAGATGGTCCTGCCGCTTGAAGCCCTTGTTACAAACAGTGCAGAGGTACTTCCTTTCGTCTGAATGCGTCAGGCGGTGTTTGGCCAAGGCGCTCACGTTGTTGAACTGTTTCCCACAAGTCTGGCACGGAACACTGCACTTGCCTGGCGACCCCAGACCACTCTGACCCTGAGCTACAGATGATTGCTGTTGCTGCTGCTGTTGTTGCTGCTGCTGTTGCTGCTGATTGTGTGCGTTTTTCTTGTTTCCTACACTGTTGCTTTTCACCACTGGCTTGGCTTCATCAATGGTAGAATCTGAAAATTCATGCCAACATCCATTCTTTACTATCTATCTCTACAGTCCTATGATGAGAAAATCAAGAATACATACATGTATTCATACATGATATATATTCAAACTGCACAGTAATGGCCGGTAGAATCCAATGACTTGTTCATGTAAATCAACAAGACTAAACAATGTTTAACTTAGGACACTGATGAACAATATTTCCAATCTAGAGAGTAGTCAATAGTATTCAGCATTATATTGCTAACTTCAGTTCTTTGTAGGGTGTAATTTGTACCATATATTAATTAACAGGCAATCAGGAATGAACAGACACTCAAGTACTTTTTTTCATAGGTTGAATTTCAAGATAGCACAGCTGACCCTTAACATTTTACAGAATTATTTTCAACAAAATACTATACATATTTTGGGTGTTCACAAATAATACTCCCAATTTTTCCAGGTAAGATACACTGATACCTTAGCTTACAATTTCTTTCTATAATATATCACATAATTAAATTATTGGGTAGCTAAAAATGATCCGAACCATTTTTTTTTATATGTACAACAAATAAAGAAAAAAGCACCACCATTAAATCTTTCAGCCTTTTTCTTCATAATAACCAACTGCTAAGCAAAAAGTAATTATCATCACATATCTACTGCTATGTACTTATTTCAACAGTACAAACCACACTGCTAAGATAGAGAAAGAGACAGATGAGATAGACACTGCAACAAAGAGGGAGAGAGAAAGAAAAAAAGAAAAGAAATCTAATTCCCCAAACACCTAATGCTAGCCTAGAGTAAAAATACCCTTTCATAGAAAAGCTGTCCCTGACAGAAGCTGTTCCCATTAATATTAACCTAAAGCATTTGCTGGCGCTGAAACCAGTATTGATTTTTTTGGTGACAACGACGGAAGCACGCAGAGAAAACACTGCGGCACCCTACAGACTACAGTATTACATTCTTAAAAACAAAAAGAAAGGAAAGAAGAAGGAAAAACAACATGTTTTCACAGAAGTCAGTTTCAGGCAAAAAGTCATTTGACATTTCTCTAGTTACAGCAGAAAGGAACTCTGTGCTGCCATAAACAGACATCAATGTCAATGTGCTCGCTGGCATTTGTTCAATGAATTTTTTCTCCATTAGTGCCTGTTATTTGACAACAACAGGATAATAACAGAAATACACAATGACGGTATTTTATCTTGGCATGTTTGTTGCTTGAATATGAGCACCCCCCCCCCCCCCCAAAACCCTCTTTCTCACTCTGTCTCTCTCCTTGCTCATTATAGTATACCATAGATAGAGTATAATACATTATATAATTTATAAACTAAAATATGTACAAATAAAATTGTTACAAATTCTTCCTGGCACAAATTAAAAAACAAAACATGCCATGGTTTTGAAAGCTCTGACTTTCGAGTTTGTGTTTTATTATTCTGATTTTGAATAATTCCCTTCCTTTTGTTGCCATGCTTAATCTATTTCTTTAATTTTTATTAATAAATTATAAACCTTCTCTCTTTTTTTCCCCATTATCACCACCACCAGCTCTCTCTCTCTCTCTCTCTTTCTCACACACACACACGATTCAACTTACTAATGAGTTAATAACACAACAAAGAGATGAATTGTCATGGCCCATTTTAAAGTACTTCCTTGTTCTGTCAAAATGTTTAATCCCCCCTCCCCCCCCAAATCTTATACAATAAATCAAAATAAATATCAAAATGCACCCCCCCCCAAACAAATTTACAGGTGATTATGATATAAATTAGCTACAACATTGCTCTTTTTTTTCTTTTTTGAAAACTTAAGTATCAAATATATAGGATCTAGGTAAGCTAAAGAAAAAAAGTATAAAAAACTGCTTTACTTCCAATCCAATTGGAATCCAATCTTGACCACAGAGGCCATATTGGGGCTGTCACCTTGTCAACCGATATTTTTAGAAATTTTACATCCCAGATTAAAACTGTGCAACTACATATATTATATATGATATATATAGATTAAAACGGGGTTTAAACCCAACTCTACTGTCGTTACTTATATCAATGCACTGGCCAACCATCATACGGGTCAACCCAGGACAGTAACCATGTTGTGGGAGAAACCACATCAACAACATAAAATGAGATCAAACCAAAACCAGATTCCTTACAAGTACAAGAACCTTGGTCTTAGTGACTAACCTGTAACCATGACATCTGTACTCATTTAAGATGGAAAATGCCTGATTCCCTCACTGGCCTCAGGAAGTTTAAGGTGTTGTCCAGAGGAACATCACGGAAAAGGGTCTTTAGGGAGTCTGCAGTAAACTGCTTCCATTTAACTATTACAATATTTATTAAGTACCACAGCTTAGATAACTCATCTGTAGACAGTGCAGCCAGCATAGTCTCCATAAACCTGGCATTGACCTGTCTGTAAGTTACCAACAGCACCAAACAACATAAACTGTCCTGAAGTGTTGCTGTCCAGTTTGTCAGTTTCAAAGCTGCATTTCACTTTTCAGCTGTGCTTTGTTTGAAAATCACTGTGAAGCAACACGGCAGAGAGATCTATGCTCTTCTGTAAGATTCTTTCTTTCCTAAATATTTTTATTTATCATAAATTCATGTCATGTGATAGGGTATGAATGATACATCATACATTACAGTCTGTAGTGTATGAGTGTGTACATCATACACTACAGTGTGTAAGAGTGTGTGTGTGTGTGTGTGTGTGTGTGTGTGTGTGTGTGTGTGTGTGTGTGTGTGTGTGTGTGTGTGTGTGTGCGCGCGTGCGTGCATGCATGCGTGCATGTCACTCCGTGTGTGTGTGTGTGTGTGTGTGTGTGTGTGTGTGTGTGTGTGTGTGTGTGTGTGTGTGTGTGTGTATTTTATTTATTTGTTCTTTTATTTCAAGGATAATTGAGTAAGCTTTCATGTGCTTTTTTACTTCCAATCCATGCGTGTATACTTTATATTTTGTCATCTGTTCCCACCAGCACACAATGGCATACTCTTCCAAAAGCAGAATGGGTTCATATGTGCACGATGTTCTGTGTGCGTTCGCACACAGGACCTTGGTTTATAGTCTCATCCAAAGCATTGGGGGAGCAGAAAGAGTGAGTGAGTGAGTGAGTGAGTGAGTGAGTGAATGAGTGAGTGAGTGCGTGCGTGCGTGTGTGTGTTAAAAAAATTTTCCACCAGTTATACTATAGTGTGACCCCCTAAATATCATGGTGACCCTTTGAAATTTGGCAACACTTGACCTTTGTGTGTCAAGTCCGACCCCCTGATTTCCACTATTCCAGGAAATAATTATCCCTACATAGTACATGTGCACTGACACACACAAAATACATTATATAACTGTTGTGTGTGGTGATCGTGCCCATAGGCACACAGTCATGTTGCCTACTGTGCACATAGCCACACAAGATAGATCGGTTTCCGCTCTCGAGACTCGACTGGTAAAAAGTACTCACTCTGAATACCAGATTACACTAGATCACAAAAGAAGTATGTTGTGTTCGTGTGGTGGTCTCGAATGAAAGATGTTACAACAGTAACAATGTTACATGGTGGCAGCGGTAAAAACTGCAAAGAGCAACGTTGAAATGCAGACAACAATGGCAGAGAACGGTGGTGACTCCATCGTACGGTGGTAGAGAACGGGACTGACTGAAATACGTGATTGTGAAGGTATGTAGACTTTTTCTTGTCTCAATATCTGATCGACAGACTATTATTCAGTGCAGCAAGTTCAAAATGTCCTTCAAACCGCCTTCTGCGTTTGATTTCACTGCGCCAGAACAGTGGCCGTCATGGCGACAGCGCTTTCAAAGATACCATACATGTGTCGAACTTTCAAAGAAATCATTCGATATCCAAGTATCGTCCCTGATTTACAGCATGGGACCAGAAGCAGAGAAGATTTATGCAACTTTTGAAATCAGCCCTGCTACAACGTTTGATAATGTGATGACACTTTTCAATGAACATTTCACACCAAAGGTAAATGTCATTCATGAACGCGCCATATTCCACCAACGATCTCAAAAGCAGGGAGAAAACGTAGAGACCTACATTCGTGCGCTCTACGATCTTGCAGAACACGCAGAGTTTGAAAATAGAGAGTCAGCCATTCGAGATAGGCTTGTTGTAGGCTTACTTGACAAGGAGCTATCAGAGAAGCTACAACTCCAAGCTCAATTGACACTCAAAGACGCTACCCAGATAGCACGTCAGCATGAGCAAGTGAAGCAGCAGCTGTCTGCTCAGCGCTCAACTTCACACGTAGATACAGTCCACGGTCAGCGTGAATCTAGGCGAGGTGGTCATAGTGGTTATCAGGGCAGCACCCATGGCAACACTAGTGGGCCTCGTCATAGCAGCAACTCGCATTGTGGCACAATGCGTGGCAAACACAGAGGTTATGGTCATCACTCTGCTTTACGTGAAGGCAGAGGAGGTCACACTCACAGTAACAAATGCAACAGATGTGGTAGGGATTCTCATCAAGGGAATGATTGTCCAGCCCAAGGAAAAAAATGTCATAGTTGTGGAAAGCTGAATCATTTCTCAGTTGTATGTCGCAGTAAACCAAAGCAAACTGACACAGTAGAAGAGGCAACATCAAGCAACACATTCTTCTTGGGAGCTGTAGAAACCAATGTTCCTCCATGGTATACAAAACTTGACATTTGCAATTCAGTGCATCAATTCAAAATTGACACAGGAGCAGACATTTCTATTATGTCACGTAGCCAGTATGACAAGCTTCATTTGGCACCACCACTCACCCCAACAAAAGCTGTCTTGAAGTCACCAGGTGGTGTACTGAAAACAGTAGGCCAGTTCAAAGCCCAAGTCAAGCTGCATGGTACAGACAACTCATTGTCTCTGAATATCGTTGTTGTTAGTGGTGAGATGGATAATCTCTTGAGTCGGAGTGCGTCCCTCGCACTCAACCTGATCAAGCGTGTTGACAGCGTGGAACAAGGAGTTTTCCAAAACACACTTGATGGACCACCTGTTGATTGCAAACCTGTGAAGATAGCATTGAAAGAAGGTGCACAGCCCTACAGCATAACAACTGCACGACGTGTTCCAATTCCCCTCCTTGAAAAAGTGAAAGCAGAGCTGGAACAGATGGAGAAACTAGGGATCATTGAGGAGATCACAACTCCAACTGACTGGTGTGCTCCAATGGTACCAGTCCAGAAGAAGAATGGCAGAATACGTATCTGTACAGACTTCAAGAAACTCAATGAAGCAGTGAAACGAGAGAGGTACATCCTGCCAACGATGGATGACCTACTTTACAAGCTCAGTGGCTCTAAGGTCTTCAGTAAACTTGATGCTACTTCAGGATTTTGGCAACTACCACTCGACAGTGAGACAGCAAAACTCACTACGTTCATCACTCCAAACGGCAGATTCTTCTACAAGAGACTTCCATTTGGAATTTCTTCAGCGCCAGAAATATTCCAAAGAACTGTAGAAGGGATCTTGGTAGGCATGCAGAATGTTCTGTGTTACTTTGATGATATTCTCGTCTTCAGTGAGGATACAAGTACACACGAGAAGCACCTGGATGATGTTCTTCAGAAACTTCACTCTCATCACCTGAAACTGAACAAAGAGAAGTCAGAACTGAGAAAGCCTGAGATAGAATTCCTGGGTCACCTGATCAGTGGGAATGGAGTGAAACCTGACCCAGCCAAGGTAGCAGCATTGATGGACATGCCTGACCCAAAGAATGTTCAAGAACTGCAAAGAATGTTGGGCCTGATCAACTTTCTGGGCAGATACATCCCAGATCTGTCCTCAACACTGCGTCCAGTCACCCAGTTGTTGGAGAAAGACAAGGAGTGGATGTGGGGTGAACCACAGCATGAAGCTCTCCACAAGGTGAAGATGGCACTGACTTCGGCACCAGTCCTTGCTTTCTTTGACCTCACCAAACCAACAACAGTCAGCAGTGATGCCAGCAGTTATGGTCTTGGAGGTGTTCTACTCCAAGAGCATGATGGAGTCCAGAGGCCTGTAGCCTACTGCTCACGCACCTTGACGCCAGCAGAACGTTCATACGCACAAATAGAGAAGGAGTGTCTGGCTGCTGTGTGGTCATGTGAAAAATTCTCAAGGTACCTCGTGGGTCTTGAATCCTTCACTCTCCAAACTGACCACAAACCCCTTGTCCCTTTGATCAACACCAAGGATCTTCAAGAGACGCCCTTGCGTTGTCAACGTCTCCTCATGAGGCTGATGAGGTTTAGTCCTCATGCAGTCTACGCTCCTGGCAAAGACCTTGTGATAGCAGACACCTTGTCTCGCAGCCCCATACCTCACGAGTCCCAGCAAGATGACTTTCAGCAGGTTCGACAAGACATCGAAGCTCATGTTGATCTCATCAAGTCAACCTGGCCAGCAACAGACAGACGTCTGGAAGAGATCAGCCAAGAGACAAGTCGGGACAGAGTGCTCAGCGCAGCAGTGCAATACACCGTGATGGGATGGCCTGCTTACCAGACTGATGTAGGCCCAGAACTCCAAGAACTGTATGCAGTGCGGAACGAACTGAGTGTTCACAATGGCTTACTCATCAAGGCAAACAGAATTGTAATACCAACTTCGCTGCGAGCCGGTATCCTTGACCTCATTCATGCAGGACATCTCGGCATTCAGAAATGTCGAGAAAGAGCAAACTCATCGGTTTGGTGGCCAGGACTGAACAAGGAAATTGTGAACAAAGTCCAACAATGTAGCCATTGTGAAATCAGACATTCATCACAAAGAAGTGAACCACTCCAGCCTACACCTCTCCCAGAACGACCATTCCAGATGGTAGGAACAGACATATGTGAGGTAAAAGGACAACAGTACTTAGTC